>JAIXMH010000006.1:0-600000 GCA_025528865.1 Pilobolus umbonatus
CCTTATGATCAATACAAAACATTCGCAAGATATCATCATCGGATAGTAGTGCATTATAAGACACCTCCATATCTTGAATCCAAACCACTCATTTCTCGCCACAAACTACAGAAGGGTGATAAGTATGTCATTCTGGGTACAGATGGATTGTGGGATGAATTAAGCTGGGATAATGTCCGTAGTAAGGAGGGTGATCAGGTGGCAGCCAACATGATGGCTCAATGGAATCCAGCAGAAGAACATAATCCAGCCACCTACTTGACAAGACAAGCATTGCTGTATCAGGCAGTCTATAAGAATGTGGGTGTAAAAGATGAAGTAGAAGATCCAACATTGGAACTATCTAAGAGATTAACAAGAAAACCATCCAGAAACTACAGAGATGATATCACCATCACTATCATTGAACTTCAAGGCACACCGGATTCTACACAGCCTGAATTGGTGAATGTGGGACCTGTCTATGAAATAGAGGAAGTAGAGAAAGATGTGCCCAGATTAGCTCAGCCCGATGGTTATCGTTCTTGGTTATCTGGGTGGATATGGTCTCGTCTTTAAGATAGATTTATAACATCATTTGAGATATATTCTATTCATCAATAAGTGTATTCTATTCAGTAGTTGAAGTATAAAAGACAAGAGAATAAACGGTATTATTATACAGATCTATTATATATTGGAGAGTATTAAGTATATTAAAAAGTAAAATTAAATTAAGTAGGGTCAAAGCAATTAAATTAGGTTGTAAATAATTAAGAGAATAATTTAGAGAGTAACGATACTCGGATTGCCATTCTATAAGGAGAAAGAGTGAGTAGGTGAGAGAGAATGGATCTGTTGGTACTTACAAATGGATGACGCCATCCACACTGGAATTCATCCTTTTTATAGAGTCTATCTTCACTAGTTGAAGTGTTAAATCCAATATGGTACATGAGAAGTGTTTTGCTGATCACCAATGAGTTCATACAGCTAGAACATTCAGGCAATTCCCCCAATAAACAGTTCTGGATAATGATATCAGGTGGCATCTCTGTGTACTTCATGAGTAGTTGTGCTGACAGTCGGGCTATATCTGGTTTCATGAATAAACCACTATTGAATGATATTAATAACATTGCACACTTCTACATCCTTTTTTTATATTCTTTACCTGCCACCTGTACCCACAAACACACCGCAGTGGTCAGGAACATCTTTCTGTGCTTTATAGATCACATTTTCTATTTCATGCCATGCCTTGTTATTGCATACAGGGAAATCATCCTCCATTAATGCATAGTATGTGCTCTGATATCGATGAGTAACCAGACTCAATGCTTTTGAGACATGTAAACGTTGATTCCAGTCTTGTCCTTCATGTCTCACCCAACGAAGATACTGCTGTCCTTTCTTGGTCTGCTGGAAATATTCCCTGGCCGTATCATACTGAGAGTGATGAGAGAAATGAGTGTAGATAATAGCCTGTACACGGTAATAAGGTGAATCCACAGATGGATTTTCAGGCCAATTTGCCAAATAGGAGTCAATTGTTTTGGTGAGATAAGCAGGGTCTCCTCTTCTGGGTGCTGTCATAAATATGAATGTGAACAGATATCTATCCTGTGATATTGTATTCAATTGATTGTCGGTGACCATCACCTCACGAGTATAGAATGTATTCCATGTCATGAGAATGACCATTGTAACACACATAATAAAGGCACTCTTCTTGGCAGCAGACAGCAGCAGACGCCAGAGTGGAGTACGCCTATACTGTTCCAGTGTGATGAAGTCTTTCGCATCTTTTACTTCACTGCATTCCACCCTCTTTTCCCGGGCCAATACATTCTGCAGTGAGAGTGTTGCAAAGAATCCAGTGATCAATCCAGTCACAGACCACCAGAGTATATTCTTTGTAGTGTAGTTGACGAGACACATACATAATTGCAATGTCACTTTACGCACTGTGATTGTGTGATGTGAGTCTTCGTTTCCATACATCAATATATATTTATCATCAAAGCTCAGTGATTGTACAACCAGCAACGAGAACAAAAAGGGAGATAAGCCTAACAACAAGAATATCTTTTTAGTATTAAAATTGACAAGTGACACCTTTTTCTATTTTGTTACCTTGGTTACATTCATGCATCGAATTGCTGAAGAAAAAGGAAGGGAAGGCCCAACCGGTGGACTTGGAGAACAGGAAACCCATCAATACACGCAGAGCAGATACATTAATGAACAGGAAACAGAGTAATTCGATGAATCGACGGGTATCACCCAGCATATGTGCCATGGATTCCTCGAATAGGCCGAGAATGAGGACGTTCCAGGCAAATAGAAATAGACTGGGAAATGAATACTCAAATAAGAAGGGAGACAGCAGCATGTTCTTGAAGTCTAGTCTGTATAATATGAATGAAGGAGCAGAGCATGATAGATTGAGTAGATGAAAGGCATTGAGGGTTGAGATAACCACAGATAGTAGGATGATATATCGAGTAACTATGGGTAGTGGCCATAAACAGAGTAATTTCTGTGACTTACTCTTTCTATCCTCTTGTGTTGACCTTTTACGACTGAAATGATGAATAAGGGCAGGTCTATTAGTATGAATAGAAGACTGACGAGTACGATGATAACGAGTATTATACTTTGAGTTCTTTCGAGTGTGTTTAATGGGTGTCTTGAGGCCTTTATGAGATGCTGGATGAGTGATGATAGTTGATGTTACAGGTATAATAGATTGTATGGGGTTATTTGGCTGTTCTATTTGTGTATGTGATATGGGTGTAGTTGTTCTATTGTCTATTAGGGTGTTTGTATCTACTGCAGTCTGCAATGCGTTCTCAGTGTCATCTGGTATCGAACTACTAGATCTGGTTATTTCCTGGACTAGTCTAACTGATGTAAACATCTGCAGTAGAGTATCTTTCATACTATAGATGATAGATAATATAGACTAATAAGAATAATAAGAACTATATAGTATATATAAGAGAGAGAGAGAGAGAGAGAGATAAATTTTTAATTGGGGAAATAATAGTTTATTTAAAATAAAAAGGGAGTGACATAAGTTCAGATAAGAGTAAATATAGAACTTATATATAATATATATGTTATAGACACATAGACTCACCACGCACACACACACACACACACACACACACACACACACACACACACACACACACACACACACACACATACACACATACATACATACATACATATATAGTATAGACACACATAAATGTACTTCCATCTATGAGTTCCATAGTTTATAAGCCCTGTTGATATCAGTTAAATCTAGCCTATTTGTATCAATAGATTATATTGAATCCCAGTTAATCATCATGTATTAAAATAGTCTTTCTTCAATATATTCCTATATGCCCAATATTACACTTCTAATTTATTATATACTCATATTAGCACTTATATAGACATGGTGAGTAACAGCAAGTATATTAGCCACTATAAGTATTCAGGTACAGTACTCATGTTCTGCGGACGGCTATTGAAAGTACTGCGGGGTATAGAGTAGATTGGTAATGAGAACATCAATTCAACTACTGTATTTATACATCCATAAATTGAATTGATACACTGTATTTTATGTACACAGAATATACTATATTGGGGATTAAGCCACTCATTCTATTGATAATAAGCCCAATTTGAGTGAATAATGGGGAAGGAAGTAAGAAGAATTGGGCATCATCCGCCTGTTCTGAGCCATCTCTATAACACAGGACTAATAATCAAATGTATTTCTCTCATTAACAGTATAATGAATACAATTCAAGTAGCCACAAATGAAGTCATAGATGAAGCACTCACCTGGCTGAATCTTTGTTTAGCTTTTCCTCGGGGGAATGAGTATGAACTGCCAGCCACATAACATGGATCTATTATGGGGGGTTTATGGATTGACAGAATGATTTACTGTAGAGTGTACTACTTGATGAATTGAGTGTTCATATATTATTGATTGCACTAGAAAAGTAAAGAATAGATTTAATATAATAAAAATAATAGTAAAATGATGATAATAATAGTAATAATAGTAACAGTAACTAGTATATGGGGGGATGCAGTTGTAAATGTGTTATTTAATCAAGTGATAATGGGCGCCCATTATGATTATTGCCTTCTGTTACGTCCTGATTCATAGGAATATCACCCAATACTAATACAAACAAAGAGTGTGAGTGATAGATAGTGGCAGACATCAGTACACTTACAATGATCTTTGATTCCCTTGCCAAAATTACGCCAACAAATAACTGCATTTATGGCAGTCAATAGCAATAGGAATAGTGTGACAGACGCTATAATTACTGCATTAGTCATGTTTTCTCTTTATCACTGTTTACCTCCATAATTACCAAAGAAAGTTAGAACATATCGGACATATTCATATTTATATGCTTCATTTGCATCATACATTCGACATATCTTGAATATGAAATAAGAGACGCCAGCACCAAGGCCAATGAAGAAACTGAGGAATAGATATTTTGATTCATGATGTACCTATAAAGACATACAACCAATCAATATACTCCCATCTCACATGTATCACTCTTATTTACAGCATAAACAGCTAATACTAGTATGACCACGGTAAATGGCAATGCAACTATAGTCAATGCAAATTCAGCATCCCCTCTCTTGAGTACCAGTGCCAAAAATTGAATGGAAAAGCCCAAAAAGAAGAATAGATCCAATTTGAGTATGGTCAGGAAGATCTGATACCACCTATACATGTCTACAGAGGAAACATGAGTATCCATATATGTATATATCTCATTATTATTTCTAACTTCTAATATCTGGATCTGCTCCAATCTTCTTATAGATACGCCAGCTATAGTAAAAATGGGTCAATATATATATATATATATATATATATAATCGACTTGTTCTATATATATCTATATATATCTATAAATAAACTAACCCAAATTCAAGATACAATCTGGTACCAAGATACACGTATATTAACTGACAGACACCTATTATCACTGGTGTAGCAACCATGATGTTCTGTAAACCATCCATCAGTGAATTGTCTCTGCCTAGTGCTGCCTCCAATGCATTTGCTATCTGCTTGAATTGGAATATGCCATAACTGAAGCAGCACAGATTGAATAATAAGAAAGCAATGATCTGAATTGTATTCTTTTGTCGAACCTATTTAAACTCATATAATTAACAATTTTTATTATTAAAGTTAAAATAAAGGCCCTATTTCAGATCAACTTAACTGCATCCCATACAAGTCCCACTTGAAATAGAAGTGACAGAATGAATATTATCAGATAAACAGGTATTCCCTTTGATAATCCGTCTCTATTCTGTATGGCATCATCCGTTCGATCCAATTCTGCCTCTAATCTAAACATTACGGATATCAACACACTATCATTTTATACTTTCTTTCTTCTTTTACGTCATTTTGAACTTGGCAAATACTACTGCTTCCAGTGATATGACTACGACTGCCTCGAATATAGTGATCAATATGAGGTAGAATGAATTGAGAGTCTTCCACGAGGGCTGTATATGGATTAATATCAAGTATAACCAGACAATCCTATTCTTACTTTCACTGCCTCTTTCTTATCTACTACATAGTCCTTGGTGTGGTTGACATCACTGAAGACACTGGTGGAGGAATGGAGTCGATGAGGGACACCCATCGTAGAAGAATAAATAATGAAAAAAAAGGGGGAAGATAAATAAAAAAATAAAGTCAGATGGAGGAGAGGGGAGAAAAAAGAGGATTGTGTGTATATATGTGTGTTGTGTGTGTGTGTGTTCAAAGGTGGAATAGAAGGGGCAGAATAGGCTGAAGAGGTGTGTGTAACCATCAATCCATTGTCAATATACACAACAAGAGGTTCTCTTCTCTTTAGTGAAATTTCATTGAATCACATTTTACACCTTAATTTAATCATAGACATAAATGGGAATATAGATGGTAAATCACAACAAACAAACCAAGTGGAATAGTATATAATCCCTTTCCTCTTCTTCTCTCATTCTCTTCCTTCTCTCTCTTGTTATTTCTTATCCCTACTTCAATCAACAACTCTCCAAATAGTAAGGTAATATCTTTCATATACGGCCATCTAGGTGTTATGGCACGTGACATCCCGCCTGCTATTGTACACCATAAAGGCTGCAACTCTGCTACCTGTTGCTCCCCTTCTCGATTATGGCGTACTCTTCGGTCGTTGATTCAAGACAACCAAGTCAATGGGCTGTTAGACTTCTTCAAGGATCCAAGGCTAGAACATATCATGAGGGTGGCACTTTCTTCCAGACTCTCAAACGATCCCTCGCTCTATCCTCCCTCTCATCGGCACATGATCATCCGCCTCCCATCAGAAACACAGAAGGAAGGACTGCAACTACTAGGAAGAACATTAACAGATCTGAACATCATCCAGTATGCTCTGTTGGTCAGCTCTGAATCCATGGTGTTATCTCTACTCAGTCAATTGAAGTTACATGCTACTGAACATGAATTGAAGCAGTTGGTCAACCATCTCTCTGGTCAAGGCAATACCAGTCTTCATCTGGCCGCTTTCTTAAATCGATCACGCGTTATCAAGGTTTTGCTCGATTTGGGGGCAAAGGATGGTCTGAACATGAAACTGAAAATGGCCAAGGACTGCTGTAGGAATGATAAAACGCTTCAGGTGTTTGAATACTTTGACAGTGTAACCAAGAGAAAAGCCTCTGCAAAGTGCAAGAATACCCATGTCCCTGCTCTACATGACAGTACAGTGTTTCTTCATCAAGATGTGATTACCATGTCAACCGATCCATCACACATGTCAGTTCAAGGAGTAGCAACAGTAGCCATGGAAACGATAAATATCCAGGATGAAACTGTCATCATTGAAAAGGGTGTAGCATTGCCTCTCGTCATTCCATTGGTCAGAAACAATGCATTCCCTATTCAGTTGAAGCATTATCTCTTCAAGTCATTGATGCCCGCTGCGTATCATCGTCATTATCATGGGGTACTTCCAGTCCAGCTGTTCTGTATGGCCTCACAAAAGAAGCCACCCGACATAAACACAGCCATCCATCCATCCAATGATCCTCTATCTTATGTTTATCCCTTCGTTCGATCATGTGTCAACTCTTTCAAATTGCTCTGTTATGCAATTTAAACTTAACTTCAAAATCTTGTGTGTGATTATATTATGCCCTATCAAATCTAAACTCTTTGTTCAATATTCAACCCTCTCTTGTCTTTTCATTTATCTATGACTGGAACTCTGTAATCAAAAAGAACTCATCTGCCTCTCTTTCCTTGTTTATATATATATATATATATATATATAGATTCATGTAAACATACATATATACATACTTTCTCTATCTATCTATTTATATACATACTCTTATTTATTTATTTTTCATGTATGAATTTCATCCCAACAAATGCTATACTATATTATACCTTTTTAAGAACACCACATCAGAAATACTGGAACTTCTGTAGATAATAACAAAAAACATATATGCATCTCTATTTATTATTAGCAAATTTATATAAAAAACGCATCTTTATAAAATAAACACATGATATAACTATCTGGTGATAACTTTATTCTTTTTTTTTATGTGAAGAAATGTGTATTCACTCTACTTGATTCATGAACTTGCATTTCATAGAGCTTATAATTATTCAATTCTTCTTTTATTTTCTGAGCCAAGATAGAAGTAAGACGATTGCACACTGCTTCAGCATCACTACCCCGATCATAGTCTGTTTTGGAAAATGTCTCTCTCACAGAAACTATCTTATCAAAGCAAACCTTCTTGTCTATCTTGTGCACTGTCGAGAAGGAACTGGAGAGAGGAAGAAAGCTTTCGGTCCTGCTCGGGGGATCTCTGTTCCTGGTGATCTCTCTTTTCTCTTTTTGAGAACAAGAACTGATGGAGGACAATGAGATACAACGAGAGATGGTGGCAGCTGCAAATGTACTCTTGGGGTGTAAATAAAGTCTGTTTTTTTTCTCTAATTGTTTTTGGAATTTGGTCTTGATTTTATTGGCGAGTGATTTGGTGGATGAGGTGGTTTTGACGATGCTGGGAAGCTCAATCAGGCTGGTCGAGGGTCGATGGATACTTGATCCTCTTAATTTCTGAAGTGCTGAAATCAGCCGAGAGGGTTGAGAAGATGTGAGTTGTGGTAATGAAGTACTGCTGGCCTTTTTTGTGCTGAAGGAGAGAGTGGGTGGAGAGACAGATAATGGAGGGAGTTGATCTATCCTCAATGGTTGCTCAATGGTGATAGGATTAGGAATGCATGATTTGGGCTGATGACAATCATTGATCTGTGATACAGTCGAGACATCACAAGGAGAATAGAGATTGAAGGCCAATTGTGGTGAGTATGTATCCACTGATGAAAGGGAAAAGATGAAGGGTTGGCATTTCTCACTTGAATCTGTTGGGAGTGGGCTAATATTACCAAGAGTCACATCCATCAATTCTGGATTGTAGGGTAAAATATCATCGTCATCGTCTTCTTCATCCTCTGATTCATCCTCTACTTCCAATTGAGATGAATTGACTCGATGTTTATCAAGGGAGGGTCCAGTAGAAAAGGTATTTACAATATCACTATGGCTAGATTTAAACATCTGAAGTCTCCATTAGTTCAAAGGCCTGTTTTTATTTATCCGGTTACTATTGTTATTTACCTCTCTTTTCGGCTGATGGATATGATCTAACCTGTTCATATGATTTGAAAAAAAGTGAAAGAACCAGGAAACAAAATGTGTAATAGAGTGGGAGATCTATATTGGTTGTTCTGTCTATTTACTTATATATACACACACTCTTTAAATTGGTATTATTCAATCTTGCATAAAAGAATGAAGTGGACAAGCTTCTGTTGAGTGACCCAATGTATTTTAATTTTATTTTATTCGATGGAGCAGAGGAGGATGGTATATTATCTGAACAATGATTCCCTTTCCAAACAGAAGAAGAGAGTATCAAGGTTTATATACTTGAATAATGAATTCAACTATTTAGGGATGAAGGGAGATGGATCTATGAAAGGGAGATGAAACTTGAATACTAATATGTTTATATTTAGATAGATGAATGCATAAAACTGTTTATTTATGCACATATTAGCATATACACACATAAGCAGATATATATATATATATATATATATACATGTACACACATATAAGTACATGCCATCGATATCAGTGCACAAAGCACCTTCCTTCTTAGTATTTATGTGCATTAGAATAATATGTGAAAGTAGAACAGACAAATAATAAAAAGGTAATCATTTTTATTAGGGAGAATAATAGTCATGTCGAATGGACTCGTGCTTTGTTATTTACTACCACTTGTAACTTCATCTCCTGCTTCTAATTTTCTATTTTTATAAGCACTTTTGCAAATTGCGTAATACGAAGGGAGAAGAGATTACAGTGTCCAATAACATGAATCTCGAATGACAGAAACGATAGCCTCTAAGCCTATTTTATCCTCTTCACAAAATCCATCTGTAGTTGTGCAGTCGATATCTAATACACCCAATACACGCTTTGATAAAAAAGAGAGATGAATAATTTAACCAACAGGTTCAACAGTGAAACAAAGGATATCTTACATCTTTCAATACAATGGGCACGACTATTTCTGAATTAGAGGCGGAATCACAAGCGATATGGCCAGGAAACTCGTGTACATCTCTTACTACCATCGTCTGTCTTTTAGAGGCAGATGTGCCACAAACACCCTTTCCAAGAGGAATCACAGTACAAGCAGGCTATTTTGTTTATTTTAGAAAGGAGGTCAGTATCTATTTTACTCCCTTTTTCAGAATGAGTTACCTTTCCCTGAAATGGACCGAGAATCAACTGTGAATCCTTCTTGGGGTCAATAATATAAAACCCACACCAATTGATAGGCTTCTTCTCAAAGAAGATAGATGATTGTAAGGCGTGATAGATGACCGAACTTGCGTTGGAGAGGTTCGTGACCTATTGAATAGGGTTAATACGGGTAATCAAGATGACCAATAGAAAAGGGTACCCAGAATGATTCGTCTTCACATATACTCTGAATCTGGTCCTTCAATTCAGAATAGAGTTCTTTCTTTGTGCTTGCGTTGATATCCATTTTTGTTGTGATGAAAAAGGGGCCTGGGGGGAATAAGAGTGGGGAGAGGGAAAAAGAATAGATCGGGAAGACTAAGTGGCTTAGATTCATATCAGGCCTAAAAATTGAATAATGATCCCAAATGATGCATAAAAAAGATAAGAAAACACCTCTCTTTTTACCATAGAGCTCACTATATGAAGGTGACAAATAAGAAGACAAACACCACCACTACTTCTCCCTATTTCAATAAGAGTGTGCCTACAAATCTAGGTGATATTCTAGAGAATGATTTAAGGGTGGTGTTTGTGGGCATTAATCCTGGTCTGACTAGTGCAATGAAGGGTCATCACTTTGCAGGACCCACCAACCACTTCTGGCCCTGTTTATCCGAGAGTGGTCTGGTAGACCGTAAAGTGACATATGAAGATGATGTTAGACTGCCAGAGACCTATCAATTGGGATTCACCAATCTCACACCTCGACCTACCCGTACTGCTTCTGAACTGTCTCTGTCAGAACAAAGAGCAGGAATACCTCTATTAACAGAGAAGATATCGAGATTACGACCAAGAGTAGTCTGTTTTATAGGTAAAGGCATATATGAAATATATTCAAGGGAGAAGTGCAAAGAGCTAGGACTACAGAAGAAGACTATTCCATGGTTATCTCAGACTGGGGAATCTGCTATCTTTGTGATACCCAGTACAAGTGGTATAGTGTCTGCTTATAAGAAGACAGATAAGATGAGGCAAGTAAAGAATGAAAAAGTTGACTTTTATAAGTGAATATAACAAACAAAAGGATATAATTATAGCTTCTTCAAGGACCTCTTCAGGGTTACTGAAGATCAACTGCAGAAGTATCCAATCAGTGAACGAAGAAATCTGAGTTGTGACTATTCTCTTCCTATCAAATAAGCCTCCCAGTATTTCCCCATTCAATGTTATCACCCTCTTCTCCCTCCCCCCTTCCCTTTTCTTTTCCCCATTCACCCTTACAGCTTTATTAATAGAGAATAGATGTCTATTGTTCCACGCCTATGTAAGGAGATTATATTAGAAGAATTTGGACCATTTGTTTCAGTAAATTCCTATTATTTTGAGTGTGTAAATAAGGACACTTATCTTCTTTGTTTTAATAGAAAGTATCACGTCAGCTGTTATTAAAGGGTCGTCTGTCACTAAGTGATATCACTCGCTTCACAGAATTACCAGTGAAGACAGTCAGAGAGAGTCTTATTATACTTATTCAACATGGTCTTGCCTATTTCTCTGAGGCACCTGAAGGGAAAGTAGAGCCCACTTATTACACTATTGATGCAGAGAAGATATTACTGCGTCTGAGAATAGGTTCCATATTAAG
Source organism: Pilobolus umbonatus (assembly GCA_025528865.1). Taxonomy (NCBI): domain Eukaryota; kingdom Fungi; phylum Mucoromycota; class Mucoromycetes; order Mucorales; family Pilobolaceae; genus Pilobolus; species Pilobolus umbonatus. The sequence continues at coordinate 11,512 of JAIXMH010000006.1, forward strand.
GGATGTGGATGACAGATATGGAAAAGAAGTAAGAATTAGGAAAAGGGGGAACCATCTACAGTGGATTTCAACGTTTTTGTTATAGGCCCATACCATCTGCAAATACATCTTTGTGAATGGGAGAATGACTCTGCCTGGTATCAGGAAGGTTCTCAAGTCGATGGATGGCAAGAACAGTGAGTATGAGATGACAGTAGGATTTAGACTCTTAGACTGACTCCTTATTTGATTTTAGAGGATAAATTTGCTAAATATGAACAGGCCTTTACTCGATTGGTCACTGATCATTACCTGAAAGCAGTGATGCCTGAACACAGTCGATCTACTATGGATAGATATTTAGCTGCAACAGAGAAAGAGTCAGAGAAATATACCATCATGACATCCAAAGAATTGGCATCAGTGAAGATCGCTGCACAAGCACAGATCAATGCTGAATACGACAATATCGAAACTATTGGAATCAAACGTAAGGCCATAGATCCATTAGAGTATCAGAGAAAGGTAGTTACAACGACAAATGGCCAGAACAATAGTCTGACTTTGTGTTCAATAGAGAAGTGCATATGACTATAATGGAGACAGCAATATCGAGAATGATGAGATAGAAGTAGACGAGAAAGTGTTCTTTACCATCAACTATGACCAATTCAATATCTTGTTCAGAAATGAGTCTGTTGTTGATTATGCAACAGAGCGTATCAACAGAACAGCAGGTCAGGTAATAAAGGCATTCTTTGAGTATGGTAAAGACAAGATGAAGACGGTAAAAGAGATAGATTCCCGTAAGTACAGAAATAATAAGAGTGAGGGCTATTTATATTGATATGCCTTGTTGAATACAGCCTCTGCTACTCCTATTCATATTGCAAATCTATTGGCAAATAATGACTCAATGACCAGAGGAGACATCGTATTACCAAAGGATCCTATTGAACCCAATAAGAAACCTAGTTTACAGGAGGTTGTGAAAGGATACATTATGCTGCTCAAGACGGACACTGCTGGGTTCATCAGGGCTAAAGATGAGCGTGGTGCAAACCAATATGCTGTTGATTTCCAAAAGCTGCGTAATTCAATGAAGAGAAAGCTTCTCGAGGGATTAATCACTGAACGATATGGTATAGCCACTTGTCGTATCTTGAGAATATTGATTGAGAAAGGTAAATTGGATGAATCTCAGGTACAGAAGCTAGCTATGTTACCACCCAAAGATACCAGGGAGAAGTTGGCTCTATTGAACACCGAGGGATTTGTCGAGATTCAGGTAAAGTCAGGTAGAATGTGATCTCCACTGTAAAAAAATTCAAACATCTGGTAATTACAGGAAATCCCCCGTACTACTGACCGTGCACCAGGTAGATGTTTCTATTTATGGTATGTCCCTCTGGACAAATGCTATCAAGAACTCCTAATGAATTCGTATAAAATTGTCTGCAATCTACAACAACGCAAGATTCATGAATTGGATAACAGGAAGTGGTTGATTGACAAACTCAACAGAAAGGATGTTATGGAGAATCCTGAATTACTTAGTGACAGTGAGAAAATAGAAGTCGAGAAGATGAACAAGGTGATCGAGAGAATCGAAGTTTCCAAGTCTAGAATAGATAAAGTCATCATGATTCTGAGAGACTTTTAGAACTGCATTGATTCATTTCAACTAATAAACAACCTTAATGGATATACTGTGCCCTACATTTAGTCGTATTGACTCTATTTTTTGATTTCATAGGAATAGGTAAGGAAATACTTTTATCACGTAAAGATAAGGACATAATGAGGTTTACTATTCAATAGTATTCTAGTGTTTATTATATGAAAGATATATACAAGTTATAAGTAATTTTCATTAGGGTAAAAATGCTTTTTTTTTGAGTTCTAATAGACAGGATAATTGATTTAGAAGCTGGTGATTCTTCTCCACTTGCTCTTCATCTTCTTGCAGACACTGAGATGCCAGTCATGTCTATCAAGGGTGTCAAAACCAACTTGACAGTGAGAACAGTAGAACCATTGGTTATCTTCGGTATAAGAATGGCTGTGCTTAGATGATTTAGGGGACAATAAAGAGAGGATGTTGATAGGTTGGAACATTGTTAGATAGGGTTAATTGGTTGTTATTGGAATAGGAGAGAGTATTAAACTGAGACTGAGTGAAGAAAAAAGAAGTTGAATGCAAAGAATTGGACTCTTTATATACCTTCTGGTTGATCCCCCATGATCACTTGTACAATGAGCCATCATAGGATAATGGATGCATGTCTATTTTAATGCCTACATAGAGAGTACACCCCCAAATACATTAAATATCTCTGATAGTTATCAAATGAGTCAATAGATACTACAATACTTCTTTTTGCGATCTCTTCTACTCATCGATGATGAACTCCCCCCCCCCAAAATCCAACTAACTATGACTATGAATATCGAATGGTGGTACCTTTCTATAATTAACTCTTGAAACAGTATCCTATGTATCATAGAGTGGATAGCTATCTTGACAATGGATCAGTTAATGCATATGATCCATTATGGGTGTCGATCTTAATAAGCGATCTCCATGTAGAGAAGTCAATAGATTATATATTTGGGGGTGTTGATTGGTATAATAGTTTTTATTTATTATCTGTACCTTTAGCTTATATAATAAATAGCCTATGTAACACTGTCAATATATACATAAATAAAGATGATTTACAAGTATGAGGAAGAGTAATTGAAAGGGTATGAATGAAGTTAAAAGTGAAAATGCTCAAATGGCTTGCATCATTTCTCCTTCTGCTGTTGTTCTTTCCAGTGAATCACCCGTTCTCGAAGGCGTTTCTTCAGATTGAACTGTCGATGCAGTAATATTCTCAGGTCATTCTTTCTATCGGTCAATCGAACAAGATTAGATTCCAAGAACTTCCTCAGTTCAATCAGCTCCGTATCACCTCCACCTCCAACATACGATTCAATGGGTATCAGATTACTCAGATTGAGTGATGCTGCATGTGGTGTATTATCAACAAGAAAGGTCTTACTCAGATCACGCCCGAGGGCACATAGATCCTTGATATATAATACTTCACGTGTAGATGCTGATCTCATTCTAATACACGTATTTCTGGTCAACATATGTCTAGGTAGATAGAGAGTAAGTTATAGACTGCAATGCACTTCCAATGATCATGCCTTACGTTATCAGTTTTCTATCTGGATCAAGGTAATTACGTGCTAAAGTAGCATAATCTTCTCTTCCTGCTGTCCATACAACTACTTCAAATAGGGTGGATGCCCATTGAAGGAATTCGATGACACCAGGGCGAAATCTGCCTGCTAATAGGCAGTTTGTCTCATCATGTCCATACATTCTGTAATCCACTTCCATTGAATTATCATCTGTTGGGTCTCGATAGGTATGAAGAAGTGTTTCATCCAGGTCTAAAACTAAAGATAACCATAGAAATACAAAATCAATCAATGATATTGGAGTGTCAAGTGAATACTTTACCTAATGTCGGTTTGTTATCTTTCTTTGGTGGTAAATGAGGTTTCATTCCTTTCAATCTGGCAGTGACAGACGGCCACCGTGCCATTAGGGCATCTAATGTAGAACACTCGAGACTAAAAAAGTAAAATAGGTGAGTAAAAGACGATCAACATAAGATCAAGGATGCCATTATTCATATTACTCGTCCAACTGCTCCAAAAAATAATCCACTTTCAAGGCAACATCATTGATCTCGTCGTCAAACTGTTCTTTAGAGCGAGATATTGTCAACAGTGGAGGATCTTTGTAGAGTGCAGATTCCACATTAGTGTTCTCTTTGTTCTCGTTCAGTTGTCTCTTGATCCTTTTCCCTTTGTTTGTTTTCATATCTTCATTAGGCTTCAAATTGGCTGACTGATATCGGGTGACGACCATTGAAGCGAATAAAGAAAATAAATACTTCTATAAACTGTGGAAAAAAAAGCGAAAAAGGGCGTGTAAAATAGAACAGTAAATTCCGAAGAGAAAATTATGAGTGGGAAAATGGGATGTCAATATCCATATGCGGTATGATTGTATGAGATAACAAGATGAAGGCAGTATGGGTTAGGGTTTACTAGACATTGTTCCCTGGCTGGGTCAATATACCTGTCACTCTTTCATGTAGTGTATATGGGTGGGAAGATCCCTTATCCACGTGTTTGACTTGAAAACTAAGATGAGTGAAAGACTATACAATAAATAAATGTGCTTCATTCAGTGCAGATGCTGATGAGCATCAGTACACCCGATGAGAGAAATACATGGAGAGAACACAAAAATGACTTTATTTACTATATAAAAATGACTTCCTTTCAGTTCTCAAGTACTCTATCAACAGTACTTGATTAACAGGGCCAACCACGAGAAGGTAAGAAGTCTTTATGGCCCCAAAAGTAAAGAAGAGATATACGCAGATGATTCATTTAGTTTATTAGAGTGCCCAAATAATCATCATCAAAAGATGGCACTTGGAAAGGTCTCTTTTTTGTTTAGAAGATGAAAGAGATAAACACCTTACTTGCAGTTCTCACACATCCCAGACTGATGTGTATTAAGTGCCGAACTACACCATGTTGGTTACCATAAGCACTGTGATGGGGTGAATTACACGTATATTCTTCCAGATGCTTCAAAAGGAAACACCTTATTTTATGATGGCATTAAATACCCCCCACGCGATCATAAAAAGGTCTGGTTGAAGAAGAAGAAGAAAAAGAAGGGAAAAAACAAATAGGGGGTAAATTAATACCTGCATGTGAGAGAACGATGATGATGCAATAAATAAGGTTTGTTTTCTAGAATCAAAACAATAAGAACAAAAGTGTACATTAATGTCGCTACATTTATTGTATATCCAATTCACCTGTGTGGAAATTATTAGAGGGAGCTACTAGATCACTCATCTATATCGGAGAGTACTCATCTATTATCTATTATCTATTAGAGAGTACTCGTAAGGTAATAGTGATTTTCTTAACCCTAAAAGTATATATGCATGGTTGAGAGTTCATTTAAGAGCGTGTCTTCTTTTACTGGTCAGTGGTTATCCCTGCTGTTTACTAGAGTGTAGTAATAGATGAGTGTACGGTCATTGTTTATATGCATAGAGTTTCAATTGGGGATCATCTTCGATGTACAGTGGGTGAATGAGCCAATCAGATGAGACTATGAGTGTTTATTGTTACATTTTCTCTACTCCAATTTGGAATCCCTTCTTCACCCTTAAAAATAAATAAAATAGAAAGGTTATCTAACTAGTTCATACCTATCTAATTACACATCGAAAACGCACATAACAAGAGTACTCTGCACATAAATGGGCTGTTGTGGTAGTAAAGAATATAGCCATGAGGTATTGTATCATCCCGAATGACCTACACTGTTATCTCATATGAATACACACAACAATAGAATGATATCAATACACCCTTGTTGAATGATGATATAACAGGTGATAAGTAAGCATAGGCAATAGTATAGCTCTATCACAGTGTGTTAATATCTCTATTGTCTTCAGTCGAATGAACTACCAGACATATGAACCTATTGATGTCCAGAAAGAACAGGAATTTTGGGATAATATTATCGACAAAACAACACAGTAAATAGTGATAGAAAAGGAAAAACCCTAGTTGTAAATGTATTGACTTGTATGCTTCTTCATAGAAACCTCATTGATATATCAAGTTCATTAACAGACCCACTCCAATATTCAGACATACAGGAAAGAGAGATCAAGTATCGACACTTACTGGAACAAATAAAACCTAAACAACCGTCAATATTGAATACGAGTATCACCTGTAACAACAGTAACCATAGCAATCACCGTACCACCACCAATGCTGTCATAGAAACACTCTCGGATGCCAAACCCAATGGAGGAATGAATGATAATGAGGTAGACTGGTTATATCAAACAATGGATGAGCTACAGGATGCACTCCATCATATCAATATTCAACCAGTGGGTGAGATGGTAGTACATCTGAACATGGCAGATAACTCCATTAAGGCCTTTTAAAAGCATATCCCCTATCCTTACCCTTAACAAATATAAAGGAAAGGATTCTCACTCTACTTTTTGGCTTATGAAAAGAATAAACAAATGATCAAAATGATAAGTGATAACAACGGATGGCAGTGGATGGAAGTTTATTCTTATATATAAATAAAGGATCATGTGGTAACATACTACAATCTATAGATATCAACTCGTATCTTGTCCTTCATGTTGTGAGAGGGATACATAGTGACTAAAGCAAATGTGCCCGTTGTATTCTGTTTGGCTACATATCCAGCATTGATACATACTACATCATCTACCATCTTTTTATTTTAAATAATAAGTTAGTGTTTATTAAGAGTGATATCTCGAGTGGATCTTACCTTTATAAAGTGAGTGAGTTGAGATGGTATAATAAACAGATCAGGCTTCGACTTGATGTTTATGTTGGGCAGTTGCTTGGCATCTATATTATCAGCCATATCTACTGGTGATAAAGGGTAGTAGCTACATGCTGGCATGTTAGTTATATTTTTCTTGATAGAACTACTGGCCAAATTGTATCTTACGTGTGTTGTTGAAATATATGTCCAATGATTCTTGGTATACGCTCTGTCTGTGCTTCTGGTCTATATGCATTCAAATATGAGCTCATACGATCAGATATTCAATCAGAAACAATTACCCATGTATCTCTTCTTTACACAACCTGGCAAGAATATCTATGTTCGAAACAGCAATGGAGGTTCCATTCACACTGAAGCTACAGGGATTGCTTAAATAATGTATTCTGGGATGTTTAAGTGATAGGTTGAGTGGAGGCTGAGGATAGAGTGGATATTCATGAATCATATCATCCGCATGAGGTATCAATATCACATCGAGATTATCATTTTGGGTGATAAGATGCTGTAATCGGCCGATAATCTCATTCATAAATAGATGATTAGGCGTCATATTCACTTTACCGCTCATGATATGTGGGTGTTTGGAAGAAATAAATGGCCCTGACAGCAGCAACACATTAGGCCTCTCCTCCAGACACTTCTCGATCAAACTGTGGAATGGAGTAAATGATAGATCGCTGTTCAAGGTGAATGGTCCATTGGCCACAATCATAGTAGCAGGATTATGTATATCTTCTATCGACTGAGTAGTCGTCTTTCCCGGCGAGGGAGGCTATGGGGATGGAGTCAGAAACAAATATGAATGTGTGATATACTCTCTTTACCAACAGAATGTTATCTACATGAATACAATCACCCCGTAAGTTCTTTCCTTCAACTGCAACCACCTGACCAGGAAACAAAGAATAGTCATTCACTCTACTCAGATTCAATCTGATACGCTTTCCCATACCCAAGTCTCTCGATGTCTCCAGCAGAACAGATTTATCATTTAACTTCCCCTCTGATGTATCACCACATATACGACCATAACTGAATATCGTTCCTTGATCTGTTCTCATCGGATTAGAGAATTCGCAGTTATATTTCTCGTGCATCAATTGTCCCAGATGCTCAATATGATCATCCAGAATATAGCCCTTTTCTCTCATGTCTTCAAACATATACCGATATTCTTTGATGGGTGGCTGTAATAATTCCAATTCCACTGATGGCTGTTGCTCAATAAGTCTATTCAAGTGTGAATTGAACTGTGTATCGACTACTGACTGTGAGCGTGATTGAAATGCCAATGATTTGGGTGCTCTAAAATGACATTATCAGAGAGTAGGCTACTGAAGTATATATAATACTTACTGTGTCGTCTTGATAGTGTGTTTCGACATCAAATTAGACATACTAAATAAGTGGTTAGAATGTATGCTTATATCATCCACAGGTAGACCCCTTACAATTCTTCTAGTGTATCTCCAGACACCTGAGTTACTTTAGTAGGCTGTCTATGCTCAGGGTAAGTGGATCCAGAGGGGAGAGTAGTACTGCGTCTAGTGTGTATTTCACGTTCAAATTCATTCTGGAGTGTCATCTTCAGGTTTCTAATAAGAGGCAGAGTAGGGTGAAAGGGGACACCTGTGTTCAAGACAAAGGCCTCCCATTTATATTTGAGTGTCTGAGGAGGAAGATTATAAATAGTGCATAATGACTCTACTACAAAAATTAGAATGGAATCAGTCCTTGTAAAACACTATCCTCTATGTGAAAAGAAATACACTCTGATACCAGGACTGCATCAACAGACTTATTCAGGTTGAATAGAGACTCTACACTCATTAGTATGCGTGTGTGTGTGTGTGTGTAGAAAGAGGGGTTAAAATGGCTGGTAACTCACTAACCCGTCACATTTATTGCACTGTCTAAGCCACTCTCAGGATGGATTATGAATAAAATATCCCCCCTTCCCTTTTTTCTTTCTCAATATAATAACAGAAGATGACATATCAAATACAGTCTTTCAGCTGTGGTTCTGCCTATGAACCTTCCGAAGTAGACCCAGAAGGTATTTATGGGTGAAAAAACAACTGAGAATAGTATGTTCAATACTGTATTATATTCAGATCAAACATGGGATGATTGGTCACAGGATGAAGAAGAACAGGACTCCAAGTGCTTATTCTGTGATAAACACTATAACAAAATAGAAGACACATTCAAACATATCAAATTAGAGCATGGATTTGACTTCCAAGGCACAAGAAGGAGTCTCCAGTTGGACTTCTATGACTGTATCCGATTAATCAACTATATCCGTCATCAGGTGAGTAAGAAGAGGAGGTTGTAGAGAAAGGGAAGCTGACATGGTTAGTTTATGATATAGGTTAAATCTACACCTGCACTGTCCAGTGTGAAAGCATATAAGCTAGATGACACGACAGCATGGAAAGATGACAAATATTTACAGCCAGTGATGGAAGATGATACACTGTTATTTGCATTTGAAGAACTGGATGATTGTAATGAAGAGGATGAGTCCGATATGAAGCCTGTATCTGAATTAGATCTGTCCATTATCAAGCCATCTACTGAATTGGAGAAGAAGTTACTGGAGATGTTAGCCAATAGCCAGGAGTATATCATTAATCTAGAAGGTCAATTTGAAGAGTATAAGTGCATGGTCAAGAAGAAGTTCTATAGTGAGAGTATAATGAATAGTCTGGATGAACAATAAACATATAAACTTCATGCTTGATAAATGGGGCAGAAACTATTTTCCATCATTCTGATTGGATGATAATTTTTAGTTGACAAAAATTTTGTCATACATTTTTTCTCTCTCTCTTCTCTCTCTTTTTCTTTCTTTCTTTCTTCCTAATAAACAAATATAAACCAGTAAAGGGTTAAGAATGTAGGCAATTCTCTCTCCTTGTTGTGTATTCATATCATACTCACTTTTGTTACTCTTCATCAGGGCTTCATCCAGATCTCGTTATTCCAGGTCTCTGTCACCTCGCCGTCGTTCATATTCCAGAGGACGCTCTCCTTATTCACGCAGTCGTTCGATATCACCTCGTAAAAGAAACATATCTCGTTCAAAGAGTCCTGAACACCTGCACTCTATTCTCGTCACTAATTTGACGCGCAATGTCAATGAAGACCATATTAAGGAGATATTTGGTCACTATGGGACCATAGTACACCTCGACTTCCCCTTGAACAAGAGATGTAATAACTATTGTTTACCACCCACATCTCCAAACAACTAATAACCTTGATTTATAGTGAACACCAACTGTGGTAAAGCCTATATTGACTATGAATCACAAGAACAGGCAGATAAAGCTATCAGTTATATGGATAATGTAAGTAATTGGATGACACTGTTGACCTTTGTTGGGGCTAATGACATCTCATAATAAAGGCACAATTGGATGGGAAAATACTCGCATGTACTATTGCACCCAAGCACCGTGCACGCTCTACTTCACCATTACCAGTCTCTCCACCAAGAAAAGGTAAAGATAAAAATAGAAAGATATAAGATAATGTACATGTATATTGACTCTGATTCATAGTACGACATATCTCTCCTCCTCCCAGAAGAGGCATTAACCGTGATACTCCTGGTCGCCGAGTTGACAGATTTGGAGCAGGAAGACGTTATATTCGTTCACCATCACCTGTTCGTAGAAGACGTAGATCCTTTTCTCGCTCCAGATCCCCTAGTCGTAGTTATTCTCCCAAGGGAAGGAAGAGATCTTATTCTCGTGGAAAGAGAAGTTATTCACGTGGAAGACGTAGCTATTCTCGTAGTAGAAGTTATTCATATTCAAGAAGTAGATCCTATAGCAGCAGTCGTAGCAGAACTCCTGTCAAACGTAGTAGATCTCCCACCCGTAACAGGACTCCTATTAGACGCAGCAGAAGTCCCATCAAACGTGGTAGATCTATCAGTCGTAGTCGATCCCCTATAGATCGCAGCAGAAGCAGATCTATCAGAAACAGTCGATCTCCACGACGCTATTCTCGCTCATATAGTAGATCGCCTTCCAGAAGAAGAAGTGTTAGTAAGGACAGGCGATAGTCAGAGATGAAACTATCAATATATCAACAAAAGGCCCCAATAAAAACGATAATAAATATGACTCTATAGAAGGAATTTACTCTTATTTTATATGTGAAGTTGATTTATATCATATAAGGGGACAATCTTTCAATGACTTGGTTCATGGATGGTCTCTATTCAATCCATCATCTATGTCAGCACAGTATTTGTATAATACAGACTGGTTTTCTTTTCTCACTTACCATGGGTGGTGCAGTTGCCCACATCTCCATAATCAACATGATGAGATTGGTAGGGCATGACCTGAATAGTTCTGATGTGGGGGGTCTTTTGTCCTTCCTGATGGCCTCTGCGAGTTCATGTTCATTTAATCCTGTATATATTATACATACTCTATTAGATAGAAGCAATCAACCGCTTGTCCGATCATCTTACCCTGATATGGATATCCAGCATTACCCCATGTAATGATTTCCCAGAATATGAGACCACAGGCATAAACCTATTGCTGAGGGTTAGATAGATAGTCCATTCGTGAAGTTTACTCACATCAACCTATAGAACAAAGGGTGAACAAAAAAAGAAAAGCAATCATACTATGGAGATAACATACTTTCTCGGTATAACATGGATTTGGCTGGAAGAACTCAGGGGCTAATGGAAGAAGAGGGGCGGCTTAATGGAATGAAGTCCACTTACTAGTGAATATATTCTTTTTACCTTGCCTATGAATTCTATGTTAATAAAAAGCACTGATGTAGGGTAATACAATAAACACAGAATAGTCATTACCAATTGGGGGTTCCACAATGTGTATGGATCAATGCATTGGCTCTCGGTCTAATACGGGCCATTCCAAAGTCATTGATCTTTGCTCTATTATCACTTGATATCTTACCATACTATGTTAATAGAAGTGAAAGTAAGAGGGTAGAAATGAGTTTACCAGTATATTAGGAGACTTCAGATCCTATATTGAATAAAACAAGTTAATAATCATATGACCGTTTCTCTTCTTCCTTTTACCCTGTGTATAATAGATGGCCTATAGAAACAAATGTGAATACTGGAATAAATAAAAAAATAGTTGTTGAACGTACCTTCTTGTATGTAAATAGGAAACACCCATTGCGATATCATACATGAAGGATACTTGTTGTGAGAAACTAGGCCTTGTATTCCTTCTGATGAGGTCAAAAAGATCACCTCGTGAGCATATCTCAGTTACTATACACAGATGATCTGGATGAGTACAGACACCAATGAATTGGGTCACATTCTCATGTCGCAGTTGCCTATTAAGCAAGTGGTGAGTTATGAGATGAATGATTTCACATGATTCTTATGTTTTTACTTCAGGACATTGATTTCATGCTTAATCTCGGCCAGATTGAATTCATTGAATGGCGTAAGTCTTAATTTACCAATAGCTACTCTTTCCTATTTTCCCTTAGTTATCAGTAGAGAAAGTCATGGGAACTATCTTTTCTGGATTTTACCCCTTTGTAAAAACCTTCATAACAGTCCTTGAAGGCACCACATCCTATCTTCTCACCAAACTTCAGATCGCTTAATGATAGGCTGTGAGATCCATTTCCATCTAGGAACAGTAAGGAGAAGTCTTTTGAGTTCATAATGTGTCTTCTATTCCGGAGGATGCCAATGTCCATGTAATTATCATCCAATTCAGGGCTCAGACTGGGTGTGGAGGGTGCTGGAATAGGCAGAGTATTGTCTTTCTAGAATCAACCAAAAAAAAAGGAAGAATCATTGTTCATATCTACCGTTATCCTAAAATGACTGTAATTCTTACATAGTCGAGTAAATGAATAATCAACTCTGACTTTGATCCTTCTGTCGATAAATTACGTTCTCGACATATATCGATGATTTCTGCTAATGGCATATTATGTAACTGCTCTGACTTCATATCCTAGATTTTGTGTGTCTTAGATGACCCATCACTCTTTTAGTCTAATCCATCTTTACTCACCTCCAGAGTCAGATCAATGTGCTTCCTCATGGTATTGAATATCCTGTTTCTGATGTGTGCCATTTGTTGTGTATTCTTTTTTTGTTTGAAAAGAGAGTAAGAAAGAGAAAAAAAGATGAATGTGATTCCATCTTATCATATTATGAAGCTGTCAGGTGAACATGATTATTGTACACACACAGTGGTACAATAACAGTAAAATCTAATGAAGACAGGCTCTAGACACAGCTTTATCGGGTTAAAAAATGTGATTAAATAAGAAGGATACCCAAGCTTCTCCAAGAACAGCAGTAGTAGGATGAAGTAGTTATGATTGTCAATGTCACTTTCTGATAGGTTATCTTACTTAGTTACACTTTTGGAATCCAGGGAAACCTTAAATGGAGAGTAGCCGGATTAACTTCATTTAGGCATCTCTCGGAATAAGGGAAATCAGCAAATGGGTTAGAAGGGATTTATAATATTTATATTTATTTAAGTGAAGATGGTATGTGGAGGTATGATTAAGTATTAAGGAATGCCATAAAGAATGGATTATATGTATGTATGTATGTATGTATGTATGTACGTGTGTGTGTGTATATATATACTATATTTATATTAGAATCATGTTATTATTGACATGAAAGAAGTAAACAAAAACAAAAAAAGAAAAGAATATGAATAGATAAAATATGTGGAATTCAATCATAAAGAGTTATTGAGATCAGCCAATAAGGCAGTACCTATCTGTTGATAGTTAAAGACGATATTGTTCTTATTATGGGCGGCCTTGTGTGATTTGATGAAGAGAGGATTCTTGGAAAATGATAGGCGGATACCCCCCTTGATTGAATTGGAGAGTAAATAGCCCTGTAACAATGTCATCGTTTGAGTAGCATATACAACATCCTCAAATTCTACAAAGCACATGTGACCTTGAGGCTTAGTACGGAAGCACATCCTTTTGTATCCATCGCAGTTGGAGAACAAGGCACGGAGCTCATCTTCACTGGTAGAAGAAGGCAGATTACCTATGTAGAGAGTATTACAGGGTGGATTCTGATCAGCATGGTTGGTGATACCGTTGTTGCGGAATATCATCTTGGACTCCCCCATCTTCTGTGCCAGAAAGGAAGGTTCATCCTGATGTGGTATATTATGACTGGCGAATCCAGTGATGCCACCACTGTTATGCTCATGATTAGGCACAGGAATAGATTTGGAGTGGTAATGATACGGGTCATTGTTATCTATATCCGAGAACCCTGATTTAGAGAATAATGGGAAGGATGAAAGAGTATTATTATTGATATGTGATGTGGTACTGTGATGATTTGCTAATGATGTAGGGCAATTTCCGAATATAGATTCTTGCTTGAACATGGTGGAAGCATATAATCCATGGAAATAAGAGTCACTGTAGTCTTCAGGAGACAATAGATCACTGGGGAGAGGTGAAAATGATTCATAATTAGAAGATGGGTCATAATGTGTCGATATCAATTGAATGCCCTCTTTTCGTTGGATGTTGATGGGAGAATGCTCGTTGAGTTGATTATGGGAGGAGGATGATGTCACCACTCTTCTCTTGATATGAAGATTCTTCTTGGCCATTTCTGCCTTGAGTATCGTATTCTTGTCAGAGTCGATCCTCTTACCATCTATCAGCTCTATTGCCTCTAATGCTCCCTGGCGACTGGAGAATTTGGCAAATCCAATCTAAGAAACAGATGTGTGACAGGTTAGATACAATGACAAGGTAACATCTGTCTATTTATTCTTGTTTTGTCCTTACCATCTGTTTTTTGTTACTTAACAGAACATGATATTCTGTATCATCCTGGTCCCTGCTATGCCACTTTAATGATGCACCTTCAAAGCCTTTAGCAAACAGAAACATATTCTGGAACTCCCTTTCTTGCATATTCTCAGGAAACCCCACCACAAATATTGTCTTTATTTCTTCAGATATGATGGATAAAGGGGGCGAAGAAGGCAGTGATGAAATAGACATGGAACAAGGGCTGTTCTGGATTGATATGGCCTTGATGTCCTGTAGTGTGTCACTGTTTATCATTGTGATGAGAGAAATGAATGAATAGGGAAAGAAGGAAAATAGTTGAAAGAGAGACAAAGGATTGGAGAAATAGAAAAGGGAAGGTTAAGATTAAAATTGTTGTATAACTGAGAATGATGTATGAATAAATAAATAATATAATTATCCCCACTTTAAAATGCCTGCTTTCTTCACTAGTAGAATATGTCAATTGATATACATTCTAATGGTAGTCTGTCACAGTCTGTAGTGCTACATATGTATGTATTTAATACATCATAAACTATAATTGACATTTCCAGGGGCCAATATTTTATTCATATCAGAGACACTCTCTCTGTCTACTCATTTGGTGAATTTATACTAGCTACATATAACTGAGAAACTAATTCTATCCACTAGTCAATATGGGGAACCTTCACCTCAAATGTCTATTTACCTGATTGACCGCCACTATTTCCTTATTGAGGCATAATCAACTCTGCATCATAGTATGTTACACTCATATGTGGATGCAAGACTATCCCATAGTAAATGAAAAGAAGGCTTGAGAGTAATTGGGCAAATGATCTCTTTAATTTTTTTATTGCCTGGATGAAAAAGGAGAGAGTCTATTCATCACTCTTCTCTGCCTGAGCTTGAGTATGTTTTTTCCCTGCAACACCCACCCTCTCCAGTCTCTTGGAAGATGTTTTGCCAATACCTTTGTGTTTATGGGGATCCTAAAGATGGAAAAGATGAATACTTATCAAGATAAAAATAAATAAAATAAATTACCTTTCTACTCATAGTTGTCTTGTTTCTTACACCTTTACCTCCCTCCCAGAATGCTCCTTTCATCGGCACCTTTGTGAATTCATGTCCACATGCACATGATTTACCTGCTTGAATTGACTGTTCTCTTGAGCAGAGACCACAGATATGCTTCTTTGCCATTTCATATACATGGTCCTCATGACTATCATGGCATATATCACACGGATAAAGTCTATTACAGCAGGTAAAGCGGAACCAACGATTTGATTTCCGGTAATGAGAACATGTTCCTTGATCAGGCAGTGGCTGTCCTATCACAAATGTCATAGCTTCTCTGTTCTTATTGGACTTCTTCTTCAACTTCATTATCTGCTGCTCATCCGCATGTAGACGTTCCCCTCCATCTCCTATCTTCAGGAATTTATAATCATCTAGATGGATAATGATCTTCGTATGACATGAAAAACAGTTGAATTGGGTAGGAGAATCAAAGAAAGATAATCGCACAGGTTTGATATCTTCCATACAACTAGAACATGTTCCTGTATACATGGACGGTAGTAAATCATAGGCAACACATCCTGCAAGCTGCAATAATCCCAGTGACACTGACCCTTGATGGACCATATCTGTAATAATATGTGATGAATTTTACGAAGGATGAAAATGGATATGCAGTCCTTACCTCCAATGAACTTGACACCTACTACAGAGGAACAAGTGGGACAGGTTAACCATCTACCTTTATATTCTTCTGATTCCGGCCTGATATTCTCCACATCCAATGTATCCTTACACTTTGCACACTTCAATATGACATGAAGAGATGTGCATCTGAATAAGGTTACATTTTCTAATTTGAAATTCATCAGTCTGATATCTGTGCCCTTCTTGATAGCAGGCATAGGTAATGGAAGAGTGCTGCTCTCAGCTACATCATCCTCATGGGGCTGTTGAGTAGATTCAGGGGCATCTCCACTGTCTGTCTCCACTATCACTTCAGTTAGTTGCTCATCCACAATCAGAGCAGGATCGTTCACTTTGATAACTCTATTGTTCTTTGTATCCTCATCAAATAATGAAGTGAGCTTTGCAGATTGTTTATTCATCAATTGCTTGGGTGTGAAGATAGGGGCAGATACGGATAATGGTGTAGAAGTCTTAGGTGGTGCCAATTGCTTCTTCTGTGAGACAGCCAACTTGTCTGCTTCTATCTCTTCATTTGACTTGGTTGTGGGTGGCGTACTCCACAGATGCTCTATGTTTCTGTTTAACCAATTGAGGTTCTCAAATAGACTGCAGTTACTGTGTCTGACATGTTCATCAAATCCTTGTTGAATCCAACTAAACATGAAGTGTGAATATGCCATAGGGTGGTTGCTTACTCTCTTCTTACCTGCACCGAGTCTTATCTATATTCTTACTGTCTATTTCTAGTGTACATGGTTGAAGGGGATAAATGGTGGGAATGTGGTATTTGATTGCTAATTCTCTTCCACCCAATTGCTGTTCATGGGTGAAGTCAGGGTCATTAATGGATATGGTTAATCCTACAATCTTCTCCTCTTTGATATTGGATCTATTGATTGGGGTGTTGGAAATAGTCCATGCAATTCAAATAGGATAACATACCTTAATGCTTTGAATGAATCACAGAAGCGAGTCATCAGTTGATTGTATTCGCTCTCTCGTTTGATCTTGGCTAATTTCAGTTCATGCTTTGAGTAAGTTGGTTTATTTCTTATCTGATGGTCCTGTCTATTCTGTGTGGATGTCTTTATCTCCTTGGAAGGTATTGGTGTGATTGTCACAGAAGTAGATGTACTAAAGGCGGATACATTATAAGTGGATACATTAGAGGTGGATACATGTGAGGTGTATGCATTAGAAGTGGAAGCATTAGAGGTGGATGCATGGGAGGTGGATGCATTAGAGGTGGATGCATGGGAGGTGGATGCATGGGAGGTGGATGCATGGGAGGTGGATGTATTAGCACTGGGCGTATTCACTGATATTTGAGATATAGGTATAGTGATTTTGTCATCTATAGTTTGGGTGTTATCAGGTGTCTTATAATTGGATACAAATCTAACTGTTTCTGCTGGTGCCTGTTGTAGCAGATCTTCCAGATTACGATCAAGCCAATTCATCTGTCTAACGAGTGTCTGATGAGCTTTCAAATTAACTGGGTTAAAGTAGGTAGCGTGTCCTTTTTCAATATTACTATAGATAATATGCATGTTAAACGTCAAATACTGTGTATATGCTTTTATGCTTACAATGCATATCCCTTGGGTATGTCAGCATTCAATACTTTGATACTACAAGGTCTCTCGGGATATTGGTTGGGAATGTTGAGCTGTACTTGAAGTACATCCAGTTCAAAAGGGAAGTCAGGATCAGAGGGTTTGATAGCCACTCTCACCACTGTTTCCACTTCGTCCTTTCTATTTTTCATGTGATATTAGTGACAGTCTAAATAAAGAGTGTAGACAGCATACTTGATCTGTCGGAATGAAGCCTTATAACGGGTCTGAAGTTGGATAAGCTCCAGCTCTCTTTTTGGCAGGTCAACTGCAGGCTGTCAAGGATGTGAGACCAATGAATGTATTTGAAAGAGTATATGAAGTACCTTTGATGTTGGTTTAATAACGGGTCTCTGTGAACTCTCAGGCATATATGATTTATTCCAGAAAGAAAAGAAAGTGGTGCAAGTCTCATTGGGTCAATCCTATTATATATTGCCTAAAATAAATAAAACTCAGCCGCCAAAATATTCCGTCCAACTATTGACCCGCAGCAGGAAAGAATAAAAAAATAACAGTGGGATGCAAGACAGGATCAGAAAAGTAGCCGCAGCAAAGGGGGAACCAAGGTAAACACTTATGGGCCTATACACACACACACACACACACACACATATATATATATATATCAATGACTATATTTAGTGGTGGCCCCTCTATGTGTTTACACCCCGCCCTCAACTCTTTGTTTACTCACAATTTGAATTTAAACCCTCTTTCTTTTTAAAAGTATTTCCCTTTAAGCAGCCTTCTCTCTGATGAACAGCATAAAGCCAGAACAGATAATTGAACTAGAGTCATCCTTTATAAGGGTATAAATAGAGTGTCTATATAAAGAGTGACCATAGGCTGATAGTGCATACAAATAGGTACCCTATGAACAACTACGTAAATCACTCCGACTTCAATACAAGTACATAGAGAAGGAACTATTACATATCAACAGTAAAATAGAACACTGCTTAAAGAACAAGAGTTTATCTCCTGAAAAAGCGTCTGAAGTATTACATGACTTAACAAAGTCTTTGAATAAACTCACCACCAAAGTATAAACACTGGAATACCCTCTCTATTATCATAACTCATTTTCATTCTCTTTATTAGTTGGACAGATTGAAGGAGGAAGAACGAATATACACTACAAGAATAGACAAGAGACTTCACTATCTTCAGCAGATTGAGAATGTGACATCACCCAAATCACCCGAGTTCATATCATGGAGTAAGATCAAACTGGATAGGGTGATAGTGGATTATCTGTTGAGAGAAGGCATGACAGAGACAGCAAAGGAAGTAGCCAGGATTGGGGGCATAGAAGTAAAGAGATAAGAACTAAAATGAATCATTGAAATGAGTGATTGATTAGAATACATAGGATATGGTGGAGATCGAGTTATTTGGCCAGTCTGAAGCAGTGGAAATGGCATTGAAGAGACATAGTTGTAAGGAGTGTCTTCAGTGGTGTTCAGATAATAGATCTGGATTAAAGAAGATGAAGGTAAAAGAAGTAACATACGGATGTCTACTTTCTATTGACTTCATAGCAGAGTACACTTGAATTTGATCTGAGGTTACAAGAACATATAGAGTTAGCAAGAGCCAATAAAGGATTGGAGGCCATTGCTTATGCACAGAAGTATCTATCACCTTGGAAAGAGACAGAAGGAAAGAGGATTGGACAGGCAATGGGGTTATTAGCCTATAAGAGTGATACACCATGTCAACCATACAAGGTAAAATAGGAAGTGTGCTCAGGTACTCTATGCACACTGGAGGGGATGGAAAAGAAAAAGAATCAGAGTATCATTTTCCATACAGAAAATACTAAATAATCACTGTAGGATCTATATGACCCCAAACGATGGCAGGTGTTGATAGATGAGTTTAGATCCAATAACTATGATCTATGTTCACTTACCCTATATCCACTACTGTCTATTACCCTACAAGCAGGTCTGTCAGCACTGAAGACGACTCAATGCTATGAACATGAGGATCAGAATGTCAACTGTCCTATCTGTGACAATAAGACACTGGGCAGTCTAGCAGAGAAATTGCCACTGAGTCATCATGTCAATTCTACTATTGTATGTCGTATAAGTGGTAAGATCATGAATGAGGACAATCCACCCATGTTATTACCCAATGGCAGAGTGTATAGTTACAATGTAAGTTCAAATCCTTGGTGTTGAGTATGCCATCATTTATCTTGTTGTATAGGCATTGAAGGATATGGCAGATAAGAACAATGGGAAGATTACATGCCCTCGCACAGATAAGGTGTATGGACTGGATGAACTCAAAAAGGTGTTTGTCAGTTGAAAAAGGGAGGGTTATGCATGTTGAGAATAAACATTTCACTTATCATTGGATACGTTCTAATTCTGATACCTCAAAAGAAAACATCTATTTATTCCCGCCCTTTTTTTTTATTTATATTTATTTGTTCTTATCTCTTTCCCTTTTTCCCCTTCATTACACTTTGTTTACTTGCTTATTATGCCTCCCATTTCACTAAAGATAAAAGGAGACGACTCATTTCTGCCCATTCCTAGTCTGAATGACGATGAACTGACTCATACCTGGAGAGTGTGCACCAAAGTAAAAGACTCCTTAGAGAACGGGTCCCGATTAGAGAACCTGTCATGGAGACTATGGTTTATTCAGAATGTATATAAGAGTCATGATGCTAGAAATAAGAAGAGTATGATGGATATGCCTCTTTCACCACACCATGAACAGACGACTGATAGTCTACCAGAGGAGAAAGCATCTGTCCATGACGGAGTTCATAATATAAAACCCATACTGACCGAGAACTATGTACTGAACCAGTTCACTTCTGACCAAGATGTATCCCAGATTGTTGAACTGGAAGACCTATTCTCACCTTACTTAGACCATCTCATGTTTGCAGACTCAACCACCAATGACATCAATCTCAATTACCAACAGCAGATCAACAGCTCACTCATCAATTCATCATCCATACCGATCATGGATAACTCATCTACTGCCTGGGATCAATCTATGGCATCTCTCAATTCACAGTCTATTAATACATACTCCACTGATACTAGCATGATTAACAATACTAATTCGGATACTGCTAATAATGACAGCCATCTAAACTCCTACCCATACTACAATACCGAGAATGAGAACAATAGTGATAACAGTAATGTCAATCATCAGGGTCATCACCAGTATAATCAGAGCATATATCCCGAGACAGGTATCAAAACCACCTTCTCTGATATGAACACCAACATCAGTCTAAATGAGTCATATAATCCCTTGAATGATCCGTCAACTGACTTATTCACTAATAACAACAACAATATGAGTTATGTCACTGTTGGTACCTCAGCACCCATCATCAATATGCCCAATGCTACACTTCACAATAAATTGTTGGCTACATTACCCCGACAGACATTGGTATCTGCTGAAAGACTATTGTCTCCGGCAGGGCCCAAACCTATACCACCCATACATCATCAACACAGAATGACCAAAGACAGTGAACTCGGATTCATCCATAACAGCCATCCCTCCAATGAAAATAGACAGCAGACAGATTATGATCTATCTCATATGGACACTGAAGACATGGACAAACCTAGACATTACTATAACACTTTCCAGGCAAATGATAAACTCACCAAGAAGAACCCACATCAAGCAACCCCCTCTACTACAGTATCAGAAAACGACAAAGTAGCAAAATGTAGTAATTGTGACACGACCGTCACACCACTATGGCGACGTTCTGTTGATGACCAACTGCTCTGTAATGCCTGTGGACTCTAGTAAGTATGGTTCAATGGGATCCGTGATTTTCACTCACACACTCTCCCTCTTTTTTAGTCTCAAACTACATAATGCCCCTAGACCAAAGAACCTGAAGGTGGGCAAACACAAGGACAACCCATCCGAGTATGGCCTGAATGGTGAATCCCTGGCTGAGAACGATAAAGACATCCCTCACACACCGCCTACCAAATGCTCCAATTGTGGAACAGCCAAAACACCCTTATGGCGTCGTGATATCGAAGGTGCTCCTCTGTGTAATGCCTGTGGTCTCTAGTAAATATACTTTGAATTTCACATGATAAAATACGACTAATTAGTTCCTATTATTATTTATAAGCTTGAAACTACATAACGAGAAACGTCCTCTTTCGATGAAGACAGATGTTATCAAGAAACGACAACGAACCGAATCTCTGTTGGCATCATCTCAACAAAATGGGCCTGAATACAAGAAACCTCGTTACTATGACAACAAGGATTTATATGCAGACAGTTATCAGACTTCGAAACCTGCTTTTGGGTATAGAAATGTAGCATCCTCTTTGCCAGGGACTGGTGTACTGATGATGGGTGTGAATTCATCTTCTACATCCTAAGCAATAGAATAGAGAATTGAATAAACAAAATAGAAAGCATTTTTGTGTAACACAACCGTGGGGATGCACGTTTGTAATCTTCATTTCATTTGAGTATAAAATGATAATTGGTTCGAATTATGTCCGATCTTCATCTCTTCTGAAATGGCAAAGGAATATGAGTTTGATAAGGTCACAAAGACAGAATTACTTGGTGTTCGAGTGAATGGAAATAGAGTTTATACAGGGAAGACAAACAGTGTGAGTGAATAAGCACTGGCTATTTGTGATAAGTCATTAATGATGATATTAGGAATGGTGTATTGGAGAAGTCCCCAATGTAAATATATTCAATCCATAGTTATTCATGTTTCTAACGAACCCATTCATTTATAGGGAGGTAAGGGCTGTGTGTATATTATCAGAGAAGGGGTATTTAACTCTTCATAGGCTTTGTGATGAGTATTATTATGGACAGTATTATGCAGGACTTCTCTTCAAGATATCAATCTGATCCCATTGCATTAAACTGTTTCTTCCTGAGTAAGTCATTGATAGGAGATGTGGTTGTGGAATTGGAAGACATCAAGATAAGCAGCAAGGGATATTGCTTGGCCCAAGCCAGTCTGAAACAAAGGGCAGATGGATCTCCATTATTGGATATAAATGATTATCGTCCGTCTGAATGGAGTGAGAGGGTGAAATCCATAGTGACCATGGGTAATATGGATGGAGAAGAGGGAATCACATTATACACCAAGAACCATGCCCCTCCTTCAGAAGATATCTTGGTTGAACTGGAATACCCATTCATGAAAGGACTAGTGAAAACAAGTTTAGATGTCACTGCATTTGCAATAGAGGAGCACGAAGGAAGGCCGGAAGTGGACACCAAGATGGCCTTTGGTGATGACCGTCCCATTGATTTCAAGAGTATGCCTTTCTGGTGTGATATGTCGATGACACCGCCTGTTCTATTAGGGGAGAAAGCACTTGGAGGGTCTGTATGGTGTCCAACTATGCAATTGGAAGTTCAGTTTAAACGTAAACCTTCTGGTACAGCTGTTCTAGGACACTTTTTAGCACCACATATCATCAACAATAGATTTGATATTGTAGGGGAGGTATGGGATATGGATGGAAATATACTGGCAATAACGACGTAAGTAAATATAGGTTCTACCAAGACATTTGTACTCACATCCAAACATAGCCATCAATGCCTCATTGTTCCCTGGAGTCGAAACTCTAAATTAGAAATGAGCTCCTTATAAGGGGAGTCGATTACACTAAATATATCTTAAATAAACATATCTATTCGTTTATACTGACTGGGAATAATCTCATTTGGAAACATCAGTGAAAGCTATTCTATGCAGGCTGATTGAGGCTAATTTTTGGTGTTCAGTATTTTTGCTATATGAAGGGCAATGTCTACCTCCCATTCCTTCCAGCCTTCTTTCCTCTTGCATGTAATAACCTTATTGTGATTGGTCAATAAGGACAAGTCACAATGATGGAAAAATTCTTATATATTCGGTTTCCCCGGCTAGTTCATTTCTTGAAGGCCCCATCCTTTTTCTCATTTCATTCGTTGTTCCGGACTGGCACTGCACGGACTTGTCACATAGTAAAGCATAGTTAAACATTCTAATTGCTGGGAATAGATAAAAGATAAATACAGAAAATGAACTCAAATATGGAATCATCTTCATCTGCTCATACTCCTCAAGAAGCATACAATCTGCATGTGCCACCACCACCACTCCCAACCACAGCACAAGATGAGTGCAGTATTCTGTCACCTACCTTGGCTGATATTCTAAGTGATGACCGCATTCTCAGATTCTATCAGTGTGTGAAAGACATAAAGACACAGAGATCAGCTAATCAAACAGCAGCCATGTTCTTTGCTTTGTGCCATGCTCTGGGAGACACAGTATCATTCTTAAAAGTACCCAATATGTCCAAGATCATGTTTCGTCAGGAATCACAAATATTTGCTGTCAACATAACGGGAACACAGCATGAAGCAGTACAGCTATTCCATAACAATGATATCTCCATTGATCCCTTCAAAGTACCTCATTCAGCAGTACCAACAGCATCTGTAGCAGGACCCACCAACAACGCTAACACACTTCTGCATGATGTGGACTCCTCACGCACCTCCAACTTATTCTCGGCTGTGACCAACAATAGTTCATCCCAACAAATCATTCAGGCTGCCCTTGCCTCTGTGACTTCAGCAGTGGCCCCTTTGAATGAGAATGTATCCAAACGAAAGAGCAATACAGATCCCAAAACAGGCTTGAAACGACCGAAGAAGGCTTCTCCAAGAGATAAAGAATACGCGGTTCGTCGTAAGTATCTCTTCATTTACATACATATAAGGGGTTGAGATAACCGTGTTTGTTTCTTTTTAGGGAATGATGTTATTCAGGATTTATTAAAGGTATCCGAAGCTGATTTATTACACCAGGCAAACACAGTGGATGATGAGGTGAAATTGATCATACAAGGCCATGAAAGGTCGACTAAGCTGGGTGTGCTTCCTCCTCTTGATAGGTTTGCAGCTTTTGCCAATCTCCCAGCACATTATGACTGTGACTTCGCTCCTAAGAATGCAGGTGTCTATTATAACTACGAATACTTCCAGCTCTACTTAGCCTACCGTGACTTAGAAGCAGAACGCCAACAGCAGCAGCAACTGGAAGGTGGTGATTCTCGGCCTATTCTTGTTCAATGCAGGGCTGACATCGAGAAGGTGTTAGTGAGTACAAACTGGGAAGCTATTCGTAGACGTCTGACTATTGGTGAGCGTATCTGTCAAGTGTGTGGTGTGGTCGGTCGTGGATTTCTGTTGTTGAGTAAACAGGTATCAGGCCGTAAATTGCTACATAACTTCAATACGGGTGAATGGGGTGATTTCATGCGTGATTTCCAACGCCCTGAAAATCAAGAACTTCTGCAAACACTCCAAACAAAGTATTCTCCTGAGAGGTTCACTGCTGCACCTTTATAAAAATGAACTCTGTAATATATCATAGATAACACAATAATCAAATATAATATTTCTCTATTATTTTTATTCCTGGTGATGTTTTTTGTTGTTGTTGTAATATCACTTCTATTGAGTCTATTGTTGAGAGGTTATTATTGTCATTTAGTGTATGAATAAGAGGATAATTAATGCAGGGATTATAGGTGGAAGAGTCGGATATGTAGTAAGCAAAGAAACAAGAGAAAGGAATTATGCGTGTATTAATTATTTAACTCCAAACATCCTCTTGATAACGACCTGTGGTTCTTAAGTTTTTGATGTAATCATGGGCTTTAGCCTCAGTCATATTTCCTACTTCGACAGCCATATTGATGAACGTCTGGTTAACATCACGTGCCATATTCTTTGCATCTCCACAAACATACACATATCCTCCCTGTTGAAGCAGTTCCCAGACAGTAGAAGTATATTCCTGCAGACGATGCTGCACATAAATCTTCTGAGGTTGGTCTCGGGAGAAGGCAGTCACTATGCGAGAATTGGGTCCTAGTGTCTCGAACAATTCCGGCCATTCATCAGCATAAAGGAAATCATTCTTTTCATTACGGCTGCCATAAAAGAGAATAGTGCTACCGACCGTCTTGCCCCTCTTCTTCTCAAAGACACGCTCACGAATAAAACCACGGAAAGGGGCTACACCTGTACCTGGGCCAATCATGACAATGGGCACAGAGGGATTGCGTGGAAGCTTAAACTGAGAGTGGCGGATATGAACAGGCAGATTGCGGCACACACCATCTGGTCCGAGGAAGGAATTACGAGGACCCTTCAAGTCATATACTGGGAAATTAGGATCGCTGATGGCATTGTCTCCATTCTGTTGAAGAATACGATACAAGAAATTACTATTCACACCATAGACTGTGTGGTGGGGTGCAGTTTCAGGATGATAGGAAAGTGTTACTACTGTGGCAGATATCACATGAGGACTCTCCTTGGCAGAACTAGAAATAGAGTAGAAACGGGGCTGCATGCGAGCGATGTTTTCTATAATTACATCAAAAGGCACAGAAGAAAACAGACCTGGACGAGCATCACTGCTTGACACCAGTTCAAGTACTTCACCGAGATTTCGACATGCATCACCTACTTCAATACGAAATACATCTTTATCAGAGGCAAATCTCATTAATGCTGCTTTGATGCTCTCATTAGGTGCAAATTCAACCAATGATCCTAAGGTCTGTCTGGAAACAGGGGCGGCTATTTCAAGATAGTGTCTGAAGATAGCACGGTATGTAGTGGGGACAGGGAATGGGTGCTTCTTTGATGCAGTTGGGTCAATCGCAGACACCTCAATGACCGAGTCTAGTTTGTTATGTAATCCCAGAATAGAGGCAAGGCGTATGACTTCATGCTCATTATTGGTGGGCCAAATAGCAACATGGTCACCCGTATTGTACGATAAATTGGTGTTACTAATATCAATGTCAACATGAATACAATGGCGATCTGAATCATTGAATAATTCGCGTGTGACGATGGGTGCAATATAAGGGCGTTTAGCATCATACACCACCTTACTACTCGGTTGATATCAAAATGATGTGTATTAGTCATTTGCAATCAACACTTGGAAAATATTCACTTACGCTCCATTCTTGACCTTCAAAGAGAGCTCACCCTGGTATACATCCTCTTCCTTATAGTTGGTCAGTTCATTTACCACATACAATGGTTCTCTTCGAATAGAACCCACTGAATTCTCATCTATTCCCAGTGCCTGACAGAAAGCAGGCCACATTGTATCCTTCCATGACAAATAATCTTCCTCCATCGAGCCATCATCATCACCTTCTCCTCTTTCTCCAATACGATGAGCACCCAATCTGGTCAGTTGTGTGTCTACTCTTCTACTGACTTCATTGTACTGATCATAAGTCCTGTTGCCTAGTCCAAATAGGATATATCTCAGATTGGAAAGGGGTTTTTCTTCATTATTCTCGGAGAAGATGGGATCTTCTTCAGTGATAAGATCCCAAAATTCGGCGGCATTGTCGGTAGGTTCACCCTCACCATAAGTAGCCAATACAAATATAACCAGACAATCACTGGGCACTTGGTCTAAATAAGTCAAATCATACAGTTCTAAATCGGCGGTCATAGTGCTAACACCATAACGCTGTGAGGATTCTTTGGCTATTCTAGCAGCATAACCCTCGGCCGTTCCTGTCTGGGAACCATAAAAGACAATGACCTTTTTGCCCTATTTAGGATATGACCTGATGAGTCATCCCTTCCCAATGACTGATTACTACTCTTTACCTGTTTCTTCATTATCTTCACAAAGTTCCTTTCTCTTTTGGGTTTGGATACCGTGGTTATTGGCTTTGTTTCCTCGGCTTTCTGATTAACTAGTGTGTATAACTGTTTTCTACTGAACCAGGCAGCAGTCCCTAGCCCTAATAGAGCCATTATAATGAGGTCTGTAGTGTCAAACAATGTAGTGCCATGAGGGGATTCCATTGATGAGTCTTGAGTGATGTGTCTATTTAGTATATAACACAAATAAAAAAAAGAAGGGTGTTTGGGGGGGGAGAAGATAACGATATTTAAGATGAATGAATTAGCGGAGATTCATTACTCTTGCCTTTCCCCTAATCTCCAACAGGGGCAAAAACAGAGAGGACAGGAGAGTGTATGGAATAAGGTTGATGTCCATGTCTATATCAGTTATATCTCTTGTTTGGACTTGAACATAAAGAGGATACACTGTATAACATATCCCATAGGCATATGTGATATTGCCTATTCAGTGTATTACAACATCAATTTGAAATGGAGCCTCCAAATTGACATAAATAAGTACTTGATTATATAGTTCGGATTGTTATATTGCATAACACCCTTGCTTGAGTGGCTGTTGATACTCGCCCACTCATATCATCTGATTGACTCTACTCTGATTGTCTGCACTCTTATACCATATACTCTGATTGTCTACACTCTTATCTTATTCACTGTGGTAATGTGGAATAAGAGTGCATGGATATCATGTGTCATGGAAGGACGGGATGAATAGAGAACATATCGGGTAATCAACTGAGGGAATACAGTTGCACTTACAGGAGATACTGGCAGATTCTCATATTGCCATTATTCCTTGTCTCCATACATCCCTTTACCCATAGTCATAGATCCCACACAATTTAACAGTAATTAATATTTGTGTAGTACGAATTATAATGTTTATATTAGGAATTAAGTCTTATTCTAATGTGTGGGTATACAGCATGAGTCAATGAACTCCCTGTATGTCTGATAGTTAATAAGAGGGTAAATGTATTACTGATAAAATGACCCTACCATTCACCTTCCACCATATCACTCGTCATTTCATACTTGCTTAAGGCCTGAGTAAGATCATCAATAGAAGACTGGATGGAGTTTATTGTGTCATTATCCACCTGTGACCATAAATGATCAGATAGACACTCCTTTAGCTTCATACATTCTTCATAGGCATCCTAAATGTGAGTAATCGATCAGTATACACGGTGTATTCACAGTGTTTGCTCTATGTGTGTTTACCTTGACTATCTCATTTGACTTAATCTGCTGTGGTTCTATCATGTATAGCATATGCAATAAGAATGAACTCACTCTTTTTGAGTCATTAATAGCTTCATTGATATCAACATTAGATGAGGCAGTCTATGGATATCCAGAGTTAGTAAGAGAGTTGGGATATGATTGGGTGAATATGAATACATTTGACACGGTATAACCAGCTATTTGACTATTCATTACTAGGGAAAGGGAGAAAGGGAATCCGAAGACAGCCATGAGAATAGGTTTATATAATTCATGAATGATGTGGTTGTTTTCACATGAAAATCATGGACGATGTTACGGTGGCTTTACATTCATTCACACGTGATTTACTCTATGCACAAAGTATATGCTGCATATGTAAATAAATGCACAGTGTTAATATGTACAGTGCATAATAAATGTATACACAATGTTAATTATGTTCAGTGCCATATATATTCAGTACCATATATATTCAGTGCAATTGTTTCTTTTTGTCTTCCCACTTCTTCAGTGTTCATGCCTCTACCAATGAGATATGATATAACATAACAGCTGATACACTAGAATTCCTTCACTGTATTTATATCTGCAATAGTGCTAACAATCAAACAGAGTTCATTGGTAGGGGTTTATCTCCACCACATTTATCGTAAGCCAATAAGATCACATTTCTCAGCTTCTGAATAATTCCCATATAAATTACTCGTGTATTATTTTTCCATGTTCATACTCTCTCTTTCCTCTCTTCTATCAACCAGAGGTCAATCTCAAAGCAGAAGTAAGAACATGTCGTACCAGAGAAATGACAACAGCGGCAATAAACCACCTGTCTTCGATAGACTGGGTCCTATCCGCTCCCACACTTCAAGTGAAAAAAGGTTTCCCTCTAGGCTTCTCCCTGTCAGCAATAACAGACTACGTATTGTATCAAATACCGACACTGATACCAATCATTCAGCTGAATATACCCCAAAATACAACGAATACCCTTATCAATATACCGGTATAAGTGGCATATTAGACGACAGACCCTCATATCATCCTTCGTCACCCAATATTCCCTATCACACCACCCAGCCTGCACCTTCTATGCCATCCATGGATAGGTCCAATTTTAACTTCATACGGTATGCAGAAGAGCAGCCTCGTCATAAGCGTAACTATTCCTTCGTATCTCAGTCCAAGCAACAAAGGTCTTCTTCTCCCTCTGCAGTTCCTCCTCCTTCCTCAGTACGCTCCCCTTATTCTGAACATGAGAGTAGACCACCTATATCGATGTTATCTTCCCATAGAACAGAAAATACTGACTACCATGGTATAGGCAGGACTATTCAACAGATGGAAGATAATCAACCACCCTCTGACAACTCTCCCGTGTCCTATGCATCCCCATTCTCATCCAACAGAGACAAATTGGCCCACAATATCCTAATTGTCAAATCAAGGGTACAGGAGAGTATGTCCAGATCAGTCATGGATTCCTCTAATGAGATCAACACTAAGCCACTCGATGGAAATTCCAGAGAAATTAGTATTTCAGTGCCCACTCCTCGAGAGAATAATGGCCCGCCACACAACATGACAAAGGAAAAGAAGGGCATTCCAGGCAGCTCTAATCATCTTGACCCCTTCAGTAAATCTAGATCTGCTCAGAATGACAAAGATGCATCCAGGGGTGTACAGAGTTCTGATGTTGATAGACAGAGAAGGATTAGATCACCCACAGATACTTCCTCAAACAAACAAAATGGTATTATTACTCTTTCTGATAAATCAAAAGAAGCGGCCACTAAATCCAGTACACACAAAAGGATATCGCCCACCAATAGCAGTCAAGTGAAAGGCAGTATTCACACGTATACGAGTGTCCATCTGTCTCAAGAAGGTGCTGTCTATAAGAATGATGTTGACACGAGATCAGACACAAAAAGCAGCAGAGCATTTAGTACATCATCTGAAAGATTGGATTCTGATAGAAGCAGTATGAGTTCCAAAATCATTTCTAGCTCGACAAAAGTACATCTAGATCCCTTTATCTCCAGAAAGAAGATGGAACCTACAAAAGTCAGCACGCATTCAGTATCAGAGCAAGTCAAGAAGCAGTCTATAGGGAAGACACCCGACACTTCTTCCACCAGTAGAGATTCCAGCAACAAGTTGCTATTACAGAAGACCAAAGGAACACAGAGTAGCAGTACCTCATTAATCGCCAAGACAAAAGAAGCCGTTGCTTCTAATATCATCAGAAATGCTCAGCTTTTGAATATGAATGCCCAAAACTCAAGAAAAGCAGGACAAACAACGACTCAAACCCAACGTCGAACCTTCCAACCTCCCATTAGTGAATCCGATATTGTATCTCCTACTAATCAATCTAATCCCAATCAATCTAATGCTGCGTCTCCTGCTAATCAATCCAATATTGTTTCTCCAGCTAAACTATCTAGTGCTCTACCCCCTGCTAATCAATCTATTACTGTGCCTCCTGCTAAACAATCTAATACTGTGTCTTCTGCTAAAGTATCAAGTTCTGCCTTTCCTGCTAATCAATCTAATACTTTGTCTCCTATTAAAGTATCCCGTACTGCCTCTCCTGCTAATCAATCTAATGCTTCGTCCCCTACTAATCAATCTAATACTTCGTCTTCTGCTACACCATCTAATACAGTGACTCCTGCTGATCAGACCAATACTATTAAATCCAACACTATATCCTCTTCCCAACAACCCAATACTGTATCTCCTGCTTCTCAATCTGATACCGTGTCTCCTGCTACTCAATCAAACCCCATCAGATCTCCTGTTATCCAATTTAGTGTCAAGAATGGAAAAAAGACCGACTTAGTACTGAAAATAGCCAAAGCAAGAGCAAAATTACTGCCTATTGATAAACGAGATGATGTTGTAATGGATATTCCACTGATGCAAGATGAAGAAATGAGTGAGGCTTCTGCTACTTCCCGCAAGAGGAAATCTTCCGCGGAACTTGCCACATCACCCCATAAACAGAAGCGATCTGATACGTTTGATCCTATGAATATTGATCTACCCATACCCCTTACAGAGCAAGTGGAAAAAGTAGAGCCAAAAACACCGTTGGCTGTTGTTACACCTGCTCTTATTCCAGTTGAACCATCGACTAATACACTAAATAATACATCGGATGATACTCTGACTGATAGTATTACCGTAAACTTTAATAATGATACTGCCGATAGGCTCAAAAATGACATGGACACTACTGATGCTGACACACATACTGACTCCATCCAGATGAATATAATTGATTCTTATAATATGATAGAGATTTCAGGTCAAGAAGCATCTGATATTATTGATACACGTACCACTGCATGTTACAATGAATTAAAAGAAGCCCTGATAGGTGTAGTCCAGAGATTGAAATACTCAATCATGTTACCAGCAGACAGTGATGAAGTTAGTTTATCTGTAACAAATACACCACTGACTGAGAACAATACCATTAACCCTGATAATGACAATACTATTCTTTATGCCAATATCACTTATGGACCTACCCCTTCTGACCTACATCTTCCTCTTAATCTAACTGAAAATGCACCCTTACAACCACCTATTGTTCCTAGCACAGTCACCGTATCAGAGTGGAATAACAAGGATGTCCATTCTGGAGATGAACCCATAAAGGACACTGCATCCATTACTTCCTCCATCAACCAAGACGAGGAAGAAGAAGGCTCATCATCACCCTCAACCCCCTCAGAAAACATGAACCCCAATAATGAAACTGCACCAGAAAAGAAGACAGCAAACAACAACAATAGCCGAAGATTACCCGAGCCCTGGAGGGTGGTGATGACTGAAACAGGCGATATAAGCTATGTCAATATAAAAACAATGGAAACACGCTCAATGAGACCTACATTTTAACATCACTAAACTTGCTTTTTTTAAAAAAAAATCACCCTTCCATTATTATCTGCCTTGCCTGGATTCAATCGTTCATTGTATGCTTAATCCACCCTTTATCCTTTGTACTGTACAATATAAACTATATTAAAAGTATTCTAAACTTTGATAAAAAAAAAGAGATGTTCTCTAGGTGAAGTATACAACACCCTATCAGTACGCTTCAAATGATTGAGACTACGGGCATGAACCATCGTTCGTGTACCCTCTCTAAAATCAGCATATTCTGCAGAGGCCATAAATCGCCATTCATTATTTATTTATTTTAGTTATGCACTGTCATCAGGTGAATAACGCGTGTAGCATAACTTAGCTTGGATGATCAAGTGGGATGTTAATAAAGCACATTCATTTTGAGTGCAAATCATTTACTCTTGTGATCATTATGGGAATTTATCTAGTCTCCAATGTTTTTATATACAAATGAATAAATCAATCAGCTCTATTCTAGCTATTTTTACATGAATAAGGGTTGTAGGACGCAGATATGTCCACAGCCAGTCGCACATGCTGTTTCTGTTGTGAACCATTCTTTCATATGAATAAGATGTCCTCCGTGATTACATCCTTGACACCACATATATAATCCTCTTACTGTTTGATGGCTAAAATAGGGAAAGATCAATATATGTATAATATTATCAATGACTATGCTTACCAAATAGTGCAGGGATTCAAGAGTCGATGGCATTTATCACAGGCCCATGAACCACCATTGGAGCCCATCACTAGTTTAAAGCAGTTGTTACATGCAATATTGATGGTTGTAGAGTTCTAAAAGATAATCATGAGTATAATAAGATATATTCTTACCGCCTTTCCTCACCTCATTACGCTCTTTCACACTCTGTATCCTACATGACTTTAGGATGGAGGTTGCTGCTGTCCAGAGTTTGAATCTATGCAGTAGATCGATATAAGAATTAAACCAATCTTCAAGGCGATCATCCTCTATTTTCAGGTATTTCTCCAGAACAAGATAGATCGTAACACACATCTGAACATCGCCCTATTCAGTATCATTGTTTAGTCATATCAATTTTTGTTAGAGATAAGTAACCGGGGTTACCTGTTCTGTGTAATAATCAAGTATTTCCATCACGACTGCTTCATGTTTCCAGGATGTTCTGAGGTTAAAGACCAAAGAAGAAGATGTAGTGTCTGATTGTAGAGAATCAATGGTATCATAGCTCTCAGCTACTGAGTAGGAAGATGTTTGCTCAGATAGATCTTGATTGAATCCTTCGTCCTTAGAGGTTGATATGTTTTCCATCTAAAGAAATTGTCATATGTATTTAGTAAACCAGTGATAGAAGATTGCCTGATTCATACCCAGTGAGTATCCGATAATTGATCCACACTCGGGCTCTTCTCCTTTACTTCATCTTCGTTCTCTTCTCCTCTTTCAGTGTCCACAACAATATTATCTGATCCATCTTCATCATCATCCTGATAAAACATGGATATGATCTTCCATGTCTGTGCTGTTCTATAGCGGCCTAATTTCCAAGCCAACTTTTCTTAAAAGTAAGCATTCAATTAACACTTTATTGTGATTGTGATTGATATCATTACCTCTCCATTTATATCACAGGCTAATTGTACATTATCACTGGATGTAATGTATTTGTCTGCAAATATTGAGAATGACTTGTAATCGAATAGGGGAGTATGTACTATGCCACATAACTGAGGCGGGATATATTGCTTTACCTAGAGAAGTTTGTTTACTTATCCCAGTCAAAAAATGAAAAAAAAGTGCCTTACTTCATCATCTGAGGTAGGTGACATTCCTAGTCTTTTGGTTATTTTGAGCAGATCTGGATCTATCTTTGTCATGAAGCTTTGATCTACAAACAATAGCCGGGAACTCTTATCTATGCTGAATGCAATATCACCTTGTACATTCCACCCCATTCCATTTCTCTTCAATAGATCGACGGGTCTGTAAGCATCTTTGATATTTTGACGTATAAACCATTTATCCTTTGATACAGAGAACAGTTCATCTGAATTCAACCACATAAATCCTATTTGAAGCATGATATAAATACCCCAATCTATCATTCCTCATCTGATGTTTACCTGTTGGAGTGGAATCATGCTCATCAAAAGCATATTTTGCTATATGCACACGTCTTATATCCCATACATGAATTCTACTATCGGTCAACAATGCACAAGACGCTATTTCATTGTCGAATCCGGGTCTCCATTGAATACGTGATACAGACGCGGTTGTTCTCATGGTATATAGTGGTCTTCTGTTATCGGTTGTCATATCCCAGACCTTGATGGTTTTATCCCTGCCTCCACTAGCAACTAGTTTACCATTTGGGTGCCAATCTACTGTAAAACAAGGGCCATTATGGGCACTTACTTTCTTATCATACAATGCTTTAGGGTTTCGCATATCCCATTTCTGCAGATGATAAAGGTGGTTAATGCCAATACTGATATTACAGAGTGAATATCCCACCTGTATAGTGCCTGTTTCAAAAGCAGCAGCAAATTCATAAAAACTGACAGGATTGAACTGAACATCTCTCACTGACTCTGATTTTCCTTCAAATCGATAACGAGCTCCATTTCGAGGATCACGGAAATCCTTCAATAGAAAAATAAAAGCAAACATCAGCAAAATCCCATTTTTTATATCCCCTTTGAAATCCCATTTACCCAGCACTTCATTGTTCCATCTTGAGATGCACTCAGCAAAATATTGCCGTTCTCGGGTTGAAAACATATACGATTGACAGCACGAGAATGCTCGGTTATTATCCTCTCTTGAAAGAACGATTAAACACTGTTTGCCTGTCTTTTCTATCTTCTTTGTTTACCTGTCTTTCGGCCTATCTTATTTAGATCCCATAGTATGATAGCTCCATTTGTGGCAGCAGTGGCAATCTTTTGTTTCGTGGCTAAGAGATCAAGGGTTATTTCGATAAAGAAGACCAATGACACTTGTTTAATGTTTACCATTATTTCCCCATTTCACATCATTGCTGCTATAATTCAAACTGAAATGACTACCTGCTCTCAGATTCAGTGTTTCCGTAACGTCTGTTTTATTAATAGCCAGTACCTTTAAGACTTATAGACTAGTCAGTTATCTATTTTT
This sequence comes from Pilobolus umbonatus, assembly GCA_025528865.1. Taxonomy (NCBI): domain Eukaryota; kingdom Fungi; phylum Mucoromycota; class Mucoromycetes; order Mucorales; family Pilobolaceae; genus Pilobolus; species Pilobolus umbonatus. The sequence continues at coordinate 47,159 of JAIXMH010000006.1, forward strand.
ATGGGAAGGGATATGCATATTACTTTCTCTGCCAGCTACTGCCACAGAAGTGTTATCGGGTGATATACTGAGTGCATTAATAGCACCCGATAGTCGTACTCGTACAGGGTGTGTCTCCCTCCTTGAGGTATCTGACATTGAGGAGTTAATAAGTATAGGTTGAAGAAGGGAATAATAATGTTTAATAAAAAGGGGGGGTTGCTTCTGTATGCTTTTATGAACTGAAAATATCTGTGACTGAAAATAAAAGAAAAGGCCGATCATCGATCTGAGATACTCTGTACAGATACTTTGACGGTCACAGGCCAAAGAGCATGGTGTTATCCATAGAAGGAATATGAGGGTGCATGAATTGATACATTCAAAGTGAAGTAAGATTTGGTTTAAATAGAAAATCAGATGTACATAGGGCTGGATTTTCTTTACTGATTTGAGTATAGGTTGATTGTAGGCTTGGTGAATTCTCTCAAGCGCCCTGTTGGAGTACGCTGATACTCGATTCTATAGACAAGAAAATGTAAGAGGAGAAGTGGATATTCATTCTGGGACATTCAATTCAATTAATGAAAAGAAGACTTGCGATTCATAAAATTGTTTTATTTCTCCATTCACAAAGTTTTCCAAGTAACAGTAAGAGAATGACAGGACTTTGATAGGTATCAGCAACTACCTGAGGACAGATAAATGTACTGAGCCACAAAGGCATTTAATTATTACTTAGGCAAGGAGTCTAATCTTTTTTATCAGCATGTCTTCCTCCACTTGTTCTCCACCTCAGTTCCCACACCCTTATACAGAGTATCTTTGTACTGCAACTAAATCTTCTTTATCTTCTGCTTTATCTCATACCAGTCACCCTCAACTTTGTATCATTCAAAGGCTACTTCACGAAAGCCACAATTTCTATCACCAAGAATACTATATATGGCCTTGAAGGTTCTTCTATAAGTGTCCTTTATCCATTGCAAAGGAGAATCCTTCTTCACATTGACATATGTAGGAACCCTAGGCGATAAGGTTAGTATTATATGCAGATGATAATATAATTAGATGAGTTGGTTAATCCCTGTCTACTACATCTGTCTTTTTTTTTATCCTGATAACTGGATCCATCTTCACCTTTCACAAACATAGTCAACCTCATCTTCTTCTTTTCAATATCCACCTCCAACCGTTCTTCTTCCATCAACTCCTTCTTCTTCAGTATTTCATTGATCTTCTTCTCTTCTACCTTTCTTCTATAGATCTCTTTCTCCTGCTCTTCTTCAGACGTTTCTCTTGCAACCCTTACCCTATCAACAGCACTCTTTACTCCTCTTTGTCTTTCAGCCCTTTCTGTTCGTGTTGACAGTTGGAGGCTTCAGCTGAGTTATGATAGTTCTTGGCTGATCAATCTTCAGTTTCAATTCCTCCAACACCCCGAGTAAGTCTGATAATTCCTGTAATGTTGAGAGAGACTTCGTCATGGCATATATCATGCAGTATCTGCTCTATTCTGATCACAGTTCTCCCCTTTCTAAAAATAATGTATGTATGAGGTTACGTTAATAGGTAAAAAGGTAACATCATAAACCTCAAGTATGGTTTTTACCTTTAGTGTTTTTGTTGGAGAGGGTTTCCTTGCTCATTATTATTCTCATCTGTTTCTCTTTCTTTATCTACCCTGGAATCCTCCCCACTCGAATCATGGATGATTTCTATATCATCTGCTACTGGTATAAAGATAATAAAAGGGTAAATATATACTATCATCGACAGTTCATAGACATACACTGTTCATCAATAAGATCTAATTTTCTTCTTCTTGGCTGTCATTACCATTGTTTGTATTTGTTATTACAGAATTATAAATCAAATTGAAAAAGGTTTTTATTAAAAAACATATGGATTGCAAATTATATCTATAGAAGAGTAAGTAAACCAAATCATGCACTAGAATAGTTACATAGTGATCATTCCAAGTATTCCAATCCGTTTATTTTTTTACCTCGATATGACATATCCTTACAGAATATGAAGGCCTCTGAAGATGCCCTATTGATCTGTATGCCTTTGTACAAATGATAAATTATTATTATTCCCTCCTTCTCTTTGAACAACTTGATGATACATTTGCTTTTATCCACGTTATTAATAGGAAATATGTACGACAATGATCTTTGTTGTGAAAAGTAATAAGTTCAATCCATACAATAGATGATTCAAAATGTACTTACAGCCACTTCATATCACTCAGATTTTTGTATTTTTTGGCAAGCTTAATATTCCTAAGCCTGTAATCTTTTAGGACAGAAGTGATATCAATGCCTTGTATAGTTAGCTACAGCAATCACATTTCAGTCCCTCTGCCTTTATTGAAGTAGAAATATGTACCTTTGATTGGGGATCCCATTTGATATCTGCTAATCCGCATAAATAGTTTAGGTCTCTTCTCTTCTTCACCCCTGAGTCTAAAGAAGTGGAAGAGGTGGTTTCACTACCTGCAGAGCATTAACCATGATTTGAACAGTGGAATTTCTTTGGAATATGCATACTTGGAGCTCTCTTTAATTCATTAGATTTGATATTAATGTTTTTTATATTTTTTATGTTGATATGGTTGATAGGTGAAGACATTTTGTTGTGCAAGTAAGACGAAAAAAGGGGCAAAAGATCAACCTTGAGATATTTTGACTAGATTTATTTTAGTGTGTGTGAGTTTATAAGTGAAATAGACGAGTTATATGGAATGATTGTTTGCTTAAACCTTTTATTCTATCCAAAATTGAATAGGGAGAAGTCTACTCTATTTATAATAACAGTTGGAGTTCCTGCCAGGATAGTGACCGTTTATGAATTTAATGTTATAGTTACAATATCGTACATATTAGTAACTATGGATATTGAATCTTGATGTCTATCTATATACAAGAATCTCGACATGAATAAACAGTATCACGTGACTAGGATAGACAGAGATATTGCTCACCTTACGTACTGAAATAACTGTAGTAAACATTATGAAGCACGATGTAGTAAGTGTACAGAGGAAGAAAGACATCAAAGACGCGTATTAAAAAGACTCTTTTCATTTACTTTATTATAAAAAGGGGCTTCTTCTCAGTTCTCAAGTACAGAAAGTACTCGATTAACAGGATCAACCAACGAGAAGGTGAGAAGCCATCTGATCCCAAAAGTAAGGGGTTGTTGTATACATGAAGATTTTCACCTAAGGCCAGATGTCAGCCCACTTGAAAGGATCCAGACTCCACCAGACGTAATGATTCAATAGATCTCAAGTACTTAGAGTGCCCAAATGAAAGTACTCTACACCGGTGATGTTTACACACACTCCCTAACGGATGACTACTTCTAAAGCCTACCGTCCGATGGTCTCCAAGTACAATCACCCAAGCCATACCCAATCAATACCAAACACACTACGTTATGCGTATCTACCTAGGATTTAGATACAATATGAAGGCTTCGTCCACCCTCCATGATACAGACGTCTATCATTCTTGTGCTCGAGTGACAGCTAATACCCAAAGAGAAAAAGAAGAAAAAGAGGGAGGGTGGGAAAGAACATCTATTTATTTATGTATTAAGGTTTGCCATATGTACATGAAACGCCAAATGATGAACCAATGAAATTCATTTCCCACCAAAAAACAGTGATTAACGTACTCAGGGTGATCAGATAGTCATAGAGTATGTGTTATTATCATTTATATTGATTATCGTTGCTGTGAGATTTTATAATCTGATATTTGCGGGAGTGATCCTACCCATCCACTATGGCATCTGCCTCTCACTTCATATATAGAGATGAAGGTTTTTCCAGTGCTCAACTAATTTTTGCATAAAAGGGAATTAATGAGCATCTATTGTAATATGCTTAGGGAAGAAGAAGATATGTGTATAGATTGAGATTGATCAAAATGCTTCATGGAAAACTTGAGAGGTAATCCAATTACTCGGTAGTGGATAAGGAGTATCTATGTTAAGCGGATGTACAAACAATTAACATTGGGAGATAACGAAGGATTCTGTTGATAGTTCATTGTTAGTTTAAAGAAGAGAACAACGGAAATCATAGGACATGGCTGGAATGCGTTTAGAGTGGTGATTCGCGAAGGTGGAAAGACCAATCAACATGACAGTATCTTTTGTAACCATGAACCGATTCTATTGTTTGAAATCTTGGTATATTCCAAGAATCAGGCATTTGACCGGCAAGAAGTACAACAGGTTGATCTTTCACAAAATTATTTGCTTCCACTGGTACATTTCAAAGTGAACATCCGAGAATAGAATCATTTGAACAAGCTAATTTCATCAATAAGAAAGCATATTTTGTATTCAAGTGAATATATATTTTATGAGGCACAATGATTTAGGGGATCTTATAAGCATTATGGTTAGCCCACTGGGGACGAATGAAAAAAAGGAGATATACAGGCTCTCTTCCATCATCGCTGGTAGAAGTTGTCCTGTGGCTTTCCTCCAATAAACAACGATATCGCCAGAATAAGGAAAACACTGCCCTCCCTTTCAGGATATCCAAACACACAAGAGAGTATATATGCTTTTGAACAAAATAAATATACTATTTTTTTTAATATGGAGAAATTTTTTTTTAAGAATGGCAGCTAAAAGTATAAACAGAAGCAAATCTATTTTTCATTCTTTGGTCCTTTGGATGGTTTCTATATGAAAACACAGGTTAATAACTTCTCTAATACAGAATACAATAAACTTACATTATTAGGAATTGTATAGACAGCATTCTCTTTCTTTACGGGTGATTTTGCACCTTTGAAGTCTTTGATGGTCTTGTATTTGTTCAGTAATTCGTTTATACGCTGATTAAACACCAGTTCCTTTTTCTTATTTTTACGGTAGTAGGTGAATGCCCAGAACTTCTCAAGACCATAAAGAGATCCGTTGTCGTAGTCAGCCAGTGTGAGTTCTTGGAAATCTTCAAGGACTTCATTTCGTATACGCCTTTCGAGTCCATAAGAATATAAACGGAACAGGCATTCTATTCCATAACGGTAATTTTGATTGGCATCTTCTACGGCAAACTTCTTGAATTCGTTATACATCTTCTTATTGAAATGGTCACGTAAGAAGTGAGACCAGAAACGGAACAGTGTGTTCATTTCTTGAGAATGTCCTGCTCCCAAGAGTTTACGTTCCTTTAAGGCTTTAGCGTGATATTTGTAATATTTGTGTTGAACAAATCCTTTGTCACGTAATAAATCATGACTGGGATGTTGGAAGCTACCAAAAGAGTGGGCCATGTTATCAACAGAAGTAGATAACATGCTTGTTTCTGCAAAGGATGATCGGCTGAGACTACTAGATAACACATCACTGGGGTTATAATGATATGCCTGGTCACTCAGCAACCATCCAACATCTCCTTGTTCCTCTTTCTTGGCACTATTGACTGACAAAGTACTGGCTGTTAATGAACGAGGAATAGCAACTGATTTAGGCAGTGATTCAGGGTTAGCAGGATAGAAACGAGGTGTCTTCTTCTTTTGTTTGATAGGTTTAGCATTGGATTCTGCTTTGTTGGAAACGGTTTGTTCTTTTTGTTTGATACTGGAATTCAGGCGACTGAAATGCTCGAGATCCATTGTGGCTACCTTGGATTGGGCTAATTTACTACCACCCAATCCCTTTTCATATTGATATAAACCTTCATTGATCATATCAGATATATCGTCATTCATTTTAGAACGGTCAAAAGACTGGTGTGTGCGATCTTTTTTACGCTGAGTGACAATCATAATTCTAGCAACAGTATCATCATCAAACTCAATATCGTCCTCCTCCTCATCATCAGAAAGATAGTACTTCTTGACTGTGTTATGTCGACTACCATCTACCCAATCATCATCCTCAAAGTCAAACAGATCATCGTCTTCCATTGAGGCATTGTTCTTGGTGGTTTCAGTTGATTTGGGAGCAGATATTTGATTGATATGAGAGGTAAGAGAGATAGGGGAAGAACCGACCTTGGTGTTGATTTTGGAGGTGATATCAACAGTAGGACTGGTGGCATTCTTCATAGTACGAGAAGATACCAAAGAGGCTGCTGTCATTGGAGGTTTGATGGTGGAATCTACCTTGACATCGGCAGAAGAAAGACCATTAGAGGAAACATTGGGAGCAGGAGCAACGGGCTTCTTAACTTCTGGAATAGGACTGGACTCTTGATCATCTTTAGTTGAAGGTGTGACAGCAGCATTGGCTGTAGTATTATTAGTCAATGATGTGAGATTAGGAATAGGAGCTGGACCAGCAGGAACAGCTTTTATCACCTTGGGAAGACCATCTTCTGTTTTAGTGGTGGCTGAAGTACCTGCAGCAGGTAATACCCAAGTTTCCCAATTCTCCTTCTTTCTCACAAGATCACCTTCCACTTCTAATAGCTGTGAGCTCTCTAAAGATGAAGCAATCAAACTCACATCGGTTGTTAATCCCTTCACTCTGTTGAAACCAGCAATCAAACTGATAGGGACATAACCCTTGGTGTCCATCTAACAGAAAGAAGTTGAGTTATATAGAGTGAGATCAGACGTATTAAGTTATCCTATTTACCTGGCTACGTAAGAAGAGATCTTTACAGAGATTGTCGATGCTGAAGTAATATTCAATCTGTTGAAGAACATATAATTTGAGAGCATCTTGGTCTATATTGACATAATTCCTGGTACGACGGTTGTGAAATCCTCCACGACCGCGGGAAGCACCACGGCTATGACTAAACTGGTGGCGGTAACTGTAGTGGGATTTATCAGAATTGAATTGACTTGGTTTTTTGGATCCTTCAGAAGAAGGAAGAGGTGATGATTCGGTCGTGGATATGGTGGTGGGGGCGGATGTGGCTGAGGAAGTGGTGGTGGAATGGTTAGTAGGCAGAGAGGTAGATGGAAGAGCAGTGATTGTGGAAGAGGGAGGACTGGCAATAGAAGGATCATTATTGGAACTAGACTTTTTATCGGCAGGAATAGATTTGTCGGTTGAGTAAGCATCTTTTGCGGTAGGTGAAGATGGAGATGGTGGAGTCGACACTGGTTGTTTCTCATTACGGGGAGTCCTGACTTTTTTGTCTTTATGTCCTCCAAGGCGACCTCGGGAATTGCGCCCGCCTCGGTGACTACCAGGAGTAGGTGTGGAATGTATAATAGTAGGGGTATAAGGCTTCCATTGGCCTTTACCTTTACCAATCACTTTGACAGTTGCCACATTCTTCTTCACTTCTACAGGTTGATCTTCTTGAGCACTCAGTGCTTCTTTGGGAACAGGCCAAGCAGAATCTGAAAGTATATAAGAATGACATGAGTTACATATCCCCTCTCTCTCTATATGCTATTTTACCAACAGTAATAGGGGATTTCTCCCGATTGTTATCTTCCTTAGTATTGATATTAGAACTGCTATTTGTTGCTTTCAGCTGCCATACATTAACATCAGGGATGGGTGCTGGGACCTTTTTAGGCTCCTCAGCTACCTTCGATGTATTGGAGGGTTCCTTAGTTTTAGCAACCTCTGCAATATTAGTAGTTGAATTGACCATTATCTCGGTGAAAAAGATAATATAACAAAAATAGAGTAGTCTGCTATTATTTGATATAGAATATAATAAGTTGGTAGTTGAATAAAATAGAATCTAGGCTATTCTATCCTTCACTCTCACCCCCTCCCCTCTTTTTTTTTTGATGGAGAAGGAAAAAAAAGTTGGAAAGAGAATGGGTGGCTTAGATAGGGTGGGTAACTACAGCTATAGTCAGCTATTGTGTGTATTCTTGCGTACTAACTGCAGTATTCAATCGAGAGAATACCACCAATTCTAGCTGTGAATCCAGTAGATAGATTGAGCTCGCCATAAAAACAGAAGTGATAGCTACCTTATTCAGATCATACTTTTCCATGACTGAAATACAGTCACTTTTCTTGTATTCCTACCGAAACCTCGAATTAATTTGGCATATTGCCAGTGAGTATTTGCATTGTGATTGTACTTGCTTGGTTGATGCTATATAGGCGTAGATGTGGTGGTTCCATTATGAGAAGGATCTATAGAGAGGCATTAGTAATATGAAATACACTCCATCTTGCTAAGCACTCATTGATCAAACTACTGTTTGAATAAGGGAAAAGACTTTAAGAAACATTCCAGTATGAGAAAGGTACAAATATACCATGCTTTGAAATAATGTACATCTATCTATTCTATGTCACAAAGGTAAATCATTGGTAAAGTATGTCTGTTTGGACATTCACTTAGCCATTGTGTGATCTATTTCAGAGCATTCAGTAACACAGGGAACAATGAAGACAGATTATGGTGATCCTTTTCAAACGCATTAAATGGTGTCTATGATTTTAGTAAATAAGATCAATGTGTTTCCTGTAGTTAATTTATACGAGCACTGAACATATACAGGTACTATTTACCGTAAACAATTATATAACCTGTCAGCAAAAAAGAAAATCTAGTATTACTGGATAAGACAGTTTGATTTTCTATTAATGAAATCTGCATATAATGCAGTCAAATCAATAAAAGATGTAGAAAACAAGAGTAGACATGATGGGAAGTATAATACGCAATAGATAAATAAGCACTAATAACTTGGGTTGACTTCATCAACTTTATACTTATTTACTTGTCGGCTCTATTACTATGTGAATCCATGATTCTTTAATTGTATACGTATGCTTGATATCAGCAGTATGTACGTGCAGAAGTATTCTCTACATGTACTATGTAGTGTTACATCGTATCATCTGTATCATGAGCTGGAGTCATTTGATTTGATAAAGAATTCATCCTCAAATGTTGATGATATGGTTGTCGATAGACTTGTCCTTGTTACAATCCTAGTCTGATCCCTTGACAAGAGAAGCTGATATATTCATTACAGTATACAACCTAGAGAGGCCTCACTATGTATGTATGCAGTATGTTACAGTATTCAAAGTCAAATACTTCCACCCCTTTTCATTCCAGATGGATACATTAGTTAAATCGACACGAATACTATGCTGTAGAGTAAAGAATCATGTTCTAATCCTACATTGCAAATATACACACACTATTTATCACCAATATAAGCAGTCTATAGGAATAATGCATCTACTCCCTTTTTTATTACTGTGGGTACTATCTAAAATAGATTGTTAACCCCCTTCTTTTATTTATATATAGCTTTATCAACTGTACTTCATGTATCTTATAATACACCCTCTTTATTAAATATATCCTCTCTTCCTTTCTTTTCCTTTCCTTCTCTTTGATTACCTATATACTTATTACATACTGTAGTGCAGAGAGTATCAAGTTTATAGTCTATCAACAAGTATATTCAACATACACATATCAATCACCTATCTTTTAGTATGTTGTGTTGTCAAAAGTCAGTGATATCTAATATTTATAGTGAGAGGCAGATAATTAATACTCACATACATTTAATTTACTAGACAAACAAAAGGATATCTCATTATATCAAATGTCTTATTCCTTCTGGTGGGGTGTGGCATGCTTATTTATGGCATGATGGGAACACAACTCAAGTTTGACGATGCAGTGTTACTTCCTATTAACATTCTGAGAAGTGAGTTGATTTATGATGACCAGGACAAGCATTTTTACTAACAGTGTATACTATATATCAGTGATTAATATACTAGGCATTATTCTAATTTTTACCTCACTCATTGGTATTCTCGGGGCATTTTATAGAGAGAGAAAGGCAATTCATATACTATACACTACATTGGTCATCATAGCCTTTATTTATCAATTGTCTATTGGGGTTATTGTATATGAACAGACAGCCCATTCTTCTCGCTGGTTGAATGAAATATGGATTGAATCAACCAAGGCATATAGAATATTTGCCCAGAGTAAGGTGGGTTCAAGGAGTAATATATATATATATATATATATATACTTATTTTTTTACAGTTCAAGTGCTGTGGATTCACTCATGTACTGGACCACTCTGTAGCCACTGATAATTGTCAACCAGATCATATTGTCAACTCACCTCAACCCTGCTATGAACCAATGACATATTACATCAAAGTGCAGTTGACTCGAATTTATATTGCCATTTTCACTCTATTGTCAGTCGAGATACTGGCATTGTGTAATGTGATCACTCACATGTGTACCATAAACAGTAAAAGATGGGAGGTCAGTCCTGGAGAGCGCAAATACAATGAACAATACAATGCTTCAGACGATACATTAGTCCATTCCATTCAATCAAAAACAAGGAAGTGATAGTTGTAATAATACCAAAAAAAAATGGATAGGAAGCAATAGATTACACTCGAAGAATCAACACATCATCAATCTTTTACCCTTCCCACTGTAATACACCATTAGTATAGCACACATATATATAAGATAATAAATATTTGGTACCTGATTGGCAGTATTCTCCTTCTCTCTATCTTTATTCATAAACTATTCCCTCCCTTTCCTTATATTGTCTTCCACAAGTGCAAGATATGATCATAGAAAGAACACGATGCTATTAGAGAGTGATCCTGGTATGACCAATCAGCCCCATAAACCATAGAAGAGTGATTCAGGAAGCTAGTGATCAATTCAGCATTGAAATCAGTATCCACATCAATAACAAAAGCACCTGCATGCATTGAAGCAGAGAGCAGTCGTTTCGGTAGACTGGGATGCCATTTCAGTCTCCATATTCCTCCACCCGGTGTCTGGAATGTATTGACAGGTGCCCGCATAGACCGTGTATCCCAGAAATAGATCGTCTCATCATAACTACCCGTTACCAATACATGCTCTTGATGTGGTGAAGATTGCATGGTTGTGACACCCATTAAATGACGTTTATATGTAAATGTAGGTGTTTGAGTACGAGTGTCCCAGCCTCTGAATTGTGCATCATCACCACCTGTATAAACAACATTCGAATTCCAATAATCAAATGCAGCTATCCATGCCTCCAGATCATGCCCATGCCATTCACTCTCCACCACATAGCTATCTTCATTGGGTGTCAATAGAGAGATATTACCATTGGAGTGTGAAGTGACTATCCTATGATCAGACTTATTTAGTCGATTGGCCCAGTCGAGTGATAGACAGAGTACACTGTTATCCTCTGTTACTTGACATGTTGACTTGAGTTCCAGCTGGTCATTGACTATTCCATACCAATGAAATCCACCTATTGAATCAACTATGGCCAGTGTTGAAGTATCGTTCATGAGACTATGACTCCACTTCATATCAAGTACAGCTGGTGTTTCAATCACTTGTTTGGGAATCAATGACTGATTCACGTCAAATAAATAGGTTTTGCCCTTTCTAATTCTGACCTTATCTTGTTGTTCATCGGTTAACTGGTAGGTTCCTACCGCTAATAAGTGAGCATGTTCTTTTGTTGGACAGAATTCGGTTGAATCAGCCGAGAATACTGTATCAAAGGACTTTATTGATTCAGCAACAGGACTCATGAGTGGTAGAAGAAGTAAAATATTGTCCACTGGCAAAATAAAAAATAAAAAAAAGACTGTGACTTCACAGTATTCCAGTAGACAGAACAATATTTAATTAGATAGTAGTCTCTATTGAAGTGTGTACATAAACCAAATGACATTATTTGAACATATAAGAAAGAGAGAAGGGGGTAAGTGTGATTTGTATGTAAAGAGAAGCGGAGGAGATGGTTTATTGGGAAGGCATGTCATCTAATTCACTCTCAATTACAATACTTTGGCCTCATTTTGTAATTTGTCTAATAACTCATCCACACTCTCCACCTTACGTCCACCTACACGCTTAGCAGGTTCTTCAACCTTGATGGTTTCAATACGGGGGGAGATATCAACACCGAGATCCTCGGGGGTGAGCTTGAGCAGAGGCTTTTTCTTGGCCTTCATGATGTTAGGGAGAGAAGCATAACGGGGTTCATTGAGACTATATAGAATAACTGTAGTTTAGTCGATATGCCCTTCTCTGATTGCTTCGATAACATACCGTAAATCAGTGGTGATAACAGCAGGTAATTTGGTGCTGACAGTCTCGAGACCACCATCGATCTCACGTACTACCTTCAAGGACTTATCAGAGATCTCTACCTTGGATGCAAAAGTAGTCTAATAGGTAATATATTTAATAAGATGACTTATTTAGATTGACTATCGTGGGAATAAATTTACCTGAGGCCATTTTAATAAACCAGCCAACATTTGGCCAGTCTGGTTGGAATCATCATCGATTGCCTGCTTACCCAAGATAAACATATCGGGCTTATTGGCTTCCTTGTCGAAATAGGCCTTTAATAATTTAGCTACAGCTAAGGGCTGGAGTGTACTGTCATCCTTGACTTCGACATGAACAGCACGGTCAGCACCCATAGCCAAGGCAGTTCTTAATGTCTCTTGGGACTTGGTAGTACCACAGGAGATAGCAACCACCTCGGTCTTGGGGTCCTTCTCCTTAATACGGACAGCTTCTTCAATGGCTATTTCGTCAAAGGGATTCATGCTATGCTTCACATTACGGTCAACATCTGTCATGGTGGCATTGACACGCACTTTGACGGCTATTTATTCATTTTAATTTAGATTATCGTGTTTATCTGGTTCAATGTGATACAGACATGAATTCCATACCATAATCAACTACACGTTTAACAGGCACAAAGATACGCAAGGACATTTTACAGGATAAAGGGGGGGAAAGAGGTAAACAAAATCCGGTTCCTTATCAATTAAAAATAAAAGAAATAGGGTCGGAGTGACATCACATCAGGGGGGTGGATAGGTGGTAATGAGCTTATTCAAGTCAATTCCATTTCACATGCTCCCATCCCCGCCCAGCTTTAATTATGATCCCCAGTAAGCGGAATAAGAAATCACTTAATTATCCCCCCTACAGTTTTATTATGTAAGGTATATGGAGTAACACGATGTATTGAATCTAAGTTGTGGACAAAGAAGATAGAAGGGTAAGCATACCCTTTCACAGTTCAGTCTGATGTGTACTCCTTTAATAGACTTCTCTAGTCATCAATTAATGGGAGGAATGTACATCATACCGGTCAAGACAAACACATGTCGGATAATCATCTAGCTGGATTACTTAAGTGAGAATATCTGCTATTGTATCTCCATTTGGGGTCTTCATGCGTATTTACCAAGATGAAACTCATATTCATTCATCCGTACCTGCTAGATCCATCTTCCACCCTCCTCGCTCTCATAAGATATACTGTATTATACTCTTTCCTTAGATATATTTAGATGTAATAAGATGCCATTTTATTTTTTTTTCATTATAATATATATACATTTGACATTCATGATTTGTAACAAAAATAAACAGAGATTATCTATTTCTTTTCTTGTTTCTTGGTATCAACTGCCTTCTTAGCATCAACAACAGGCTTCTTATCATCCTTCTTCACTTCAACAGGAGCAGTCTTCTTCACTTCGACAGGAGCAGTCTTCTTCACTTCAACAGGAGCAGTCTTCTTCACTTCAACAGGCTTCTGTGCAGGAGTAGCAACGGGCTTCTTACCGTGAACAGCTTCAATGATCTGAGCAACAACACTAGAAGAACAAACAAATAAGGGTTAGAGAATGGATCTTTCTATTCTTATACACAAACTTACGAAGGATCACCCAGAGTAGAGATATCACCTAAAGAGTCCTGCTCTCCATTGACAATCTTACGAAGAATACGACGCATGATCTTACCAGAACGAGTCTTGGGGAGTTCGTTCACAACATAAATACGCTTGGGTGTAGCAAATGGACCAATGACCTTTCTGACTTGTAAGGATAACTCTCTATCAAGACCCTCAGAATCATCAGTGTTGGGCTTCAAAGTGGCAAAGGCATGAATACATTGACCAGTCAAATCATCTTGTCCACCAACAACTGCCGATTCAGCAACGGAATGATGGTGGATCAAGGCAGATTCAATCTCAGCAGTGGAGAGACGATGACCAGATACATTGATAACATCTAATATAGAGAGATAATGTTTAGTTATGACAAACAGAAAAAGAAGAGAGAGCTATACAGATATACATTACCATCAACACGTCCACGAATCCAGAGATATCCATCCTTATCACGAGTAGCACCATCACCTGTGAAGTAGAATCCCTTGTAAGGGTGTAAATAGGTCTCGAGATAACGATGATGGTTCTTGTAGACACTACGAGCCATAGAAGGCCATGGCTGAGAGACAGCTAAGACACCGGTGACACCATTACCCTTGAGTTCAGCACCAGTAGTAGGATCCAAGATGATGGGCTTGATACCGAAGAAAGGGAATGTGGCAGATCCTGGCTTAGTAGCAATAGCACCAGGTAAAGGAGTGACGATGATGGATCCAGTCTCGGTTTGCCAGTAAGTATCAACAACAGCACATTGTCCTTTACCGATTTGAGTATTATACCAGTCCCAAGCATCAGGATTAATAGGTTCACCTACAGAACCAATCACACGGAGAGTAGAGAGATCATGTTTTTCAACCCATTTATCACCCAGACGACGGAGAGCACGAATGGCAGTAGGTGCAGTGTAAAATTGAGTTACCTTGTGCTTGGCAATCACTTCCCAGAAACGAGAGGGGTTAGGATAGGTGGGTGTGGATTCAAACAAGACAGTGGTGATACCAAGTGAAAGGGGACCATATAAGGTATAAGTGTGACCAGTAATCCATCCAATATCAGCCATACAAGCGAAGATATCGTTCTCATGACAATCAAAGATATACTTAACAGTGGCAGTAGCACCCAAAATATAGCCACCAGTGGTATGCACCACACCCTTAGGAGTACCAGTAGATCCTGAGGTATAAAGCAAGAAGAGGGGATCTTCAGAGTTAACAAAGGTAGGAGGGCAATAAGGACGAGCCTTGGCTAATTCTTCGTGCCACCAGAGATCACGACCAGCAGTGAAAGGAACTTCAGAGCCAGTACGACGCAACATGAGCACATGCTCAACAGAAGGTGCGTTCTTCAAGGCTTCATCAACAATGCGCTTAGTAGCAATATTCTTACCACCACGACGACCTTCATCAGCAGTAATGACAACACGGGCTTCACAATCATTGATACGATCACGGAGAGAATCTGAGGAGAAACCAGCAAATACAACAGAGTGAACAGCACCAACACGAGCACAGGCCAACATAGCGTAGACAGCTTCAGGCACCATAGGCATATAGATGGCAATGTTATCACCCTTACGAACATCCAATGACTTCAATACATTAGCTACACGAGATACTTCTTGTAACAATTCACGGTAAGTGATCTTACGGACATTCTCAGGTTCATCACCTTCATGAATAATAGCAACCTATTCAGAAAAAGCCATCAGTCAAGATGAATGATTCCTACCACTTTTTATATACTTACTTTGTCAGGAGTAGCTAAAGCATGACGATCAACACAGTTATAACAGGCATTCAATTCACCCTCCAAGAACCAAGCGACATCACCATCAATGAGACTACCACTCTGTACAGTTTCGAATGGCTTGGACCAATGGACTAATTCGCGTGCAAGCTAAAAAGAAAGAAGTGTTAAGAGACAATACAACAAGAAAGTAAAAACAATCGATACTTACATCGCCAAAGAACTTATTGGGATTACCAACACTAGCTTCCCACTTCTTCTGGTATTCCTCAAAACTAGCAACGAATGGCTTGGGGTTCTTGCCGTCTAATAATCTGGCAGGGACAGGGTGTAATGTCTGGCAGGTGTGGTCGTCTTCAACAAGAGTCATGTTTTGATTAGTTATTGTTTAAGAATAGAAAAGAGTATGAGGAGAGAAGAGCAGAGTGAATGAGATCCCCTTTTATATTAACAAAGTGGCTTTTTTTTTCCTCTTTTTTGGGGGAGAACAGTTACCTATGCAAAGTAATACTATGTTTATGTAAGATAAGTAAAAATATTCACACCTCATGGTGCTACCTTTGATTACAAACCCCACATTTATAAATAGGGACAATCGAATTAAAAGACATTATATCAATAGAACCAATCAATGGTTGGGGGATTACATAAACAATAGTAGGCACATGATTACTGTATAGGATCCACTTTGAGCCTTGCTTATTAATCCCAGGTTATACCGAAATAAGTGCTACTGGAGTGAGTGACACAGCCCATCATTCCCTTCTATTTCTCCACATTCATATCCCAGTAAATAACGATATCTTCCCATTGAGGGTGAGAGTTCATTTTCCTCTTAAGGAAATATCCTTAAATCGAAGTATTGTGTCTATCTATTTCCCCACACTAGTTGTTGAACCGTGGGGATGAACCTTAATGGTCGTGGAATAATTACTCTCATTTGAGTGGGATCAAACACTATTATATAATACAAATACTGTTGAATATTACCCCTGAATACAGACATTATATGTATCAACACACTCCATATTTCTTTATCAATGGCTGCAACATTACATAATTCATGTCACCCCCAATATTCTCACAATCTTATCTATGTATCAATTTCATTCAACTCCCGTATGGAGCAGGAGATCTTCTTAGCATTGATAGTAATCACACCATAAATATATATTTGTGTGAGTGTGTGTGGTATGTACATCACAGTAGATATATCCATAGAGTACACATATATGTATATATACACACATACACACATACACACATATATATATCATTTCTTTTGCTCATTCTTCTGTTAGCAGATAGAATGACGAGAAACTGGCTATCATATTTTTGTATTCCAGACATACGGGTGGGGAGAGAGAGTCGGGAAAAGAATGGGGGAGCTGGGAACAGCGAATACCATAATACTCTTTAGGAAAAAATAAAGCCTTTTATTTTTATTTCTTTGCAATAGAATAGTGGATTACATCGATGCTCTGGTTTCAAAAGGGGTGGAAAGTGGGGATAAAATGTGCCCTCTCACTGTCTGCTTGCTTGGATCCATTCAACTAGTATTTAATAGTTGATATGGACTCATGTGTTTATGTGTATAGAGAAAATAATAGAAAGGGGATAAAATGATGGGTTATTCTTATGGGCCTAAGGGTTCATAACTCCAGATACGAGCACGATTATCACCAGAACCAGTAGCAAATAGAGGTCTATGTCCTGGACTGGTTGCAACAGATATAACTAAACAATAAACAAATCAGTCACAGTGTCACAGTATATTCTAGTCGTATCCTATCCTACTCTTACCTGAATTCTTATGACCCTGAAGCATAAATTGTGTTTGACCAGTACGAGGATCCCAGAATTGGACACCACGGTCCTTCGATCCAGATACAATCCAGTTTCCATCAGGTGTAGTGGCAACAGACAAAACAAAGTCCTGTTGATATAAGTGTGTGTGTGTGTGTTAATAGAAATGAATCTTTTGAAAATAGAATTATCCTTTACCTTATGTCCTGTGAAGACTTGGATACAAGCACTCTTACCACGTTCACCACCGTAACCTCTTTCTGTGGTTCCCAGTTGCCACATACGTAAAGTTTTATCTAAACTTCCACTCACCAATGTTTTACCATCAGGCATAAAAGCAACAGAGTATACACTGTCTTTGTGTCCTTCCAGACGCTCCAACAACTGACCAGTAACAGCATCCCATACACGGACCACTTTATCTAAACTACCTGCTGCTACCAATCTACTATCAGGTGAAATAGCAACACTTGTAACGCCCAGATCTTGTTGATCTCCATCATTAATACGAAGTTCATGTAAGGAACGAAGACTCTGCCAATCCCAGATACGGGCTGTACGATCTCCAGATCCTGAAACAAGTATACGACCATCACGACTGAACTCTAGTGAGTAAATGTCTTGTTCATGGCCAGATAGGATACCACGGATTCTCTTCTTTGCTATATCCCATATCTGCACTTCTATTAGTTGTCTGTGTTTAGAGGAGAATGATCGACACTTACTCTAATCTGCTTATCCTCTGCTCCAGTTGCCAAAAATGTACCATCTGGACTGAAACTGACTGAACGAATGTACAGATCTCCATCACGGCCTGCATTTTCATCTTGCAATACTCTAATGATTAACAAATGAGTTTTTCTCTCTTATTTTTGATTGTCTTTTCTAAATCAACTTACGCAACCCTCGAAGCTGATATTGTGTCGTAGATATAGGTTGCTTGGTTACAGCCAGCAGCCAGGAAACGCCCATCAGCACTGAACTTAACACAACAGACTACACTGCCATGATCGAATGTATGAAGGAGGTCCACTTTGAGATAGCGTGTTGTTTTGGGGTTGAATCTAACCAAAATAAAAAAAGATTCCACAGTCAGTCATATGATATAAATAGACACACAATGAAAATATTACAATGCAAACCAATCTTGTCCCTCCACCTTCATGTTGGCAGGAACATTTTCAGGATTAATATCACCAAAAGCATCAGATGATCCTGTAGATGGGTTATTACTAAGAGGACCAGCCCCGGACTTGACAGGATTTGTTCCTGACCCTCTACCAGAGGGAACTAGGGAAGAGATGTTAGTGAATAGGTAGGAAATAGACCATTTCTTATTTACGTTGTGTTGGTGGGGGAGCATTTGAAGGCAAGGGTGAACTACCATTCATATAGGGTGCACCTACGGAGGGATGAGAGGATGCTGATACTGGGGGAGGATGAGCAGAGGTGGGTGCTCCTACTGGATATGCTGGATGATGTACAGAGGTTTTAGGATCCATGAGAGGTGGTTGAGGTTGAGGTTGAGGCTGAGGTTGAGGATATCCACCAGGGCCTAATAAATGAATGAACACCCTCTTTCTTCTTCATAATACTATATGTCCCTTACCACCATAACCACTGCTTACTGGGGGTTGAGGAGGTGCATTACCATGTTGAGCAAGTTGCACCTAATAAAATAGAGTCAGTCAATATATGCATATTTTTCATTGTTCTTTTCATTACCTGTTCTAGTTGTTGACGAAGACGAGCAATTTCCTCTTCATATCTAATATAAGAAATGAGCTTATTATAATCACTTCTCTATCGATAAATAGAAATAGTTACTGCTTCTTAATCATTTGTTGAGTTCTTTCGAGATCCATCAAGTTCTGCTGGAATAGATTCATCTCCTGAATTTGACTATTCACTATAATAAAACGCGTTGATGTTAAGATATTCATGAATACAAGTCTAACTGTCTATTTGGCAACAAAATACTCACTCTTGTGTTCATATTCATCTCTCTGATTTTTACATACCATGACATCTTCGGATAATTGGTCATATTCACTTTTGACTGCATCTAATAATTCAATAAGTCTACTAGATGAAGGTGGTCCCATAGATCTATGGTTATAAACCGACATTGAATTCAAAAAAGAAGAAAGAAAAAATAGATATAGTTTTTTATTTTTGGGATAAAAAGGTAAACAAAAAAAAAATAACAATAAAATAGAACAAACAAATGGGAGGAAAGAAAAGTTTTCCAACTCCTTTCACAGTATTCCATCTCCGTTGATGTTGGTGGAACAGTTCAGGAGATTGGCAGAAAATAGCCATTGAAAGTGGAGGCACCACTTTCTATATATGGTAATTATTATGGATGGTGTAGGGTGCGCTGTATGAACCACTTTATATAGATGTCTTATCACTTCAAGTCCTTCATTGGTACTGGTGACTGTTCAAATGATATAACCATGTGCCTTTTGGGGACTCTATGAAATTGGATCTCCATGCATGAATATATGAAAGAATGACCCCCTTTTTTTTGGTCTCTTTTTCTTATCTCTTTTCTTCAACAAAACATGGACTCTACCAGTCATAATATACTGCAGTTTGTATCTGCAGCAGCACAAGTAGTATGTATATCTAATACTTATTGACTTTCCAATCTCATTTCTCTCTCTAACTCCAACAGATAAAGGAAGACAAGCATGAAGGGGACAAGATAAGAGGTAAATAAGCCTGACTGTACTACACTGAAATGAAATACTCACTATCTCTGCACTCTCTAGACTCATCACAAGGTAGATACTCATCACTCACTCATTCTACCATCACTCACTCAAGCATTAGATTTATCCTACTCAACTGATGGTATTACCTGGAATATTCCTGACTTACACAGAAGTATCAGCACTACAATACCAGAACAGTCTGATATACAACAACAACTGGCTGAGGCTACCGGTATAGAACACATACCCACTCATATAGCCCAGTCAGAAGTCACTGCGGATGTCAGCATAGAAGAAGGACTACAGACCCTATTTCGTCTGCCATCAAAAGAGAGAGTCACAGCAGGTGAGAAAGGAAAGAACATACTGCATAGGATGTCTACTGATTGAGTATACCTCAGAATGGCCTTGTTACATAGTACAGTCAGCTATTGTATCTGGATGTATGTATTCAACAGATAAGCACATATGCTTCTATGCTGCTTTACCAGAGAGTCAAGTAAATACGATGATGATTACCACACCATCAACCCATTTTAACTCCTGTTTATGTTTATATATTAGCTGTAACTAACCTCTTTCTTCATAAGCTTATAGAAAACAAGTTTGGCTATTTACTGCTTAAGAAGAAAGGGAGTAAGTATGAACGGTATTTCTTTGATATTAAGGGTGATATATTAGCATGGTATGAGAGTTCAGCAGACACGTATTCACCTATTGGGAAGATCGATCTGAAATATGTACTCACTGTGAGACAGTCAAATAAGAAGAAGTTTGGGATCAAGATAGTCAGCATGGACAAGACATGGTATTTACAGGCTGATACCAATGCTGCTGTTATAGAATGGTAAACAAAAAGATATACCTAATGGGCATCTTATTCACTTATATAACACTAGGACAAATGCATTACAGAAAGCAGTATTCAGAGCAAAGAACAAGGGAAGTAGTCTCAAGATCAAGTTACCATTTGAGAACATACTCGATATTGAACAGACAGAAGCATTCGAATTCCAGAGATTCCTGAAGATAAGAGCTGTTGGAATTGATGACTCTTTTGTAGTGGATGAGGTAATGTAAAAAGTGAGGCTTTACTTGCTGGAATTGTTTAGTTAACAGCATCATTTGATCAGTATTATTTTGCTTACTTCAATGATATTGAGGCCACATTCAATCAGCTGATTGATACATGGCAGAATTATACTCACCATCCAGTACAAGACAACTCCGAGAACCATTCACCCAGTCATTCAACAGATCATTCCCCCTCACTCTCTATTTCTGACCTCTATGATGCTGACTCTCAGCCTATCGTCATCCAGTCAGCAAACAGACACGCTCAGACCAGTTCTGTTGTAGCCAATGCATTATCAGTACCTGCTGCACTCAAAGACTTCCTATATCCATCTCACTCGAAAACAGCAGATATACAAGAAGATTCATCAGATTCAGAAGAGGAAGATCAAAGATTTGGATGGTTATATGACAAGCATAGATCAGGAATGAAGATGGTCTACGGTCTACTGAGTGGCAGTTCTGGAAGTACAGCTGTAGCCCTGGATGATGAGGACAATGAAGAGGAAGATGGGTGTGAACATCCTTTATCTGGACAATATGCAAATGAGGCAGAAATAGTAGATGAACGCACGCTATCCAACTTCCAAAAGTATTTTGTATTACCTGAGTCAGAGAAACTATTGACAGGTAAATGACTTGTACTATTTAGTCATGAACAGATGACTAACCAGGGTGTGGGGGGGTTTTTATTCACAAAAATAATAGTATTCAGGTGTTCACTCTTAAAGACATTGCCTTGTTATGGAAAACTGTACATATCTACTCACTATATCTCATTCAATTCCAAAGGGTTTGCAACGAAAGCCAAGGTGGATGAATGATGTGTTGATGAATAGCTCCAGTCACTCATCTCTTCTTCTTTATTTAGATTATCATCCCATTCACTGATGTTATCAGAATACAGAAAATAAGAACAAAGGGCTACATCTTCCATTCGTTGAGTATTGTCACCCACAATAAAAAGGAGATCTTTCTTGAGTTCTCCTCCATCACTCGAAGAAACGGCTGTTTTGCCCGGTTATTTCTTCAGCACAAACGGGTTATAGAATCACAAAATGAACCAGAGAAGATAGAACAGTGAGTATCATATATGAACACCATATTGATCTCATTTTATATTCTGATTAGGAACATCAAGGCCTGGGAAACACGGTTGATAAAGGATGAGATGAAAGATAGGATCCACAACATACCGAAGAACACAGAATTACCAATCATCTCCAGAGTGTCCACAGATACACTGATTTATAAGAAGCCAGAAAAACCACTTCATTTTACCTGCATCACTATTGGTACCCGTGGTGATGTCCAGCCATACATTGCACTATGTAAAGGATTAATGAAAGAAGGTCATCGGTGTAGAATAGCAACCCATGAGGAGTTCAAGGATTGGATAGAAGAACATGGCATTGAATTCAGAAATATAGGAGGGGATCCTAGTGAATTGATGGTAGAGTGAGACAATCATACTCCTCGTTAGGCTCATTTCTTAAAACTATCGTTTTTCCTCCCTAGAGAATATGTGTGGAAAACAATTTCTTTAGTGTGAATTTCGTAGTGGAAGGGCTTCGTCTGGTAACTTCTATCTATACGTATATATTGTGGGAATCATTTGACTGACTGTCACGATATTAGTTCAAGGATTGGATTGATGAGTTATTGGTATTAGCCTGGAAAGCTGTACAGGGAACTGATATCCTATTAGAAAGTCCTAGTGCCATGATTGGTGTTCATATGGCAGAAGCATTAGGTAAATAGAGGTGTGTTTTGTGTTTTGTTCCATCATTTTGTTCCAACTGTCATTTATATCAGGTGTTCCCTACTTTCGGTCTTTCCCTATGCCCATGACCAGGACACGGTCATTCCCTCATCCATTCGCAACTCCAAATAGCCCCAAAGGCAGGTTGTATAATGATATGACATATGTGTTATTTGATCATGCCATATGGACAGCAATCGCTGCTCGTACAAATAAGTTCAGACAGACAGAGCTGAGTCTTCCACCCACAACATATGAGAAGTTGGAGGTGTGGAAGATTCCCTATCTGTATTCCTTTAGCCCTAGTATTGTACCCAGTCCATTGGATTGGTTGGATTGGATTCATTGCACTGGATATTGGTTTCTGGATAATCCCCAGGTAAGTTTCACTCCAATTCACTATCATTTTTCTTTACTGATCAACAATACAGACAGGATGGAAACCAGATCCAGAATTGGAGGCATTTTTGAATGCTAAAGATAGTAGGCCGATTGTATATATTGGATTTGGATCGATCATTGTATCAGATCCATTGGAGATTATCAAAGTGATTGTGGAATCTGTCCTATTGTCTAATGTCAGAGCAGTTGTCTCGAGTGGATGGGCCTCTCGGTTAAATCAGAGTAGTAAGAATGAGGAGGAATTGCTGTTGAAGAGCTGCCCAGGTACCATTTTCAGTGTTCAGTCGGTTCCTCATGACTGGTTATTTCTGAAGATCCGTGCAGTTGTCCATCATGGAGGTGCAGGCACAACAGCAGCTGGCTTGAGAGCGGGAAAACCCACGATTATTAAGCCTTTCTTTGCTGACCAATTCTTCTGGGGTGAGCGTGTTCAGGAGATGGGATTAGGTCAATGTATCAAGAAATTGACTGTGGATCAACTGTCAGCAGCACTTCGGATTGTCTCGACTGACGAGAACATGCTGAAATTAGCTACAAAAGTAGGAGAAAAGATTCGCTCGGTAAGTATAATCAATGCACTGTTCATACACTCTGTTTATTCATTTCTACATTTTCCCAAAATCAAATGCAGGAAACAGGAGTGGAGACTGCTATCCAATGCATTTACCGTGATATGGAACTGGCTAAATCCAGGACATTATCATCCAAACACAAAGCGGCGGCCAATCACAATGGACCCGTGCCTTCCAGTCTGGAGGAAGATCAAGAATGGACTTTCATCGACACTGCTTCATCTGAGCCTATATCACCTGACTTATTACCCAGTCAACCCACCCTTTAACCATTCCAACAAAGTATTTGTGAATAGACTATTGTACCATCTATACAACATCCTTTTATTCTGTATGTATTTTATCCATTTCTCCTCGAAGAGCTATATAATAGTAATAATATATTTACAAAGTATTCATTTATTCAAATGCCTGGATTCAAGATATCGAATGAAGTTCTTAGGCAGTCGACATTCGTAAAGATGCCTGTCTTGTGATGGCTGCAATGACATCCAGACTTAATAGCTCTTTTACTGTGTATTCTAATGATGCTTCATATGTGTATATGATGATAGAGTCATTAATGTGCATGTATTGTTTAGCCAGTGCATTAATGCAGTTTGAGACCCGTGCAATCTCTTGTCTTTCTTCTGGTGAAATATCCTTTTTATATAAGAGATTAATGCGTCTGTTCTATAGCCCCTTCTTATGCCATTCACTTACATCATTGTCATTAGAGTAATAGATGGAGCCATCTGTATCATCATTCTCTACTTCCTGGAACTTCTTATGTACCCAAATATAGCCATTGAGGCCCAGAATAAGATCAATGCCACATGGGAGTGAATGGAATTGGGATTTACAACGTTGAACCAATGCAGGAGGCACACAGACAAGGGAGCCATTTCTTAATTTACAAAATTTGAATGCTCGTGTGTGAAGACCGGTAGTGCCATCAGCATAAAATGTCTGTACTTCAGCCTTAATCAAATATTGAAATAGCATAAAATGAGATTGGCTCTCTTTATCTCTATAGACCCTTTTATACACATACCACAACCATATCGCCTTCTGCAAAAAAGTGTCTCATTTGAAGCTCATCAGTTTCATTTTTACGTCTCTAGAGGAGGATGAGTAAAACGAAGCCTATCCCCACCACCTACTTTACCTGTATTCCTCCAGGTAAACTCACGGAACTCAACAAAAGATTGGCGTCCTGGGTGGAATTGGTATCTACTTTCCAACGCTTCGTCATGACCTAATAGACATGTGAGTCCTTTATCCTTACTCGAAGTTATCAAACTCACTTCAGTTATACGTCCAACTACAATATCACCAATCTGTGCTATATATCGAGTCTTTAGTGGTTTGACTGATATTAATTTATTGACTCTCTCAACAGCACCAGGAACAGAAGATATAATAGTGCCTTCTCCATCTCCATAAGTGCCATGTCCTCTGTTAATTATTAGTCTACACATTCTACTCTCTTGTTCTCAATATCTACCTCATGAACTGAGTATCCTTGGTGATAGTTTCACCTGTATTCACCAAGTGAACTTCCTCTCCATCAATCTGCATAGGCTCATTCTTTGTGTTGACATTAGTAGGAACAGGTGACAGTATAGTTAACTCCATTGGTGGTATCAAAATAGAAAGAGAAAGGGGGTCGTGTTCAATTTATATAAATGTTTATTTTTTTTTATAAAATCAAATAGATAAGCCACAATTAAGAGATGATACAGCAGCCTTTTCTATTCTTTCTATGCATGTTTCCTTTATGGTGATTGTCCAGTTGTTCCTGGAAGTCATTGATGCTCATATGAGTGTATTCATCTGTATAGTACCTTCTAACTGTAGTCTGTGAGCTGGGATAGGATTTAGTCTCAGGTGGGTCTACGGTGGTGGGATATTTATATGGCTGTGGTGGATCTAGTTGATTTGGATACTTTGTGTGTTGTTGGTGGATTGGTTTAGGCTGGGAAATAATGTCTTCCATTGGATAGTAGTTCAATTGGTGTGGACTATTCGGGATAGTCTCCTTCCCTGCGTCTTCATTATAGATAGTGGAGTGGGAGGAACTAGTTGAGTCTGTGGTTATCTAATAATAGGAAGAGTAAATAAATCATTGACTTACTCTATTTGCAACATGTATTTTTACCTCTTCTTTGGGACTGGTATGGTGAGTCACTGCCACATCTTCCTCTATCTCATTGACTGAATAGGTACTATCTGGTCTGTTTATTCCTTTGTGGATGATTGGGTTAAAATAGGTGGTTTATATATAGACATTTCTACTAAGAATAGTTACGTGATACATTGCTTTCACCTCCGCCCATCATGAAGAAGGTGTGTCGTTGAATAGATGCTCTTCCTGCTCTCTTTGTTGTAACAATGTGTTCATATGGAGTATCTTCTTCAGTTTCCTTTAAAGGAGAACCGAGTAAGCCTGAATATCTCAATCGTCCTTGTAGCACATCCTCCTGTTTATACTCTTTAGTTGTTTGTTTATTAAATGATGACAGTTCATTATATTTATATTTCCTGATCAAATTTACCTGCAGGGAGAATGGCGGCTGACGGATCTTGATGTTTCCTGGCCAAATCAAATACCTGGACAATCTAGAAACAAACAGGGCCAGTCAGTAAGGAGATGAATTAAGTATAGACAAGCCTACATCATTATCCATGAATCTTATTTCATAAGCATAGCCATTCTTATGTTGAGTGATATGAGTGGGTGAATTGGCTGTCATCTTGAATGGGTATTTATGAGTTATTAGAGGAAGAAGTTGAATTAAAATAAACTGTATCTTTACACCCTAATTATATAAGTGCACGTTTTAGTATATTCAATATGGAAATGTCCTTTTCTGAGGCACTTTAAAGTGATAGGACATATTATATTAATAATATATTATTTTCCTTTACATTCCCTCGGTATATGAATAACTGAATTGTATCAATATCCACCAATAGAGTCATACCCCCACTCGCATATACATACATTCACACACGCATACACATACACTCAGACACACACGCATACACATACACTCAGACACACACGCATACACATACACTCAGACACACACGCATACACATACACTCACTCTCTCACCTGCACTCAATCACACTCATACAAAATGCATGAAAATATCTTTTTATTCTTAATTCTTAAAATAAACCAGTGTGTTTATCCTATTGACTTACTGTTTCCTTTCAAAGGGAAATAGACTACCAAATCTAAAATGTTGGATTACTGGTACCTTCTTCAGTACTTCTGCCACATACATCTTTATCATTCCAGAATTCACTTTACTCCATGTGGGTACAGAAGCAATATCATTCAACATGGGTGAATGTTCAAAGAATGGGCCTCTTTTTACCTAAATTTCGAAGTATTAAATTCAGGCAAGTGTATAGAGTGTCTAATCCTTTTACCTGTAATATATATTGAATCGATCTAAAGTACATATAGTCAGAAGAGAATTCCTCAATCAGATTATGCTTGAGAACAGAGTTGGGCGATAATGAAGGGTGTTCTATTTAAGATTGGGTTAGTGTATATATATATATATAGAGTGTGTAATGTGTATATATAGAGTGTGTAATGTGTATATATAGAGTGTGTAATGTGTATATATAGAGTGTGTAATGTGTATATATAGAGTGTGTAATGTGTATATATATAGTACGTAATGTGTATACATATATATATATATATATATATATTACCTATTAACTGGGAACTACCCCACACATAAGGCAGGAATTGATGATCATCTAGACCCCAAACACCATGACTTCCTGCTGGTTCCAGGTTATAGGTACGCTGTAATTGACGCACTAACTCCAGATATCTATCCTTTTCCTTTTTTGTTAATTGAATACATATGGACTTCTACTCATTGACCCCTTACTTGACAAATATCCTCAAGACAATGGCCTGGTAATCATCTGGTGTGAATGCCCCCAAGAGAGCAATGCCTGCTAACCATGCCACAAAGCTAAGTTCATGCCCCGACCCATAATCTATTCTTGTCTCATTGCCAAATGCTTTATTCAGATATTCACTCAACTCAGGGATAGCTGGCTGTAGTTGTTCCGGGAGTAGATTTTTCATCAGCTGGTGGGATGTCTATTTAAAGAGTGTGTTAATGAGAGATATCTGGATTTATCCTCTACATGGAGTTTTACATCGACCAGCTTCCCTGTCCATTGTCTGAATGCCTTGTTTCCAAACCGTCTAGGATTATCATGTGGTGGATAATCATTCATCCATCCAGTCAGTGTGTCCAACATAGACAGTATATTTCCTGTCAACTACAGTGATATGAGGTTAGAGTGGGATTAAGGAAAGGCATGACATATGCTTACAGTGGAAATAAAACAGTCATCAGATATCTTCTTCTTATAGACACTCTTGTTCATGACAATGACAAAGGTGACTATTCTATCAAATGCTGTAGACTGTTCAAATGCACTGATGTCTTCCTGTGTATGAATGCGCTGAGTTGGCTCGGTAGGTACATACTGGTTGATAATATTAGGTATCTTTGGTGTTTCCTCCATCTTGTTAAGAAAAGTAGAATAGTATATATCAACATATCAACAGCCCTAAAATAATGATCGAGGAAATTGGATAGGAGCGGGTACACAACTCAAAATTATTCGTACATTTTTAGAAGTATGTGCAATGTGTCATAATGGACACCACTCAATGTTGAGAAAATGGTACTTTAATATGTTGAAAAAGGGGAATGCAGCTTACTCGGAAAGAGTTGAAGAGGATGCAATGACTACAGTATTATCTTCTATTAGACAGTTGGCTGGTCCATAACATGTAATGATTGGTCTTAATTTTTATTATTTTTAGCATTTATTGGGCCTCTATTTCTTCAGTAACCACTTTGACCTTCTCTTCCTTGGCCTTCTCTTCTCTGGCCTTGGCTTCTTCTTCAGCCTTCTGCATACTCTTGATCTTCTCTTCTGCTTGTCTCTTATTCTCGGCAGTAACCTTGGGTTGTTCATCAATGTAGTACTGTTTACGTTCCTTGAGCTTCTGAAGAGTAATGGGGATTTCAGAGATCTTGGTGGGGACAGTGACCTTGATTTCAAAGAATGCTTCCATAGTGGTGAGAGGAATCTTCAATGTGTCCGTTTTCTTCTCCTTGGGAGTACTGCTCTTCTGCTGCTTCTTCTTGGTATTACCTGCAAAGAACACATCATCATCCTTCTTCTTGATGACCATTCCTTCAAAGGCACCAGCAATATGTTTGACATCAGTGGTAGGGGTATTCTCTTTAACAGATGCATTGGAAATGAAACCCTCTAAGAAGGCCGAGAGATTATCACACAATGCGATCTCATTCTCGAATGCAGGTAAAGAAGCCAATTCTAGTTCTAGCTTGGCTGCCTCCTGACGCTTATCAGCCTCTTCCTGAACCTTACGAAGCTCCTCTTGCTTCTTCTTATAGTCACGTAATTGACGCATGAATTCATAATATTCATCATTGGCCTTACGATGCTCATCACGAAGCTTACGTAACTTACCATACTCTTCATCCAATAACTGCTTAAGACGATTACGCTCATCATATAGCTGATTACGTGCCTCACGCTGCTTATTCTGATCAGAAGAAAGCGACTTGAACTCGAGATCCAATTGCTCATATCGATCACTCAACTTATTGGCTTCAGATTCATCAATGTTCTTCTTGATTTCATCGTGGATACTTCTCTCTCTGTCAATCTCCTTCTGCTGTTCAACCACATCTTCAACAGAAAGACGATTGCGCTTCAACAGAGTGATCTCTTGTAACATCTGATCATTTCAACCAGTCAATAATGAATGATCATAGTAAATGGATAAGATGACTTACCTTCTTTTCCTCTACAATTCTCACACCTTCTTCTATCTTACTCTCTAGTTCACTATAACGAGTAAACAGTTAAACACACCCCTTCTTCTCTTGTTATTCAATACTTACAGAATACGGGCATCTACCTCTGCAATGGTCTTGAAAGGAATCTTACTCTGGAACCCCTTGATGGCATTTACCTGAAGAAACAAGCATTAAACACACCAAAAGAAAAAGGAATAAATACTAGTTTTTACCTTCTTTCTAATAGAATCATTAATGGCATCCAGTTGTTCATAGACAGCCTTACGACTCTTCTTCAATTCAGCCTGTTTATCACGAATCTCATTAAGCTCTGTCTTGATTTCCTCACGACGGTTATTATCTGACTTGGCAGGTAACTTGGTAATCTTCTCTCGGACAGCATCCTATATTCAAAAATTAAATAAGTACTCTTATCTTCTTATCTCTATCTCTATGGTTACATATTGTTTCTGTATCTTCTCAATAGACTGATTGGCTTGTTCTAGCAGTTTCTTGAACTCTTCATCATTAGGCTTCTTGACGCTCTTGGATAAAAAGGCAGGGGAATCGGTCATGGTCACGTTTGTTTTTGTATCAAAGAGAGAGTACGAGATAGACAAACACAAGAAAGTGATGAGAGTAGGGATGGAAACGAAGTACTTTAAAGAGAGAGAGAGAGAGGGGGGGGAAGAAAAAAAAATTAATGTCATGGTGAGTTTTAAATATTGAAATTAACATCTAAAGTAAATGGCCAATCACAGAAGAGTATGTATCTATAAGCCACCACTGCCATATTAAGCTTTTTTTTTTCTCTCTCTCTTTCTCTCTTTTTTATTATTATTATTATTTATTTTCATAACAGATGGGCAAGAAATCGTTTATTGATAAGAAGACAGCCAAACACTTTCATGTTGTGCATAGATCTCAGAAGGATCCACTTATTAATGATGCTGAAGCACCTGATAGAGTATTGAAGGAAGTGTTACCACCTAATCAACTGAAAGTAAACATGAAGACAATAGAAGTTTATGCATGGATTGAACTATTGACATTCACTCTTTCTGAATAGTATAAATCACAGGCTGATATCGATAGAATCAAGGCTAAACCTGTCAAACTCACCCAGGATGAGATAGATCAGTAAGTGTGTAGAGAATAGATTAGAACTGAATGCATGAACTGATATGTGTTCTATAGGCGCATTGGACAGGCTGCTCTTTATGGTGTATACTATGATGATAGTGAATATGATTATACACAACATTTGAGACCTATTGGAGCAACTGATGCAGTATTCTTGGAAGCACCCACTGTGAAGAAAGAGAAGAAAGTGAATATAGAAGAGATGTTCCAGGATAAGTCGGACTATAGAGAGAAGAAGAACATGAACATGTTTGAGATACCATCGGAAGTACTCCCTTCTTCCGTTGAGATGTCTGTGGGTGTGATGAATCAAGGCACCAATATGGATCAGGGACTTCAACCTGACATGGATCCCCGATTGAGAGAAGTCATGGAAGCATTGGAGGATGAGGAATACATTGATGATAAGTTAGATGATGACTTCTTTGAGGCATTGAATGCAGAAGGAGAACCCTATGATCCAGAAGAAGATGAATATGAAGACTACTCAGATGAAGAATATGAGGAGTATGAGGAATATGAGGTATCTGGTGAAGAGGAAGGAGATCATAAGGCAGGAGGAGAAGAGAATTATGACTGGGAAGCAGCATTTAAGAAGTAATATAGTTGATAGTCATAAGATGAAAGGCCTATTCTCAACCTTTATGTATATCTTAACTTAGATTCAAGTTGAATCAACAGCGTAATCAGTCAAATAGGGACTCGGATGATGAAGATGATATGAGATCAAGGGGCACTGGCTTCTCCATGTCATCTTCAACCATGCATCGTAATTCCCAATTGAGGTTATTGGATGATAGATTTGAGAAGGTAAGATGGTTAGTCTCCCACCTTTAACCATTACTGACAGTTGTTATAGATTGAGGAAGAATATGCTGAAGAAGAGGAATCAGAAGAATCTGATGGAGAATACAAAGAAGAAAGAGCTGATTTTGATTCTATTCTGGATGAATTCCTGGATAAATACGAAATATTGGGTAAGAAGATGGAACCCAAGTTAGAAGGAAAGACAGCCGGTGAGAAATTAGATACAGTGCGTCAGGCATTTTCAACTACACATATTCAGGAAGAAGAAGAGCGTATACCCAGTATAAAGATTAGAAGAGAAACAGAGAGTCCTATGCCCGAGAGACCCGTTCAGAGGGAGAGGGAGACATGGGATTGTCAAAGTGTGATCTCTACCTATTCAAATCTAGAGAATCACCCTGCACTGATTAGTGATAAGGGCCCCATGAAGAGAATTAGAATTGACCCCAAGACAGGTATGCCAATATTAGTGGAAGTAGCACGTAAACAGAAGAAGGTGGTGCAGGAAGAAGAGGAAGAAGAGGAGAGTTCATCAGAAGAAGAGAAAGTAGATACTGGCCATGGTAGACCCAAGGCAGAAACAAAAGAAGAAAAGAAGCAGAGAAAACAGGCAATGAAGGATGCAAAGAAGGTAAGATAAGCTAAAATAAAATGAGAGAATCCATTCACTCTTATACTTGAATGATACTCTTATACTCATGACTGATATATAGAATCGACGAGAGGAAAAGAAGGCAACTAAATCAGCCTTTAAGATGGAAGAGAATCGCCAGAAGAGGATATTACAACAGAAGCGTGAGGCAAAGGGTGCTATTCATATTCCTTAAAAAATAAAAATGTAAATCATCTTAAAGCATGGATATTTACAACAATCATCACCCGCCTGGGTGTCATTGTTTTAATTGATAATAATGAAAGAACACAGGACATTAAATAGTAATGGAACATGACAAATTATTACCTAATCTCTGAAGGGTTTAATAACCCTCCAAATAAGTGTTATTCCAAAGTTCTTTTCTCTCTTTACTTCAATATACGCTGTCGGTTGGATAACCACTCCCAATTGACTGTAAATTGAATTCCCACATTAGATTTCCACTATAGAATTTCCATTTACACATTACTTCCCCCTTCTCTCTTTTCCCCTTCTTTCTTCTATCTCTCTTCTAATTCAATATGGACATCGTGTGTCACTGCAATGACATATGGAGATGGAATAGATTACAATATATCATCTTTGCAGCCATGATCCTATTTGACATTGCTTACATACAACACCCCCCACTCTGGTGTAGAATATTACTGCTATTACTGCTGACTATCTCATTCTTTGTGCCATACATACGTCAGTTCACTACTTCTGCTATTGTCATCTTTACCTGGTTAATCACGTTTTATGCAATTCAGTACTTCCCTAATAACATTAAACCCCAGCACATCTCTGTCAATATATTACCCACATTAGAACGTATCATCTATGGTGCCAATCTAGCAGAGATCATATCTGTACACACACACCCAATACTGGACATATTCTCATGGATTCCATATGGTATTATCCACTTTACCTACCCCTTTATACTTTCTATCATCCTCTTTATCTATAGTCCTCCTGGCACACTCAGTATCTTTGCAAAGGCCTTTGGTTACATGAACCTGTTCGGTGTATTGACACAACTCCTATTTCCAAATTCACCACCATGTAAGTGAACAGATTGTGTGTATTTACTAATAAAAATCTCATCTCCATAATAAATAAAATATAACAGGGTATGAGCTTACTTATGGATCTGCCACAGCGAACTACGCAATACATGGTCAACCGGGTGGATTAGAGAGAATTGATGATATTCTGGGCATAGATCTGTATGGAAGTACATTTGGTAATTCTCCAATTGTATTCGGTGCATTTCCTTCACTTCATTCTGGATGTGCAACTCTTGAAATGCTGTTTCTATCATGGTTATGTCCCAAGATGACGCCCTATTGTATATTCCATATGATGTGGATGTGGTTTGCTACTATGTATTTGACTCACCACTATCTAATTGACCTTGTGGGTGGTTCAATCTATGCATTTCTGACATTCTACACCTTCAGATCACAATTGCCGAAGATACAGTCTGGTTGTCATACTCGGTTAGACTATATAACAACAGATATTCCATTAGAACACACATTCATGAATTACATTGGATCAATAGAACTGGATAAACTGATAGATAAGATGAGGAACAAGAAAGATGTGGAGTCTATTTTATTTGACATGGCTGATGATATAGACAGCAGCAACAGTGTAGATAGGGATAGGGAGTCTGCAAATGAGAATATCCCTCTGTGTTCATTTACAGCAGATTCATCCGTCTGTAGCTCAGAATTAACCAATTCACCCTCTACATGCTCCAATCACTCATCACCTGTTACACCTCACTCTGATCTATACCCCCAATTACCCATTAAATAACTTACACACTTAATAAAATAGAGTATTCAACGTATTATTTTTATATCTTGGAATCCCCCATCTTTACGTCTTTATACTTCTGTTGATCATTAGCTAAAGTAGATGGTGTTGGCGGCAGACCCAATATCTCCTGGGTCACCCTTAAGGTCATCCCCCATAATATTGGCCCATGACTAGTTAATAAGATAGCCGGCACCTTAAATGCTTCTGCCCAAGTTTGGGGTTTTTCCATATTAGTCACACGTATTGGATCATATGCAACAATAGGGTTTGACAATAGATGGTTGATAGACACCCCTACATAATTAGAATCAATACATGTTATATAATGACAAATGTCCATTTATAGTTAGTTACATAGTGCAGCGGCCACTTCTGATATTTGAAGAGTCATTTGAGGGGTAATCGGTGTCACTTGCAGGAACACTAAATAGATGGTTACTTCATATGTTGTGTACTCCAATTTGTTACTTTCTTTACCAAAGGGTACTAATATCATGATGATATTGTCTGATCCATCCATAGCCTTAAGAGGAATCTGGCCTGTTTTCCCCAAAGGAATGAATTCACTTGAACCCAGATCAATGCCTATTTCTTCCTTACACTCTCTAATCACTGTATCCATATCACTCGTGTCACCAGGATCGCTTTTCCCACCAGGAAACGCAACATGTCCTGACCAGCTATGTATCTATTTTAAGTGAACAAGTCTATGGATCAAAATATGATGTCTTACAAATCTCTTGGCTGATCAGCTCTCTTGATGAATAACATCTCGGCCTCACCGTGGCAACTGTTCACCCATGGTTCATGCATGAATTCATCAATTGTTCTAGGATAATCTCTGATCGTATTATGTGGCGTATAGGGTTTCCATCTGATAATGGAGGCCACACAGGCCCTTCTAGTGGTATCCGAGTCAGTAGTTGTAGGGAATTGAGTGAAATATTGATTTCTTATTCTTTTTTCTATGCATCTTAGATCTATAAATAGTGCTATAAGAAGTCATTCTATCAGTGATATATCAGCATTCGAGTATACCGTATGTTGACATAGCAAAATAGGTGGTGGGAAAAAGATACAAAAAAAAAGGGAACGGTTTATTTTTATTATATAGTGCAGTGATTTGTGTGAAATCAATCTTTTCCTCTTAACCAATCAACGTCTTCGAATATGTTGTGTATGTCCCAAACACGGTGGTTGGGTATGGTATTTAGCGATGTTAAGCACATCGAGAGACAGACCAAGTGCAATAAAAAGGAGCCAAATAGACGTATTTGAAAGTTTTGATTGAGACTATCTGAAACGGTCCATGGCGTTACAAAAAGAAAAGTATGCCTGGGTAAGTCTGCTTTTCCCGCAAAGTAAAAATACCATCAGCCCATTGACCCTACACCCTTTTCGGCCAACCCATTCCGGTAAAGATTCCCCTTCCCCATGGTGTCATTTTCCCCAAGATAGATCTCTCCCTTCTCTTCACAGAATAACCTGGATCAATGAATGCACAGTTTCAATGTATTGGACAGCGTGTTCTTTGTTTTTATTATTATTACTGTATATTCTATGTTAAACATGAATGAAGGGGATACTTTATATCTAATATCCATTATATTCCCTATATTCTTCTCTTGTTACTATAGCTCTTCTTTCCTAAATCAAATGGAATATACTTGTATTTGATCATATGACCAATCTGTCTACGCATAGTCAATCCGAATAAGATAATGAAATAGACAAGGAGAATAGGCCAGTAGACAGGAATATCAAACATTCTAAACATAGTACAGAATAAGGATATCACAGTTGCCTTGGTAACAGAATACCTAGATACAAATTGATTGAATATATATACCGATAAATGAAGTTCTCCCCTTACCAGAACTTGAATTCAGGAAGACGTCTGATAAATGGTTTGAATTCTTCATCATTCTTCATAGGAAGAGATGGCCCTTCTTCCATTTCATTTGCCTGCATATCCAGTTCAACAGAAGGATCAAATTTGGGTGTCAGGAAGGCAAGGAATAGATTGAGAATATAGATTCCTGTTATGGATTAGTAATGGGTTCTCTTGCGTGTATGCTTTTAATTACCTAATGCATATCTATTTTATTACAAGATAAGTTAATACAGAAGAAACAAACAGAAGATGCATAGCAAGATATTTACGTAATAATATACCATCCTTCAGCAAACACAACACGTAACAGGAACAGTAACAAGAGAAAGGTGGTGGATGCCCATCTATATGTTGTGTAAGGTGTTGTTTGATCTAGTATTTGTTGGAAACGCTGTTGAGAGTGCTATTAGTACCCTCGTTATCTCTGTTTCCCTCCCTTCACTTACTCTCTCTAAGTGAGACTTCTGTGCCAATAGATTGGAGGCTGCCCCTTCACTGGGTTCACTAGTAAATTCATTCATATTTCCTTTCAGAATAATTCAGTGTGGGAGAGGGAAAAGAAGAAACAATAAACGAATGGGGGTATGATTGGGTCTGTTTAGGGTCAGTTTCATTTTCAGTGTCTATTGGTGACACGTGACATGCAGCAGTGAAAATGACAGCCCAACTCAATACATTGGATGTATGTCATTATCATTTTTTTTATTACAGTGTAGAAAGAATAACATGTTAACATCTGATAGTAGTAACAGGATGTTGATAGGGAATATTATGAGTTCATTTAGGAGGAGGGATAAACTTATTCATGGTTAGACTTGAAGAGAGTCATAATGTACTGGGCATCCTTTTCCTCTCTGTAACCATGACGATAAGCAATGTTGATGATAAGAACATAGGCATAACATCCGAGCTATTTTATCACCTGTAGATGAATTGGAGATAGGAGTATAAGTATGAAGCCATATACACACACACACACACACACACACACACACACACACACATTACCTTTCTCAAATTCATCAAAGCATATGGGACATTCATCTCCTATTTGTGTTGAATCCTCAGATAACTCATATACTACATGATTGAAGGGATTAATAATTACCCTATCAACTAACATTGAGCCACATCATACCAATATATCTGGGCGGATGAACAGGTGGACTGCCAATATTCAGGCATCTGTGTAAATGTTGCTCTTGCTCTGCCCCTGATATACCCAGAAGACTATAACCACACACAGGACATTCATTCATCAAGCTTTGAGAGCTATCTGATCTTCTCATAATAAAAGGTACCGGCCTATTGCGAGCACTTGTTCTTCTATGATCATTCACTCGACGAATAGGCTGAAGATAACACATATCACACACACGCTGATATTGAGTCACAATGGATGGGTATTGGGAATATGGTATCATTGGGTCTTCAATCAATTCATCCACAGGTAACTTTATCCTGTGTGAACTGCATTTATCACATACAATCTGCCCACATCGACTATGATAATGTTTCATTTTTCAGTTATGCGCATATATATTTATATACATATATATCACCTACCGACAGTGGTGTCTTCTCACTAGAAAACTAAATCGGCGATGACATCTCCTACATTCAGGTGCTTGTCTATCCATTTCCCATACACGCTGTGATCTCGGTGGAATAATGTTGTTATCGAGAGTAGTCCTTGTGTTAGGGGATTCTATGGGTGTGTTGGGTGTAGATATGCTTTGTTGAGGGAATTGTAGAAGAGGTAAAGGTCTATCAGGCTGAGCGCTCTGCGGCCTATCTGCTGATTGTGAGCTGCCTGTGGAATTAGATATAGAACTGTCTTTACTGTCCTCACTGTCTCTATTTCTCTCCTGTGAAGAGGCCTTTGAGACAGTGGTGTGAGTATCTGTGTTAGGTTCAATCCCTTCTTCTATCATTATTATCTAATGTGGTGTCTTGTGTATGAAACAAATTGGTGATAAACTATTATCCACACTTAGGACTGTATATGTTTGTTGTGTCAAGTGAACAAGAAGTTGTTGATAACAGAGAAGAAAATAAAAAATAAAATAAAAAAATAATAATAATAATATAAATTGGCCCAACGTGACTCAATTCATAATCCATTTTTGATCATAGCAACAATCCTATCAATAATAACCATGGTTGCGATGATAACTATGGTGACATGAGTAACCATGGTAATTGGAGTCATGGAAACATCAATATACATTCCCCTTGAAAGTAACCAATCAATATCGGACAATTTAATGTATCCTAGTTACAGCAACTCGTTACAAATGAAAATAGGGTTTCTTCGCATATTAATTCTAGAATGATACCAGTACATGAAAGGGTCTCATTCAATCGTGCATTCATGGCTGAGTTAAAATGAGACAGGCACAGGAGCATAATCCTGTTTATTTACTCCACTTGCTTTTTACATTTGAAGTAATAGCACACGTAATTCATCCTATTGTGGTTATGGAGTGGATGTACTACCCACAGAAGTCAGTATATAAAAACTCGCATATGTTAAATGCATAGAACATGGCAACAGGGTCAATAACAAAGGCTACATCTTCTGATTCATTCGAGAGGCACAAAGAATGGCTAGGGTGCACCGAAATCATAAGTCATTTGAACACCCGCTCTTCAGTCCACTTCCAACTTATGTACTATTATTTCTAGGTGATACGAAGGTACATCACTCGACCGAAACCTTTCATTGCACCACATTAACTCATTCATGCTTATGTTTGAATACTGAAGTCAAATAGCTATTGCACTTGATCATGATGCTGTGGAGAAATAAGCGAACCTCTCTTAAACATAAGAAGAAACCAACACTAGAAATCACAAAAGGAGCAAAGAGAAAGTATATTCATATATTGATAGCGATCGATGGTTTAATTAAAGTAATGGTGAGATGGCCTTAGGTCTTGATTCTTTTGGTAACAAATCTATCATCTATGTCCATCACTTCGCCTCTATTACGCTTATTACTCTCTTCTTCTATAGTAGTGGTATCATTATCTTCAAGCATATCAACATCGTCAAATATATGTGCAGCAGGTGTTTCGGCATTATTAGCCCTCTTGGAAGCATCTATTATCAAAAATGGTGTAAGATGTATATATCTATCTATAATGAGTGCAATAACTATACCATAACGGAATCCTTTCTCCTTCAATACACTGTTTATAGTATTTTTATATGCTTTATAATGCTCCCATTCCTTCTTATCCTCTACTGTCACCTTGAATCGTTGCAGACAATCTTCCATATGATTGAGACTTATGAGAATAGATCAGTCTCGTTATTTCAATATCTTGAATATATCATCACTTACATTCTAGCAATATCACGAGCACGAGTAAGATATTTACCAAATAGGTTTAATATCTTAAAGAACTTCAGTATTTGCTCCTTCATATCATCTTTGCTCTGTGCGTGGTAATCTGCTACCCGGGATAAGATAAAGGTGATGCCATCAATATGGATACGTTCAGTGAATATATTGTAAGGAACCCTCTTAGATTCTGATAGATCAGAATAATTCAAAGTGGCACTGAGAATACGGGCTAACTTCAGTGTATGGTCTAATGCCTTGTTAGACTCCCCCATATGATCTTCAAACATCTAATATTAAAATATTAGTTCCCTTTATCTTATCTATCAACTTTCACTTACACTTCTCATCGAATCCATATAAAGTTTAGATATTACATCAGCAACAGATTCCCCTGTCAGTATTTCAGACTTGAATTCACCAATGATGATCTTGATGACTTGATCAATCATACTTGAGCCTGATCCATACTTTTGCAAGAGTGGGCCTAAATAACTCATTTCGAAGACGGAATTCATGACTGCCCTGGAATAGGCTGTAAGAAGCTTTTCTATGGACTTCAATTTCTTTGTCTCACTTGTCTCAAGATGATCTTTGATTTCCCCAAATACATAGTCAGAACAGGCCTTTTGTGTGTCTTGAGGACAGATCACCTTCAGCTTCTGTAGTCCATTCCCATTGAAAACACTAGAAGAGAACATTGTATAGAGATCGATCATATGGTCGAATGCTGCCACTCTCACTTCAGGTACAGGAGTCACATCGATACCAAAGATAAGTTCTGTGTATTTATCAAATATCCACATGCGGCGTTTCTCGAGAATAGAGATGGACTCATTGGAAGGGAGTTCACTGCATTTCCACATGGTGTAGATAGACAAGATCGACAGTGCAGATTGACTGATGACTTGTTCTTTTTCATAACCAAAAGTGGCTCTCTCCAGAAGATCACCAATGCATTCAGTGATGGTCTTGGTTGTACCGTGTGATTCATCCATCAATTGTGTGGCATCCGTAAATAGAAGGAGCAGCTTGAGTCGAAGCAGACCTGTGGAGATAGAATGGATGGTGGAATCATTGTATCGACCTGTGATCAGATCCTTTCCAACACATGCCTCACGTACTTGAGAAAGAACCTTTTCTTTCAACTCATTAAAGTATGAAGCACATATTTCACTGAAATGAGACTTCTTTTGATAGATAGATAACAATGCTTGCCCTGTGTTCTCCAATAACTTGGGTAGATTGGCACCAGTGAACATCTTAATCAGCACTTGCAACAGCTCCTCAAATTCTGTATTTAACTGCCAATATACATCCAAGTTCATCAGAGGGAGTATAGACACCAAGTGAACAAGTTTGGATGCATCGTCAGAATGTTTGATAAGCAGTTGGCCAATAAAAGGTACTAAATTAAGAGATATCTCATTTGTGATCTCTGCTGGAGCCTCTTCCTCGGCCTTCTTTTTCTTCTTAAGAGCTCCTGCATCCTTATCCAGGCCCTTTTCAAATGCCAGCCTGTTACTAATGCTATAGACATGAATCAGAATGGCCTCTTCATCTTCACTCAGTTGGTAGAATGCATTGAAGATGTCAGAAGCCATATCGTTGATTACAGTCTCAGAATGATCTCTGCATAAATAGCCACCTAATGTAGAAAGATCCTGTAGTTCACTCACCACAGTCCATAAGGCATCAATCGTGTTGTCTATCATCTTCATCCTAGACTCATCCAAAACATCCATAGAATCATCTGCATCTACATCCATTGCCTCTTCTTGGTTGATGTGGGTCGTATCAAACTTCTCTTTAATATATTTGGCTATACCTTTATAGACCAGCCACTTATTATGAATCACATCCACAGTAGATGACTGAGATATCTGATGTGATAATGGTTTGATATACTCATTCTGAAGAATGGCATTAATGAAGTGTGCAATATTCTTACGAATTCTGATATTATCCGAGGCAATCAGTGAACACAAGTTCAACTTCTGTTCACTGGATAAGATACTGTTATCGTTGTCATAAAGTAATTTACATAAGCGAGTTGCCCGAATATGAGTGTTGATATCAGCATCATAGAGTGCCATTTCATTAATACGTGTCTTGAATCTGTTGATGAATGGATTGAGTTTGGTGATATTGTCTTCATCTTTATATAGTTTGATCAGACTCTGAATGGCTTCTGATCTAACATTGGCACTGGGATCATTCAATGCCCATCCAAAGTATCTGAGATATCGATTGTCGATGAAGAAGTCAGGATATACTTGCATCCAAACACACAATTCCTGTAAACACTCTTTTCTGATGATGGATTCTACATCTCGAGACCGATGAACAAAGATATTGTCTACAAAGTCAGTGAGGAACTCATTGATGTCTTTCTTCCTGGAGTCGATAGTGGATTGCTTCTTCTTCAATAACTTGATCTTACTCTGGTTCTTCCTTACTTTGTTGCCCTCTGTTCTCAATTGAGTGGTGACTTCCTTTGATTGCTGTATCAAATCACTGCCTACTCTAGAAAGACAGGTGATGGTGTGTAATGCAATGATAGTGGATGTGTGTCGAAATGGACGGTAGACAGAACTACTCAGAATAAATAGATCAGTAAAGTCAACCCTAGGACATCAAAAGTCAGCAGTACCTGGACATAGTAGTTAACCAACTCTGCAATGTCTCAATTAACACACCATCATAAATAAGTGTGTTCTGTGATTTGTCAATGATGAATGAGAAGAAGGTGATCATATTACGCCTAAGGAGTGTATTCTCCTTCAGATTGGAGACAATGGGATAATCTTGTTGGGGCAACTGTTTAAAGTGACAGAAAATAGGGTCAGTCTCAGTCAGAATGTGTCATGTGACCATATACCTGCACCAGTTCCTCCTGTAGTTCCTGAAGAGCAGAGAAGACACCATCCTCCTGTGTGATTGAAGTGGATGTGATGGCCATAAGACACCCAGTAGTCTAATAATAATAGGAGTTAGATAATTGGGTGATCATTCACTTATGGTTAAAACTGTACACGTATAATGAAGTTGACAATCAGTTTCAGGGCTTCAGGTTGATTGTTGTTGTATAAACTGATGGCTTCATCAGCTACTTCCTCCATAGAACTATTCACTTGAATTGCATGTTCTAATTATGGATACCAAATTATTACTATGTGTGTCTATCTATCTATCTATCTATATATATATTACTGTATATATCATTGGCGTGGTTGTTACTGGCTGGAAAGGGTTCAACCCATTCACTACCAATATAAGATATCTCATTAGTGATAGTGGGCAGTGACTGTTCCTCTCTCTCAATAGGCTGACTGGAGACTATGTATATTTGTGAGTTGAAGTATACTTATCAGTTAATAATAAACACACTTACTGGAGTGAATAACCGTCTTCTTTCTCTGTGGCTGTTGAATGAGTTAATTAGGAGTCATCACTTAATAGAGTTGTGTACATTACGTTGATTCCTGACTTGGTACGGACCATGGGAAAATAATTAGAAAGAAAAGAAGGGGGGAGTATTAAATGTACGCGTTAAAAAAATAAAAAATAAACAAAAATAAAAAACGCCAATTACTCGAGACACTTTTTTAATTTCCGATACCGAATGAAATTTGTTTGTTCTCCTCTTTCGATGGTACCAGATGTTATCCAGTGAGTCCAGGATATCGGTAAGAAGAGTAAAATATTTGGGTTTTGCTATTTGCACCCGTTTATCACGTGTTGGGGTGCAAACATTTAGGTCATGTGATAAACGGGTGCAAACAGCTAGGTCATGTGATAAATGGGTGCAAATCAATCTAATAAGAAGTAACTGAATAATAATATAAATGTTTTATATATCCTGCACTTATAATTATATTTAACATGCTTAACAACAACAACATTACCTATACTTTCGAGAACATTTCCGGATATAAGTTTGATTCTA
Source organism: Pilobolus umbonatus (assembly GCA_025528865.1). NCBI lineage: Eukaryota > Fungi > Mucoromycota > Mucoromycetes > Mucorales > Pilobolaceae > Pilobolus > Pilobolus umbonatus. Next base: position 90,396 of record JAIXMH010000006.1, read on the forward strand.
TGAACAGATTGCGCCAGGCAGTTTTTAAGTGTGGAGAGTGCAGGTTTCAGTCTATACACCAAGGGTAGTGAAGAGAAGAATGGAAGAATTGTCATTTCATGTAGACATGGAGGTAATCCTCGAGAGAAAAAAAGAATCTGATAATGCCAAGATCAATGTTCCAGGTACTACTGTTGTTGATTCCAATGGTAATGTCACTCTGGCAGTTCCTGGTGTAACCTCCAAGTCTAGAAAAAGTCTGTCACAAAGGTTCGCTTGCCCACTCAAATTGAAAGGCAATAGAAAGGTGATGACTGATGGAAGCCAAAAGTGGGTTGTTACTATTGTTAAAAATAAGCACAATCACGTTATTGCTGGAAGTACCAAAACTTACCCTATGAACAGACGGATAGTTGGCATTGATAATATCCAAAAGACTCTGCAGGTAGTGAAGAGTCATGCCAGCAACACGGTAGCTGCCTCGATTTTGAACGCCAGCGGCTTTAATATTACCACCAAAGACATCGCCAATTTTAAGCAGGCGATGATCTTTGCTAATGACACCAATGGCGGTTCTATGAGTAATCTCATTCTGAAACTACAGAGACAAAACTATGTGGTCCATTACACCACGAGTTCCAGTGCCACCAATCCTGGAAAGGTTAATCTACAAAGTTTGTTTTTTGCCCATTCCTCTGCAATAGAAATGGCAGGGAGGTTCAATGAAGTTGTAGCTATGGATGCTACATATAATACTGTGAGGCACAAGATCCCTTTCGTAAATGTGGATGATGTGGGTAACATCGGTAGCTCCAGATTGCAGACCTTCTGCATTGCTGGATGTTGGATGGTCGATGAAACCAGTGAGTCATACTCATGGTTCGTCAAAAAGTTGAAGGAGAATGTGTGCCCAACTTTGGATTCTGAACCAAAGTTGTTCATCACTGATAACGAGCGAGCCTTGTTAGAACCTTTGACCACCATCTTCCCTGGCTCTAAAAGAGCTTTATGCTCCAATAATATTCGTCGAAACCTTCGGACCAAGTTGATGAGATATTTCAACGGCAAAGAAGCCTATGATCAGCTTGAGAAGCAAGTTCACTTTATCATGGCAACGGTTGTGAACAACCCGGTAAGCGCGATTAAAGAAGCTGTTTTAGACGACGATTTGGTCAGAAAAACAGTCGGGATGTATAACAGAATTGCTGATACATCCAGCAACCCAAAATTGTCAAAGATTATTTGGAGATGTAAGCTCAGTATATATAAAGACTTGGTTATGTATGTTTATATATCACTATTAGGAAACTGAAAAACAAGGAGATGTGGGTTGGGCACTTCCTAGGAAAGAACATGCACATGGGACATACAACCACCAACATTGTAGAGGGCATGCATGCTGACATGAAAAGAGACTTGTCATCGTCTAATGGCTTGTTCCTTTCATTCAGCATGCTTGACAAGTTTTATGAGGTTAAGGTACAACAGTAAATTACCTCATACCATCTATACATTCACTAGATACATTATTCTCAAACAGGACGACAGAAGGCAAGCCCAGCTAGACAAGGAAATGCTTGGCGCTGACGCTCATATAGCTGAGGACCACAAAATCTTCTTGTCCCATGTCCAACGAAAAGTGTCACTGTCCGCAATTAATATGATTAAAAATGAGATTATCCCTGCTAATAAATCCACTGTTAAAAGTAATTGCCGGTGCACAATGAGAATCCATTTTGGTTTATCATGTCGCCATGTAATAAGTGGGATCAAAGGCCCAATGCATATTGAAATAATACCTGAAAGATGGCATCTATACCCCGTTGGTATGCTGTATCAAAAACAAACCATATTTCTACTAACATTTTATTACTTTCACTCATAGTTGCAAAACAAGCTGTGGTAGAATCCATTGTAAACAGTAATAACGAAGACAAAGAAGATGAATATGAGAAGTTTTGGAGAGAATTGGAGATCGAGGAAGAGTTGATGTGGGGTGAGTTGAGCAGAGTAAAGGGGAAATCGGTCGTAGTAGAGAAGGTTGACCACCTAGAAAATATGAGATGAGAGATCATCCAGCTTCTTGAGAAGATTGAAAAGAAGGCGAATTCCGTGGGAGATCTCACCCAGCTTGAAAAGATAAAAGAACAGTTGAAGAAGATTGAAGAAGATGATCCTGGATATCCAGAATATCATCCCACCACCCACCAAGGTATGATTATATTATCATACTTTAAATTCTTCTATTTGCTTATGAACATCAATGTTTAACAGATCAGAGGGCAAAAAAACAAAGACCTCTGTCAAAAGAGACATGATTGGTTTGGAGTACGAGGAACGTAGATTGAAGAAGCAGAGGATAGATGATCTATCTGATAGAAAGTAAGTACACTTTAGTTAAACCTTTTTTTATCAAATGCTCATTTATTCATGGTAGACTTTCCTCTGTGGAAACTACTTCCAACCTGCTCAATGTAGTTGACAGATCCATTCGCAGGGAATTGATTGATTCTGTGGTTAATGTGAAGGGAGATGGAAACTGTGGGTTTCGTGCTGTGGCACATTATGTCAAGGGGAATGAAGAGGATTGCGTAGAAGTGAAGATGGATATGATGCAGCACTTGACCGAGAAAATGTCATTCTATGTCAACATTCTTGGATCTGATAATGTTAGACAGTTGATAACAACCTTGAGTGACAGGGCAGACAGACAAATAAGAATGGATAGATGGTTTAGCTTTCCGGATTGTTCTATGATAGCTTGTAATACTTAGGGTATCAGGCTATCATTTTACAGTCTGGAGCAAAACTGTCTCTTCATTCCTTTCTTCGAGCAGCCCAGGTCAGCAAAAAATATCATCCTCCAGCTCTAATTCAATCATTTCTACCTTGTACAATTGAAAGATGATGTCCAGTATGTATCACCTTCATTATTTCCTGGCCATAGTCAAATATACCAGACAAATAAATTAACTGATTATTCAGTACAATAAAATAAAGTTTGTTCTCTATCACCTATTTTACTACATCATTTTATTAAGTAACTATATAAGATTCATTTGATGGTAACATATCTTTATCACATGACCTAGCTGTTTGCACCCGTTTATCACATGACCTAACTGTTTGCACCCCAACACGTGATAAACGGGTGCAAATAAGAAACATTTCCGGGTGCAAATAGCAAAACTCGATAAATGCTGTGCGATTCTATCTTTGCATATCCATATGCACCAATATATTGTATACCCAAATATGGAATTCGATATGCTTACAGTCTAACTATCAGATGTTTATCGTTGTGTCCTGTTGTGTGGATAGCACATCTATCCATATCTTGTTCTCCCTGGTCAAAATACCACTTTGAATGTTCTCAATTACTGGTAGTACTTTATATTTCTTACTTCGATTAAGCGATATTTATACTCAACATAGAAGTATATGCATTGTTCTGCCGCTGTATTCTAATTATGCTATGATAGATCAGTCATTCAATCAGTCAACAAGAACTATCTTCATGTAGTGTATGTACAGTAATGGTGACACTGACATGTTCAGTCAGTTATGCAGCCCAAACACTAAATGTACACTCCCAGTTGGAAAGTGAATAGATACTACTTTATGGTGTCATATTCTGATAAGTACAGAAGGTTTTTAAAGTTAAAGCAGTCTATAAATCTATTGTCTCCTATTATGTTTCTACTGAGTTAACTATCCGTATCTACTCTCTTTAATCATAATAAATATCATTATAGCATATTACAATCCACACCAAGGTAGTCAATGTAAAACTATATGTCAATTAGACTCTATTCTAATGCACTATTACCTCAATAACAGCTAGGTATTATTATCGGCAGTGGCTCAAGATAATGACTCAAGTGTCCTATGAAGTATCACTCATAGTAATATTCTTTTCGAATTACATAGAGATAAACATTATCTTCAACCCGTGGCATAAACCGAATTGTCGGCATTATATCATTCAAATGATGCATGCCTTTCTATCTGCTTCAATGAACACGTATCAGAAAGATATAAATACAAAAAGAAAGCGTCTTCCATCTTATTCATATCTTTTCTATCAATCATACAGACATACACAATGAAGTTTATGTTCATGCTTGCCATCACGGCCATTATTATTCAACAACAGTCTTTATTTGTTACAGCATCACCAACTCCAGATATTGGGTGCATAGATTCCCCCACTACCACAAGATCCCCTTTCTGTACACCATTCTAGATCTTATTCCTGCAACACAATAGAGTATATATATATATATATATAACAATGATAATACATAGCATTTATTTACTCATGAACCATAGCTTTGTTTTATTATATAGTAATGATTACTGTACATATGAACATACGGATTAAATAAAAGGGAAGAATAACATGTGATGTTACTCTGAGATGATAATTGAGCTTAGTAACAGAGAAATAGACAGGGTAGGAAATGCGGTGTGAGAATATGCCATTTTATCAATATGAATAAGAAAACAGGGATGTTCCTTATATGTTCTATTGTTATCCATCGACCTAGTGATGGGTAGCACAGTTACACTCTATACTAGTGTTGAAAGTCAGATGCTGAATAACTAAAAACCTGGGGGGCCATAGTGGCTATTTCCTATTCCCCTTATTTCTATAATGGATACAATGTCTTTTGAGTGGTTGATTGATAATAAGAATATTTCTGTAATTGATCCTTCGTTGTATGATGGACAGGATACTTGCAATGCTAGCCACTGTGATATGATTCAGTACTTATTTCCAGTCAACAAAGAAGATCTCGAACAAGAACCTCACTCGTCACCTGGAGTGAACTCTAGTCACTCTTCGCCTGACAATAACAATGATAGTGGAGACATGAATAGTGGAAATAAACCACTCATATTTGAAGAACAGATCTCTGTTGAGCAGAATAAAAACAAGCATATTCCATTTGACACTTCCAACGTTACAATCATACAAAATACTGATAACTTCGTCACATTCATGCCATTAACTCCAGTAAATACTCCATCAAGTAATAAAAGGAAAACAAACTTCAATAAGTCGATATTTGTGACAGAATCACCCCAGAGCATCTGTAACAGAAAGAAGAGAACATTGAATAGTGATAACTATTGTGGAGGAGGATCGGAAGAAGAAGCAGATGAATATAATGCTGGCTGTAAACGGATGACAGTTAAGGAAAGAAGATTGATGAGGAACAAGATATCTGCGCGTAACTTCAGAGTACGAAGAAAAGGTAGGATACACACATCAACAGTATCTCATTGTATTTATCAATATATAAATACGTGCAGAATATATCACTGAACTTGAAGAAAAAGTACAAGAACAAGAAAAGATGATTGAGAGTCTACAAGCAGAGAACACTCAACTGAAAGCAGCTAATGAAGAACTAACAGAGAAGCTGATATCTCCACCCTCTCTTCTACCTAATTTCTCATCTTCCCAGGAGCTCTCTCTTTCTGAGGGCATTTATTCCCCCCTCAGAGATATCTCATCGTTTCCTTTCCAGCCAAGTGATGCTTTTAACATACTAGACGAGAGTAATAATCACTATTCCTACTACCTGAGCTATACAACACTACCTGACTGGGATATGCATCAGATCCTGGGTGAAAAATCTGCCCCAATACCACAGCAATCGCCACTATCCATCCAGACCTTAATGACAGACTATCCTCTATTGGCACCTGCACTGATGTCTATTATCATTCGACACACTTTATCCCTTGAGTATGTTGTGTCCATGGTGAATGAGTTCAAAAGTGATATCATACCCCTAATAAAGACCGACGAAGAAGAGGTGGAAGAGAACGAAGATCGTGGAGAATTAGTGCAGCATATGATGACTGATTATTTCCCTCATTTCGTTAATCTACGTGGGCGTGGTCTTCATCCCAAAGAACTACTTAACAAATGTAAAGATAACCTCACCAAACACACTGTTAGGCATAGACTATGGAATAGTAAGAAATCCTCGAAGAAATTGAAAGAGAACAAGACAGTAAACAGATTTGATACTCTTCATAACTATTGTAAGGTTGCTGGTACTCTATTAAGACATCCACATCGTATGGCAGAGATAGATAAAGTGCTTGGAGAGAAAATAGGATTCAGACCACGTCCTACAGAAGCCAGAAGAATAACCTGTGGTCTACCTAACACAGTTAAAATATAACACAAACCATCATTGAGCAAAAGGAGTGCATAGCATCACTACAATTTTTATCTTCTTTATTTTTTTATTATTCTTTTTGATTAAAGGGGAAGTTCAACTACTTGATCACCACCAGGATAGTTGGGTATCTCGAAATCAAATGCCTTAGCCAAGGAAGGAGGTACAAACCTTCCACCCAAAAAGTGTTTACTTCCCTTGAATTCACGAACACACAATTTGGGTGCTGTTAAAGATACTAGAATATCAGGCTGAAATTTAACATGCTCCGTAGGGCCAGTTTCCACATTCCATCCTGAAGGAATATCAACAGACACAATAGGCTTTTTTGTCTTTTCAAATACATTGATAATATCTTTATAAGGATCCCTAACTTCACCTTGGAAACTAAAGCCAAATAGCGCATCTAGAATGATATCAGATTTCTCAATAATGTCATCCTTCTGAATATCTTGATAGATGGGCAATTCAAGGTTTTTGCATTGTACCAATAGCCTCTTATAGAGATATGAGCATTAAGTTCGATGTTATGCATTAGAAGTGAGCTTAAAATACCTTATATAAGTCTTTATCTGGCTGTTTGGGGTAATATACCACAGGCTTAAATCCAAAATGAAAGAGATGTCTTGCTGCTACTAGTCCATCACCACCATTATTTCCTATTCGATATAATTCAGGATTATGTCTTTCCATGATTATTATTAGACACTCTACCTGGCCCAACACATATCAGAATATTGGGATTATTTTCAGTATCAAACGACTTCTGGACTGCCTGTGCTACACTGAGTCCAGCTGTATAATACGGTTAGATGTTATTGCATTCACGCTATCATATCCTTACCTAGTTCCATCAATTGATCTATTGAGAATCCACCTGCTTGTGACATCAGTTCGATATCAACAGACTGAGCTACCTTCTGCGACAAGCACTAAATAGTTCAGTTATGATTAGTGTATCCAATATTACTCATGCTATAGTCTTACTCTGAGAGACATGTTGCGTATTGTGAAGGATTGAAAAGAAAGGGTTTTGGGGTTATTTATCACATCATATTTTGAACTCAATCTGGGTATGAAATATGCTCTGACACACACCAATTGTTTCTTGAATATATGCATTGACTGAACATCCTGATAATGCACTTACTAATTGAACATAGGAAAGAACACATATTTCAGTTCTTTCAAGGGTGTTAGGTTGCTTGAGAAGCTGGAGTTTCTCCCCCCGGAGACTGCCGAGATAGTCATTGAGAACACGATAATGACTACCTCAGACTATCATTCTTGTAAAGAGGAAGAAGGGTAAGAGTAGATAGATATACAGTCCGAGATTCGACTGTTGATCGACGAGTTGCTCAATGTTTTAGGAAGGGAATACCTTCATACATAGTGAATTGGTTAAGTGGGAGATGTGTCTTCATCTCAAGAATACAAGATTACTGATTCATTTCTCGGAATTCTGCCTGCCCCTTATCTCTACTTCTTGAGATTACTTGGGTGATACTGAAAGAGGAAGGGAGAAGTGACCAGAAGCAATTACATATCCCTCAACTATACTTGATCAGTGCTCCATGTCAATTGTATGGTCCAATTAAATGATATGACAGTGCATTACTATATATCGTGGACAAAAAGATGATATTTATACTAATCACCTTATAGGGTTACAGTGCTCTCACATCAATCCTCATCTTAGTTATTAGGTACTGCACCTTATATCCAGCTACTATCTGGTGAAACAGGCCAATAACGTCACAAACATCAGTTTCACATGTATTACCAAAGCAGCATTTTATTTTCAAGTATTTAAGAAACAACCAGAATTTCTCTGCTTCCTATCCCACTCTCAATCTCTTTTTTCTCCCTAGAAGAACATTCAATTCATGGACAGCAAACCATACCCAATACCCGACAAGCTACTGAAGGCTACCATTGCTCCTTACATTAAATCATTCGAGGAATACAAGAAGTACTGGGATGAGAGCATAAATAACCCATCTGACTTCTTCAAGAAGGTAAAAATTGATAGGGCGTTTGAGTATCCCTAAATAAAAATAACTAAAAATATATGCATATTCATAGGCCGCAAATCAGTTTTTGCATTGGAATACACCATTCATCACTACTACTACAGGTAATTTGGCTGATGGCAATGCTGCGTGGTTCCTGGAAGGTGAATTGAACGCATGCTACAATTGTGTTGATAGGCACGTATTACAAAATCCAAATAAGGTAAGCAAGGGTATACACCTTATCTTCCAAGTACGATTAGTCATGCTATATTATCATTCAAGATTGCTATCATTCATGAGGGTGATGAGCCTGGAAATGTGCGGAAGATATCCTACCAAGAACTAATGGATCAAGTATGTCGCTTGGCCAATGTATTAAAGAAATTCAATGTGCAGAAAGGAGACAGTGTTATTATCTATATGCCTATGATTCCTGAAGCTGCCTTTGCCATGTTAGCATGTGCTCGTATTGGGGCACTGCACTCAGTTGTCTTTGCTGGTTTCTCATCAGACTCTTTGTACGATAGAATTATAGATTCCAATGCTCATGTCATCCTCACAGCAGATGAAGGCCGACGGGGCGGAAAACCAGTGGTAATCAAGCAGTTCGTAGACAGGGCTTTGGAGGGACCAAACAATATAACAAATATACTAGTTTATCGTCACACCAATTGTGAGAATTTACCCATGTGCACTGATCGTGATCTTTGGTGGGATGATGAATTGAACAATGCACGTTCTTACTGTCCAGCTCCTCCTATGAGTTCCGAGGATCCTCTATTCTTACTTTATACATCCGGATCTACTGGTTCACCCAAGGGCATATTGCACACAACGGCCGGTTACCTGTTGGAGGCTGCCATGACTGTCAAATACATATTTGATGTACATGAGAATAATATCTTTGCTTGCATGGCTGATATTGGATGGATAACCGGACATACCTATAGTGTATATGGTCCACTTCTTCTGGGTGGAACAACTGTCCTTTTTGAATCGACTCCTACTTATCCGACACCCTCACGATTCTGGGAAGTGGTGGAAAAACATAAAGTTACTCATTTCTATACTGCTCCGACTGCAATTCGTGCCCTTCGACGACTAGGGAATGAATGGGTTGACAAGTGTGACTTATCATCTTTAAGAGTAATTGGATCAGTGGGTGAGCCCATCAATCCTGAAGCTTGGGTGTGGTATTATGAATGTGTTGGCCGCTCTCAATGTGCAGTAGTTGATACTTATTGGCAAACAGAAACTGGATCAATTGTTATCAGCCCATTACCAGGTGCTATCTATACTAAACCAGGATCAGCCACGGTACCCTTCTTTGGTATTTCGCCGGTTATACTTGACCCAACCACAGGAATGAAATTGGAGGGAAATAATGTGTCAGGAGTATTAGCTATCGATAAACCATGGCCATCCATGGCCCGGACAATATATAATGACCATTCTCGTTATATTGATACCTATCTGAAGCCTTATCCTGGTTATTACTTTACCGGTGATGGTGCCAGGAGAGATGCCGATGGGTATTACTGGATCAGTGGACGTGTAGATGGTAAGAACATAAATTTGTAGCAGACCAGTCCCTTGTTATTTACAATACTTCTAATAGATGTGATTAATGTATCGGGCCATCGACTATCTACTGCTGAAATAGAGTCAGCACTCATTCAGCATGCTTCAGTGGCCGAGGCTGCAGTCATTGGGGGCCAAGATGACCTAACAGGACAATGTATTCATGCATTCTGCACCATCAAACCTGATGACAAAACCGATACAGGTGAACTCCTTAAAAGTCTTATCACCAAGGTTAGAAGTAGTATTGGACCTTTTGCTAAACCCAAGGAAATCTATATCATACGTGAACTTCCCAAGACTAGATCAGGAAAGATAGTACGCCGAATACTCAGGAAGATAGTCAATAAAGAAGAAGATGGAATAGGCGATCTTTCTACTTTGGCAGATCCTAATATTATACAGCATTTGGTGGAAAAAGTTAAACTTAGAAGGTCTGATGACAAATAAATTGCCAAGATAATGATAGACGTGATGGTATCTCGAGTCATTCAACCTCTATATCCCACACACCCACTCATCTTTATATACATTTATATTTTACACACACACACGCTTATATTTTAAACACACACACACACATATATATATATATATATTTATACACATCTATTATCAATTCACTCTGAATGTTATTACCAAGAACATAGGATAGTTTAATACAAATAGAATAGAATAGACATTTCAAAAGTTGACTGGTTGCTCCAATTTCTATTTATTAATTTACAAACTAGGGTAATAAAGGAAAAGTGGGCTACATTATGCAATCACTTTTACATTTGAAGTGTCGTAATTCAGAGTATATTGACATTCGACATTGTTATTTTAATGATCTTTCTTTCCAGCAGCCACTACAGAAAGGGTGAATATTTATACACAGCTACTTTCTCTTGTATTAATACTTACAGGCAGGGTTTCTGGGGTCATTTCTGTATTCATCACCTAATAATTGACCATGTCAGTCATGAAGAGAAAGAGTAAAATAACAAGTCACTTACTGTTGATCATGGCATCTTGGGCCTTAGCAATCAAGTAGAAGACAGCAATACCACCAGCGATAAAGGGAGCAGCAGGACGAAGAACGGGAGTAGACCACTTACGCATACCAAACATTTTGAAGAGTAAATTAAAAAATGAAAAAGAAGATTAAAACAATAAAATCAACAAATAATAATAATAACAGCCCCTCCCTCCTAGTCGCCCACCCCCTCCCCTTCCCCCCCACAGAGTATATGAGTGGCGGGAGAAGTATCGGAGTATGAATTGCTGTGTTGACTAAAGAGCAGGGGCACTCTGAAAAGGAGAGGCGTCAAGAAAAAATCGAGTCAAGTACGTCAGCATTGCACCAGCAGGATAAACTGTCACTTATATAAGCCACAATATGATTGACAGTAATTACTATAAAAACGAGTGCAGTAATATAGTGTACATCAAGGATATATGATCAAGGTATTTAGAGTGCTTGGTTATCCATATTCTGCATTATGTATTATGTGTTGTAAACTAGCCATTGACATCGGGGTCCCATTTTGTACATTAGGGTTTAACACCTGAACAAAAGTATGCACATTTTCCGCTTTGATCCCGCTATGGCCAATACAGCTTTGAAGTGTTAGGCTCCTACACAGAGTCCTGATAACAACATAGAAACATGTTACCCCTCTTAGGTCCATTACGCATCTGATTGATAACAAATATTTCCTTGGTAGGATCAAATTATATGCATACCTATTGGTCATCATGTTTCTTTTACAATATTCTTGAAATTGAGTGGTATAGATTATTGATGTACATATATTCAATGATTGGATTGGTATATTCCCGTTCCGTTGATAGCAGACGACATACGATAATCCATTTATCGTTTTGTTGTCACTATAGGAATAAGCGTGTAGTTGTATTGAAAATACAGTATAATACCATATCTATTTACATCTCTACCACTACATTTTTCTTTATATTTGTACATCTTCATATTTCTAATTTCTTCATATTCTGGATGGATACCTTATGTCTTGCTTACGTAATTAATAAAGTATGTACTACCGGGTCAATGTGCGTCATTAATGATCCTGACACAACCTTTTAACAGTTGCTAGGCAATAGCAAATGTCATTCCTTATTGATTTTCTGCTGCTATTTAATCTAGAATGTCAATCGTGTTTCTATGATAGCAACACAATGCAAAGGTAGGTAAATGGATATTGAAATGACCAATAAGAGTAGTGTCTGTCGATTGATGTCATAAATCTAGAACAAGGAAGTTACTGTAAATAAGCCACCCTTTATTGTTATTTTTAACGTTATTTTGACAGTATCTGTATCTGCTCTTGTAACACCTTCCTATTTCAATGTTCCTGTTTAAATAACATCGAGCATACTGTATTGGTGAGTATATAATCCTGTCTACTCCTAAGTACAGTCATGCTTTCATTTCTTATACTGCCTATTAAGAACCATTCAGCGGTTTATCTTTGTTTTCCCATTCAGCTATTAAGGAACTTCCCCCCAACTTTCATTCCCCTCCACCCCCCATACAACACCCCCAGCTTTTCTTTTTTCTCCCTTTCTTTTTTTTTTTTGGTATTTATTTCCCTTTTCCCTTTCTTATTTTTTCTTATTTTTTCTATCAATCATTTTCTATTCTTTTCTCTCTTTTTTTTTGTTTTTATATATATTTATATAAACAAACACACACACATACACTATACAATAAAAGGCATCATCAATGGATAGTAAACCATCTGTTATTAATAGTGATAAGACAGTAGTCACAGAAGAACAGCCCAATAATGAGCAAAAAGTAGCCATTCCTGCTCCTATTCCTGAAAAGAGTGCATGGAAGGTTACTGTTGACGCATCCGAGAAAAAATCAGATGATCACGACAATAACAATAAGGACACCACTAATGATAATAAAAATAAAGCATCTGCAGGTAAATATTTATTTGAAGAGAGGGGTTGAATGTGTATTTCTACATATGTTTATGGGTTGGGAAAATGTTTAGGTGAATGTAACTAAATAATTGCTATTAGACTGGCCAATACCTAAAGAAGCTGCAACTGCCGAACCTGTTGAATCGACTGAAAAAGAAAAATTCACTGCGCCCAAAGTTAAGAGTAAAGGTCAATGGAAACCATATACTCCAACAATCGTACATGCCTCCTCTTCTGCCAATTCCCGTCGCAAGAACAGCCGTCGTCAAGACAATAAAGACTCAAATAAACCCAACCATGGGAACAGAAGGTCCAAATCAAAGGAAGCTAATAGCACAGTGAACAAAGTAACCACTACAGAGACAACTGATGCTACTACTGAAACTACTACTGAAACTACCACTCAAACTTCCACTGCTTCTAACAACAGTAAGTCTGCTGTTGGCACATCTACTACCAACCTACTTACTAAAGCCAGCAACGATCACACTCCTGTCCACAAAAATGGTCATCACACTCACCATAAATCAGAAAAGACAGACGATAAGAAACACTCTAAGGCTCGTCCTAGTCGAGGTAAAGCCGTACAACGTTCAATGCCTCGTAAGATGCCTGCTTATATCAATGTGGATGCTGAGACATTGAAGATGTACATCATGCAGCAAATGTAAGTTGTATTGAAGAGCATATGATCTATTTACGATTGGGAACTAATCTATTCATACTTCCTTAGTGAGTATTACTTTAGCATAGATAACTTGTGCAGAGATCTTTACTTGCGTCAACAGATGGATTCTGATGGTTTTGTCAATTTGAGCTTTATTGCCAACTTCAATCGTGTGAAGGGTTTGACCACTGATCTGTCTTTGATTCATGAAGCATTGGAAAATAGTAGCATTGTTGAAGTAAAGGGTGATAAATTACGTAAACGTGAAGGTTGGGAACCTTGGTTGATGCCTAATGTTATCAAGGGCCCTACTCCTGTCACTCCCACTGTCCCTAAATTGGAGAAGACTGCTGCAGAAGTGGCCAAGCAGAACGCTCCTGCTAATCCCGCACCCACTTTAGCTTCATTGGCTGGTACTACTCTACTTCCTGCTGTTGTCCCCAAATTGAACGGGGATCGCCGTAAGTCAGTTGTGCCTAAACCTAGTCAGAAAGAAGAAGATGATTTATTTGATTTTGATGATGACTGGGTTGATGGAAGTCGTAACAATACAGTGAAGACTTATTACCTCTCCGAAGATGAAGATGAGGATGATGATCTTGATCTGGACGATGAGGCTGTTGCCCGTATCATGATTGTCACTCAACGTAAACAAGACAGATCTCATGTGAATTTCAACAGAGCCAAGATTAATGAGGATATTTCAGAAATGATCAATGAAGGTCTCTATCAGTATGAAACAGGTCTCCACAGCCATGAACAACCACCTACCAAAGTGGGTTCCGTTGACAGAGAGCATTTCAATCAATTGAAGTCCCGTAAACATCAGACTGGTGAACAAGTGGGCGCACAAATGTCTAGTACCACTATTCACGCCAAACCCATCAAGAAGAAGGACAATCAAACTCCTCGCTTTTATGCTGTTCGCCCTGAATCACTTCCTAGTTCAGCCTTCTTTGGAACCACACCTACTCGCAAGGGTGGAATGGAACACGGTCATGTTGGTTGGGTGTTCAGTGATCAAGCCTATGAATATAATCCCAATGACTTACTGTCTTCCAGTTATGGTAAATCACCTGCTGGTGAAGGTCTTTATCTTTCTAGTTCAATGGATCTGGGACATTCATTCCCTAACTTCCAACACCCAAGCCATGAATTACTACGTGAAAAGGGATTTGTTCAACAGAAATACTTCAAATATCATGCCAAGGCATTAAGGGAGCGTAAACAATTGGGTGTTGGACACTCACAGGAAATGAACACCCTTTTCCGTTTCTGGTCTCACTTCTTGCGTGATCATTTCAACCGTAAAATGTACAACGAATTCAAGAGATTGGCAGTAGAGGATGCTAACCAGAACTATAGGTAACACAGCATAAGAGTGCACTGTCAATATTTATTCTAATTTATATATGTCAATTAGATATGGATTAGAGTGTCTTTTCCGTTTCTACTCTTATGGTCTTGAGAAGCGTTATAAGAAAGAACTTTTCGAGGACTTCCAGGAACTAACATTGGCTGATTTTGAAAAGGGCCATTTGTATGGATTAGAGAAGTTCTGGGCTTATACATTCTACCGTAAAGATAAGAATAAGAGAGAGCTTGAGATAAATGACGAATTATCGAAATTACTGTCAAAGTACAAATCACTCGATGACTTTAAGAATGCAGAAACTCATGAAGTAGAAGCAGATAATGCATATAAAGTACCTCGTCATAGTGTAAGTCGTTATTGATTCTATTTGTTATACTTAGTGCTAAGTGTCTTTATTTTTTTCCATAGAAATCAAGAGCTAGCATGAGTGGACCGTCCACCCCTGCCCCTTTTACTCAAGCTGATACGACCACTACCACCACTACGACTACTAAACGCACCACTTCAAGTGCATAGTTCTGTATCCTCTCTATATGTAATATGTCATCAGCTCTCCCATTCCCCTTTTATCTCACTTCTTCTTCGCTCTCCCCCCATCATAAAAAAAACAATCCCTTCCCCTCCCATTTATATAAAGATTTTTGATATTAGAAAAATAACATTATGTTTTACCATTGACTTCATGGCCTTCATAGTGAGTAGATGCCTTTATTTTATCATCTCCGCATTCAAATCCACTTAGATGGAAAGGATCTTTTTTTTTTGTTTTGTTTTGTTTTCTTGTTTAATCCCTTCTGATCATGTCAAAAATGGATAATTCTTCTGGGTTCATTATTCCCAAATTAGCACAGGATTTAATAGCTGGTACCTGTGGTGGCTGGGCACAGGTCGTAGTAGGTAACCTACATCAATAGAAGGGCCCTTAATTGACTTTATACTTACCCATGCTCCTATCCAGGCCATCCTTTTGACACACTCAAAGTGAGATTGCAAACACAACCATCTCCTCCTATCTACAAGAATGCTATGGACTGTTTCCGCCAACTAGTTAAACAGGATGGGGTAAGTGTGATTGAAGTGAGCGATAACTGGTGAACTCATATTTATTATCACCTTGAAGCCTAAAGGGTTGTATCGTGGTGTAGCCTCACCCCTTGCTGGTATTGGATTATGGTAATCGTTAAATTCATTCTCAAATTCTGATATACTTATACCACACCATGACAGTAATGCTGTAGTCTTCATGTCCAATGGTGAATTCAGAAGAATACTCCAGAAAGGAGATCCCACTAAATTATTGTCTCTTACCGAGATTGGTCTTGCTGGTTCAATGGCTGGTATCGTCATGGCTTTCTTTAATTGTCCTATTGAGTTCCTGAAGGTTAAATTACAGACACAAGATCCCGCCGGTATTATTAATGCTCAGGGAAAATTAGAACCTGCTGTGAGTTCATGACCTCAAATTGGTGTGATGACCTCTCCTTATTGATAATTTCTTAATAGTATAAAGGTGTTATTGATTGTGGTATACGTACCATAAAAGCAGATGGTCCATTGGGTATCTTTCGTGGAATGGGAATCACTCTTTTAAGAGATTGTCCCAGTTATGGATTATACTTTGGTAAGAATGTATGGAAGCAATTGAAAGTATAGAAATTAACATCATTCATCTAGTCACTTATGAGGGATTAAAGCGAGGAATTCAATCTATGAAGGGTCCTGAACAATCTTTATCTACTTTTGATCTCTTAATGGCTGGTGGATTATCAGGTTTCGGTGCCTGGATTCCTGCCTACCCTCAAGATGTTCTCAAGAGTCGTATGCAGAATGATCCCAGGTAAATTATAAGAGGATATCTTTTAAACTGATTCATTCTGATAATTAGCTCTCCCCCATAGAATTAAATCGTCTTTAATGGCATTCCGTGTTCTTATGCGTGAGGTGGGAATCAAAGCCTTTTTTAATGGTGTTGGACCCACTATGGCCAGAGCATTCCCTGCCAATGCGGCTACTTTCTTTGCCTATGAAATGGCCATGGATGCTATGAAATAATTAGACTAGATATTCATGCATAAATATATATAGATGTATATACACACATAAAATAGACACTATAGAGAGAAAAATATATATATATATCGTATTTCCTTCAAGTATTTGGCAAATGGTTTCCATCGATGCCAGTGAACGTACTCCGAGAACTCAGTCAGGATTTACATGACTGCTTCAATGGATATGTGTGACCATTAAAATATTCCTTTTTTTTTTCTCTGCGTGAAAAAAATAACTCTATTTTCTAACCCTAATCCGATTGATCATGGTCAAAAAAACAACGAAGCCTTTAGCTAATGTCAAGTTATTAAAGAGAAATAAAGAGAAAGACGAGTTAAAGGATCTCGAAGAGAGAGCCTGTAAACCAGTATGTTACTCCTTACAGAAATGTACTTTATAATGTGTCTAAATGACTGTTTTTTTATACAGGAAGAGTATGGTGCTGCTCAACTGTTCTCTGAATTAGCATTATCTGACAGAACAAAGAAAGGACTCGAACAGACCAATTTCAAGCAAATGACGGAAATTCAACGTAAAGCCATTCCTCTTGCATTAGCTCGCCGAGATGTATTGGGTGCTGCCAAGACAGGTAGTGGTAAGACCCTTAGTTACCTTATTCCAGTAAGTACGCTGGAGTGTATATTATCTGCCCGAGAAACCAATTACCTATTATGTGTAGGTATTGGAGATATTATTTAGAGAACAGTGGAATGCTGATGATGGATTGGGTGCACTTATTATTGCTCCTACTCGTGAGTTATCTGTTCAGATATTCGAAGTATTGAAGAAGATTGGTAAGGCACACACCTTTTCAGCTGGATTAATTATTGGAGGTAAAGAATTCAAGGCAGAACAAGAGAGAATTCCTCGCATGAATATTCTCGTATGCACACCTGGTCGCTTATTACAACACATGGATCAATCGATCGGATTCTCCTATGACAATCTGCAAGTATTAGTGTTGGATGAAGCAGATAGAATTATGGATATGGGATTTCAGAACACAATGAATGCCATTATTGAGAATTTACCCCGTAAAAGACAGACATTGCTCTTTTCTGCTACTCAGACTAGATCTGTCAAGGATCTGGCCAGACTTTCTCTCAAAGATCCAGAATATGTCGCAGTACATGAGAAGGCAGAACACAGCACTCCCAAGAATCTGGCTCAACATTATGTAGTGACAGAACTTCCCAAGAAGCTGGATGTACTTTATTCGTTCATCAAGACACATCTGAAGAGTAAAACTATTGTGTTTGTATCTAGTTGTAAGCAGACTAGATACGTATATGAATCATTCTGTAAATTACAGCCTGGTATACCTATTATGCATTTGCATGGCAAACAGAAACAATTGAAACGTGTAGACATATTCAGAAAATTCACTTCTAGTCAACATGCTGTTCTCTTGTGTACAGATATTGCAGCCCGTGGATTAGATTTCCCATCTGTAGATTGGGTTATTCAGCTGGATTGCCCTGAGGATGCAGATACCTATATTCATCGAGTGGGTCGAACTGCACGTCTCAATGCTGAGGGCCATGCACTGATGATATTACTACCTTCTGAAGAGAAAGGAATGTTGGAAGAACTTAAAGCAAAGCGTGTCCCTATTGAAGAGATCAAGATCAGAACCAGTAAACAACAGACAATACAGAAACAACTCCAAAGTTTCTGTTTCAAGGACCCTGAGATGAAATACCTTGCCCAACGTGCTTTTGTTGCTTATATGCGTTCTATCTATTTACAGCGTAATAAGAAGATATTCGATGTTACAGTGTTACCTGCAGAGGAATTTGCTCTTTCTCTTGGTTTGGCAGGTGCACCTAAAATTAAGTTTGTGAAGAAGGCAGAGAAGAAGAAGATGGGCGCTGCAAAGAAAGAAGAATCAGAAGCAGAGTCAGAATCAGAGGCCGAGTCAGAAGCGGAAGAGGCCACCAAGGCAAAGACTAAATATGACCGTATGTTCCAGAGAAAGAATCAGGATATTCTATCTGAACATTATAATAAACTCGTTGATTATGAGGGAGACAAGGTGTCATTCGATACTAATGGAAATGAGGACGAGGAAGAAGATTTCCTGACGATTCGTAGGGCAGATCACGATATTGAAGGTGATGAGGACATAAATGACTTAGTAGGCGAGAACATCTCTAAGCGTAAACTGAAGATGACTAAGAAGGAGAGAATAAAGAATATGCCTCGTGGAGATAAGATACTGTTTGATGAAGATGGTACAGCACATGCTATGTATGAATTAGAGAATGAAGAAGATTTCTTGAGTAAGGGTGATGCCAAATCTCAAATCAAAACATATATCAATGAGAAGGGGCAAGTGATGGAACAAGCAGATAAGGAAGACAAGGAGACAGTGAAACAAAAGAGATTAGAGAAGAAGATCAGACGAAAGGAAAGAGAGAGACAGGTAAATGTTTGATGAATGAGTATGTGTGTAAATATGGTAACTCATTACTCAAAATAGGCACAGAAAGAAGAGGGTGATGCAGAATCAGGCTCAGAGAGTGATGTATCTATGGATGAAGCAGAGGAGAGTCGTTCGGAGGATGAGTCCGAGGACGAGTCTATGGATGAGCAACCAGATAAGAAGCGTAAATGGTTTGAAGATAGTTCAGATGAAGAGGAGGACACCAAGAGAAGAGTGATTGATACAGACGAGCCTGAGACATTAGAAGACCAGGAAGCACTTGCATTGAAGCTGTTAGGGCACTAGGGGTGGCTTATATAGATTTAGAATGGATTGAATAAAATTATCCCCTTTTTTCCTCTCACTTTTTCCTACTGTCTTTTCTGTTCTCATATTTGTACTTGTAGTTCCTGATCCCATCTTCCTATTTAAGAGTGATGGCAGACGTTATTCCACTCACGCAGCACAGTCTATCGCTTGAACTGAGGACTGATCCTATCAAAGGAAGAGGAGTATTCACCAGGGATAAACTGAAGATGCATTGTTTGATAGAAATATCACCTATCTTATTGTTTAATGCAGAAGAGTATGATAAACATGGGAGATATACCATATTAGATGAATATACCTATTGTTGGCCAGGTGGATTTGCACTTGCACTTGGATTAGGGTCTATGTTCAACCATAACAATACACCTAATGTTGGCTTCATTAGGGACATACCTAATAAGCTGATAAGATATGTGGCACTTCGAGATATAAATCCAGAGGAGGAGCTGTGTATCTCCTATGGCAACCATCTATGGTTTGATGACGATTCTGCTGTTAAACACGTAATAGACAGTGATGAAGATAAGATATTACCCTACGAGTCAACAGATGAAGAATAGCTCTCCTTATTCTTCTCCCCTTATTGTACATTTGTATTTTACACCTTAATATAATATTAATAATAATAAATTGCTACACTATTATGCAGTATAAAGTGATGTTGGTGAAGGAGCTGCGTATATTTACCGCTTATAGGATACTCTTTTTGTAGCTGTTGTCAATATTTGTATTCTTAAGGACAATTCCTGTGAACATTATCCATCAAAGTCATAATAGATCATCTTGATCTGTACGTGACATCTACAGGCAGGAACTACCTATAAAAATTGAGTATTTGTGGCACATAGGTGGTTATTACTGGATAGAAGTATGACCTGTACCACTTCTTTACTCCATGTAACCATATATAAAAGAAGTAACTTGAAGACAACATTAGATCTGGCTATGTTATTAAATATTCAATATAGTCACCAGCCTCTAACTTGTCTATGTCTTGATTGTGACGGCTAAGTATGAATGTATACCCAAAGTCCATCCCCAAAGCATACCGCACTGTCTTAATTGAAAGCACTACATTTTCATTGACTTTATTGGCAAAAAAGGAGTACATATATTGCTCATCTCCTTAACATACATGTAAATAAAATAAGGTCAATGCAAAAATCATGTGATAACCTAAACGTATTCACCAGTGATCCTCTTATATTTTTAATCTCTCTCTTGATATGCACTTACTCTCTTATCAGTTCCTTATTCTGTTAGTGTTCCTTATTATTCACTCCCTATATCTTGGTCCTAATCTCCCCTTCTGGTTCCTTATATTCCTAGTTATAAGTTTATTTGATATTCTCTCCTTCTTCTCTCTTATAAATCAATTTACAACTTACTGTATTCACACCTATATATTCATATACAATTAACTTCTCACCCAGCCACTTAATACGCGTACTCATACAATGACATCTGCAGTATCTACCTCTAGTTCATTGATAGGCTATACAGTAAATGGCTGTTATAAAATAGGGCCTAAAATAGGATCAGGTTCATTTGGAGAGATCCATAAGGGTAAGAATAAAAACAGGGCTATTTCTATATGACTATATTGACCGATTAGATAGGCATTGATGAGAATACGGGAGAAGAGGTGGCTATTAAGCTAGAGAGGGTTTCTGCTCGTCATCCCCAGTTAGAGTATGAATTTAGAATATATAATGCAATTGCTGGTGGCACAGGCATACCAAGAGCAAGGCACTTTTCAACCGAATATGAATATAATACATTGGTCATGGATAAACTAGGACGTATGTAATATTTGCCTCTATTTGTATATATCACTTACCAATCCATTGTCTGTTTATAATTCATCCATGTTTTATTTGTATGCAATCATACACATATTACATATAAAACCCTATTTATGTGCATATGTAGCCTCACTAGAAGAACTATTCAATAAATGTAAAAGGAGATTTTCACTGAAAACTGTATTGATGTTGGCTGATCAAATGGTATAAAGTCACTTATTCCGTATATTTGTTTAGCTAAATACATATCCCAAATAGCTCTGTCGCATTGAATATCTGCATTCCAAAAAGATCATTCACCGTGATATTAAACCGGACAATTTTTTGGTTGGATTGGAGGAATCAAACCATATTATCAACTTGATTGATTATGGATTGGCCAAGAGATACACTGACCCCAAGACAGGGCGTCACATACCACCCAAGGATGGTAAAAATTTGACAGGGACAGCTAGATATGCGAGTATTTATACTCATCTGGGACTTGGTAAGTAATCATAGAAAGAGATATCTGTGCTTATATTCATACTGTCACCAGAGCAATCTAGAAGAGATGATCTGGAATCACTGGGATATGTACTTGTCTACTTCTACCGAGGAACATTACCTTGGCAAGGGTTAAAGACACAGACAAAGAAGCAGAAATATGAATTAATCAGTAGTCGCAAAATAGAAACAACACTGGGAAGGCTGTGTTATGAGATGCCATATGAATTTGGTATTTACCTGGATTACACTCGGAAGTTAACATTTGAGGGACAACCTGATTATGCGTTTCTAAGGGATTTATTCAAGAGTGTGTCGAAAAGAGAGAACATAGTAATGGATCTACAGTTTGATTGGATGAATATTATGGTAAAAAAAAAGCTCTATTCACTCTATGTAAGAATCCATCTCTAATACGAGAATTGATCCTCTTTTATTAGAATGGAAATACTGTAAAGATAGCAAATAAGAGACTGCCAATATCTACCAACCGTGTACATAAGAAGCAAGTGATATAGATATCACCCTGAGCATCAAACACACTATGATCAAAGCCCTTTTATGATAAATAATCATGAATGCAACTATTAGAAATAAACTGAATGCATTGAATGTTTAATATCTGTATGTACTCATGTGTGTCAGTGTCATTTGCAAATAATAATATTTTTATCTGAAATATTTATATCATTTTGTACCAATATTGATTTAACCATCCTACTGAAAAAAATAATAAACAACTCTGACTTATTTATTTCCACCTGTTTCCCCCCAACCTTTCCCTCTTTACTATACTCTTTCTTTGAATACACGCATGTCCGATCAAGGTAAATGAAAAGGCAGATAAATAGACATATAAACAATGGCCTAATAATACAGCCTATAGGATCCTCTTATTCCATACTACAAAGTATACCTATTATGGTATCACCTCTTTATAGATTACCCAAGAAGGTATCAATGAGTGCTGCTACTATCATGATAATATAGTCACATATATACTAATTACCGTTTTATTCTATAGATTAAACTGTCTTCAGAACTTAAACCAGTGCCTGATAATATCACTTCTTTGGTAATATAGACTCTACAATTATGCCTTATATACAGTCATATTCATACACTTCATGGGATATCTATAGAATGCATATCCATTCTCGGTAGAAAGAGATGCTCTAACAGAAGTAGAAACAGGCAGGAAACAGATAGCAGAAATGGAGAACCAGTTCAATGCAATGAAGCAGCAATATGAAGAGGATAAAATTAAGAAGAAAAGAGTGGCTGCCAGGAAGATTGCCCCTGGATTCCTTGATACTGATACCAGAATATTAAGGCCTGAACCTACTTATTCAACTGAATTAAACATTACGAGTGAAGAGAGTGAAGAGGAAGATAAGCCCGAGATAGATTCACCCAGGATACTCCAGCCATCAGTGAGTAATCAGCATACTAGTAAGAGTATTCCAATAGAGATAGAGCCTGAAAGGGTAAGTGATTACACTCTCTACTCTTATACATACCCAGTATACTTATCGCTATCGACTGTAGCATTTTGACTATCTCAAGTTTGAACAGGGATTGGCTCCTGCAGATCCATGGGACACACCTGAAAATGATTTGGCTGCTCTAAGTTCAATTCTGGGTAGTCCCAAAACCAATTACAATATCAACAGGTTGCCATCGCCCTCTTATTCAAGCCATACATATCATCAACCAAGACCACATGCAAATGAAGGAGGTAGGTGGACTATGTGTTATATGTCCATCTGCCTGTATTAACACTCTTATCTTTTACTTAGTCTATTGGAAGTTCCCATCACCCAATAACACCAACAATACCAGCAACAATAACTACTCCCAACCTCCAATAATGAACAGACCTCACCCACCTCCCGTCAATAACACACCTGCCTTACCACCCAAATACTTCAATACATCCCCCTTACCCTCCTCCTCACTATCGTCACCTGTAATATCACCCCCTCAACTTCCTCCACCTGGTAACTACCATAAATCATTAAACACCCCCACTCCTCCACCACTCCCACCTCTGCCAAATCAGAATCTATCGCCATATGAAGATCTAGTGACTGAATTGGTCAATATGGGATTCACTAGAGCACAGTCGATTGATGCATTAGAGAAGAATGATCATGATCTGATCAAGACCACCAACTTCCTATTAGATCAAGATGCATAAATACCATTTTTAACTATTAAATATCTATACTATTCGTTCATGTTGTGTATATGTACATTCTCGCTAGTTATTTGGTGTGATAAAATATGTTGAACAGTCAAGTTGGCGTTATTTAATGAGTGGAAAATAAATTAGGGATCTATCTGCGGTAGTCTTCATATGTGTATGTGTGTATGTGTACATTCAGTATATATATATTCGTATATATTCTAACTTCCCCACCAAGAAAGTAAACCTAAACCATCTTCTTGAATAGTACACTAATAACAATAGAATGTATTAATAATCAGTCAACATATACATCATATTGAACATACAGTGATAGAATAGGGTGGTATTTTAGTGGAATTGGCGGCTAAATCACTGCTAGCAGTAGCATCTACAATGGATTGTCGTCGGCCAGCAGCCACTGGCCTATGTGATGTTGGTGTTGTATCTGTAAATAGTTCACGTAATACTCTAAATCTAATGGGTTCTTCCACATCCATAAACATCTTCTCTCCCTCATAATTCCACACCCATACATTCTCGGCAGGATCACTACAGTATAGCATTTAGCAAAAAGTAAACAGCTGTTAATGAATTACACTTACAAATTAGAACCTGGCTGAAGTGCACCACTTGGTATAATAATATCATCAAAGAATCCCATAGTCACTAAATATATGCAAGTTCAGGATGATTGAGTAATAACATCATCTGAACTTCTTACCTGATACACCTGAGGGTGAACAACTCTTGATCTTCCCTGTCAATACTTCTCCTATAAATGGTCTGAATACTACCAATCTAAATGTGACTAAATAAGAAGAAAATAAAAATTTTAATACTGACATATAAGAGTCTTCTTCAGTATATAATGTTATTTTCATCTATGAGACACCTTTGAAATAACTACAGCCATCACCATACAGTATAAATCCCTCTGATTTATGCAGTAGATCATGTACACATATACAAAGACCCACTTCCTGGACTACCTTATTGGCATACTTCTCATTTAATACGTCAACAATAGCTGCAATATCATCCTTCTTGAAGTCATTGGGAACTATCTTCACTGTATCTTCTAATTCTGATAGTATAAACATAGTAATGAACACTCAAAGAAAGAGGATAAGAACACAACAACAGGAAAAAAGAACAAAAAGACCAACTTTCATGTTTACCAAATATATTTTATTTTTATTTTTTTTCTGTGCCCCCATTCCCGCTGACTGGGCCTTAAAAATACTTTTTTTATCGTCTGCCAAAGAAACCACTCTTATTGGACAATGTATCACTGTCGACATAAGTAACCTTAACATGGATTTCACCATTACCTTCAGGCACAAGAGGAATCCAGCCATCGAATGGTTGATCAGGTCTGACTCTTTCTAACAGATTAAATTGATGTTCTCCAATATCAAGATCAGTGAGCTTGTTGTAATCTTTGACCTTGATGTCCAGAACAGCCTTACTTGAGTTGAGCTTGGTTGTGAAAGATTCATTCCAGACAGGTGTCAGGGTTTTCTTGATATGATTGGTCTTGTGTACTATTTTACCTCCAATACGCACACGGCAATAGGGATCACTGGTTCCTCCTCTATCCATGGCTCTCAAGTTTCTGGCCTCGACCAATTCAACTCGAATAGCACCACCGTCTTCCATGGATCTCTGGCGAGTAGAGCTACTGGGAGAACTAGAATCCATAGATACACGTTCTTTACTAACAGTAGAAGTAGGGCTGACAACATCGGAAGCAGGGATTTCTCTTGTAGCAGGGATTTCTCTTGTAGCAGGGATTTCTCTAGTTGCAGGGACAGAAGGAACCTTGGGTACACTTTCACTGGTGGGTGATCTCTTTCCCAGTTTACCAATACCACGAATACCACTTCCTATAGCAGACACACCACTTCCAAGGACCTTTCCACCAGCACCGAGGGCATTTCCTGGTACTTGAGTGAACACACGAGTAGTAGCAGAGAAGATGCTGGTATTATTTCTCTTTTGAGCAATCAATTCAGGCTTCCATACAAGGCGAAGAGTGATACTTCCACCTTGATCCACCTTGTATTCCTTAGTAGTGGCTACGAATGTCTCTACTTCACTACCTGTGAATGTAATAACAGCTTCACCCAACAGGGTGTCCTTGCCAAATTGATCCCAATCAAATACTTTAGCAATAATAGGAGTCTTGATACGGTTAAAGATAGGAACAGTGAATACTTCATCCTTACTAAATACAGGGTTAAGAGTCTTTTTATATGTCTCAGTCTTGAAGATACGTTGCCCGTCAACATAGAAACGAATAAAGGGATCACTGGTACCATTTCTATCAGCAGATGTCAAGTTGCTGGCCTTGAGAACTGTAACTGTGAGACTACCTTGGTTTTCGAGACTTTCATTAGGGTCTAACTTGAACTTAACAACAGGTACAAAGTCGAAGCTGACGCGGATCTTTCCACCAGGGCATTCAAGTAAAGGAATCTCCTCAATAACATCTTCACCTTCATTCTTCATTAATAGTTTCTCGACCACCTTTCTAACATCCAGAGCACAACGGCCATAAACCTTTTCATCTTTGTCATTTTCACGAACACTCTTTAAACGTAAAACCAATTTGGAGAAGTCCATCTCCTTGACAAAGGCTGAACCGGTTTCATTGATTTCAACACGACTGCCCTTCTGTTCAATGGTACGGAATTGGGAATCATTGGAATCGACGAAGAGACTGACAGTGAATTTCTGTGAATCGGGAAGAGAAACAGAGTGGATGGTTGTAACCAAAATACCAGATTCATAAGCAAGTAAATCAATGACTTTGTTAGAGTTAATAGGATGCACTTTGTATTTGATGGTTTCGCCATGAAGATCCATTTCAGGAAGTTCTGCAGGCTTCTCAATAACTTCAGGGTCCTCAGATGATTGACTAACAGCTTCTTCATTCTCTTCATCTCTCTTCTTCTTGTCATCCTTGAAGCTAGGAAGAGCCATGGCAGGAATAAAAGAGGCGGAATAAGTAAGAGTACCACGATCTTTCTTGTGCTCAAAGTTAACCAGCTCTGCAGTTCTGTTAAGAATAAATTAGACACACAGATTTCCGATTGTTTATAAAATTGGTTAATTATTCTTACCTTGTTATATCCTCAGTAGGTTCATAATAAAGGTGACCTTCTTCGGTCTTGATTTCTTTCATGACATCCTTGAGTAAGAGCTCAGTGATGCCTAAACTCTTGTCCTTACTGATATCATTGTAGTCCATTACTTCAAACACTAAATCCTCACGCTTATGATGAACAGGAATATACAATATTTGGTCCCATTCAGGGTCAAGTTCGTCATCAATATGCTCAGTCTGTCCACGGCTCTGGACACCAGACATAACACGTACATAGGGATCAGATTTACCACCAGTCATAGCTTCAACGTTCTTGAGATCATTAGCACGATGGAAATGAACGCGTACAGCACCAATAGGAGGGCCTAATAATATAATCAATAACAGATGACTGTATTTACGGTGTAAAGTACTTACGGTTACCAGAGTGATTCAATCCTTCAACAAAGCCAGTCATAGTAATGGGTTTCCATAACATGCCCAAATGGATCTTGCCGGCACCATCTTTGAGTTTCCACCAATCCTGACCACTGATGAAGACATCTTCTTCAAAATCGTCCAAAGTAGATTCCCATTGACCGAGTAC
Organism: Pilobolus umbonatus; assembly: GCA_025528865.1. Classification (NCBI taxonomy): domain Eukaryota; kingdom Fungi; phylum Mucoromycota; class Mucoromycetes; order Mucorales; family Pilobolaceae; genus Pilobolus; species Pilobolus umbonatus. The sequence goes on from JAIXMH010000006.1 coordinate 118,134, forward strand.
CTTATCATCGTCATTGTCATTGTAAATTGTAACACTTAATTTGGCCTTGGTTTTATCGGCGATAAACATCTCAGTTTGCTTATACCAACGAGGATTGTTATTACGCTTGAAGACACTAGTCTTCATCTTCTGTTCACCATCAACCTTGAGGACAGCATATGCACTAATTTCATTGTTGTTACCAATAAGGGGAATACCAATACCACCATTTTTTTGAGAGCTGCCCAAATCCTTACATTCGTTGATAATGAAACGAAGAATACCACTGTCTAATAAACCCTATTGTATCAGATAACTGTTATCAAACCATTCAAATTATTTCCACTTACTAGATTCTTCAGCAGTAATGATTGTTCCATCTTCTTGCTTAGCAGAAAGATTACAAGGGAAGTAATGGAGATCCAATTTGACTTCACCAGTATTCTTTCCTTTGTTCATAATGGGAATGGATCTATTATAAACAATCAGTGACATACTCTTATCCCTCCATTCTGGCTACTTACAATCCGTCAGCCAAGTTATCAGATTCTGCGAGGGTCTTGAGATCAAATGAGCCAACACCAATAGAGGAATCTGTTCTTCCTACATTACGATCTCTGACATCGAAGCAAAGAATATCATTAGGTGTGTTGAGTAATATATAGAGTGTTTGATCGAATTTAGGGTTGCGAGAGTCTTCAATATGTTTGGTTTCTCCAGCGATAGGATTGTTGACATTACCAACATGGAATCTGATATAAGGATCAATTGTACCAAAGAGATCAACATCCTTCAAGCCGGTAGCACTGTGTACATTGACAATAAGAATACCGTTACAAGAATCTAATCAACAAACAGAGAGTTTAATGACTGAATTCAATTTATCAACTCATATATACTTACTTAGATCAATACCACCAGCCATAATACCAGCAACATCCAGTACAAATGAGTTGGGAGCATACATCATAGGCTGGAGAGTAGCATGAACCTGTTCCTTAATAAATGATTGAAGACCAGGAATCTAGATAAATTACAAAAAAAAATGATTAAAAAAACTGGTTTTTTCTTGTTATTAATGAAAACAGCTTACATTTGTGATATCAAAACCGAAACTTTCACCACCAACTGGCTTCAGACTGTAATCAAAGTGGGGTTCTTCCAAAAATGAAGCTTCAACAGACTTGATATGAGGAAATTCATTGAACATCTTGAACTTGAGGCGGAGATGGCCTGAGAATTCTAAACCTTCTACTAAAATGGGAATACCAGTGCCTACAAAACCTTTTCCGACGCGAATAGTCAATACAATTTTGGGGTTGATTTTAGATTGTACATCTCTTTCTGAGAGATCCATAGTATCATTGGGTAAAAAAGAGAATTTCCAGTCCATGCACTAAAATAAATATTAAACACATGAGTACTCTATTTTTTTTTTATTAAATGATTGATTAACCTACCACTACATTGGGTTCAGTCTTGGTAAGAGTCTTGATACTTTCAATACGGGGGGCTTTTGTGCCCAAAGTGAAGGTGGTTAAACGGATAGAATCAAGGAAGGAAGGTGTGTTTTCAACCAATATGGCATCGGCAGTTCCAATGATTTGAGCAGAGAGAACAGGTTCATAAATCAACCAGAATCGAGATAGGAAATGATTAATCCAGTCTGCTGATTCAGTTTCTGTTTCAAGACGATTGATGGCCAATTCTCTCTGAACATCGTCTCTCATTGCTCTTCTCAATCTGCGAATAGATGTTTGATAATATGTAGATAAGAAGGCGCCAATGACGAGACAGCCCATAAGACCACCACCTAACTTGGTTATTAACCATGTAAATAGAACACTGAACAATATAACAGCAGCATTGTGGTACCATTGACCATAATAGGCGTCACTGAGGAATCGAGTTACCAAGTCATCCTGATTGAGAGTGCTTGTACGAGTACCTTTGTACATACTAATAACAGAATCCAAACCTAATTGAGATACAAGTTCGGTCACGGCCTCTTCCTCACCAGGATTAGGCAGTTTGGAGAAGGCACTCCAGCCAATCTTAGTATCTGTCTGGAATGAACCAGGTGCTTTCTGGGATACACTACGTGTAGATTGATTGGGTTTGTCTGCTCCAGTTACAGTGGCATTTGTGTCTTGCTTGACAAGAGTAGCATTTTCTTGTAAATTGGGTAAACTGTCAAGAACTACCTTGGATTGTGCCAAGGCTTGTTCTTTCTTCTCACTGGGTGACAGTAATTCATTATCTATAGATGTATTTCCAATAGCTGTGTCAGCTACTTCATGAGAAATATTATCCATTTAAGAATTAATATAAAAAGTAGAATAAGGGAAAAAGAAAGGGAGAGAATAATATGATTTTTATTTATATTCAAAATACTTTTGTTCGAAATATTATATTTATAACATTTTATATTCGGTGTTGCACCGATCTTTGAAAAAGGGCAAACAGTTATATTATGGCGGTTGTTAGCATTGTCTCTATAGTAACTGTTGATATGCCTTGCCATCATTATTATATCATTCTACCATAGAGATATACTAGTAAAACATCGAAGTGTAACTATGTTAATGTGAAAATCCTAGCAACGCCCAAAATAACTGATCATTATATTTCTATTATGGATGACAAGGTTCAATAGGCGATTCAATCAAAGGTTTACTTTTATACTCTTGTCTCCTTTTGAACTAAAATGGATGGTGAGTATAAGGAGTGTATAGATTGTAGATGTGTTATCCGCCACACACCATTATCTGCCCTTATTGTAAGTCATAATCGTCAATATATGGATATGGACATAGTTGTAGATACCCATATAAGGGTATATGCCATTATCTCCATTGAATACACGTTATAATAAATAACTAGTGCTATTACCACATTATGATAAAGAGGCATCTGTGTAATATATACAGGCACCTTTAAATATCAGCTAAGAAAATAAATTAATTGTTATTAGGATCATGTTATGTTTGCCTGTATATACAGTGTGTGAATATGCATGAAATGCGTAGTATACTTATACAAAGTATTTTTATTTGCTAAAGGCTACAACATATTATATACAAATATGTTTAATGAGCGAGTATTAGATACTGCTAATGGAATTAACATCAGGTAATAATTGACCATTGATACGATGTGTCCTATTTCTGCCCAAATGTCGTGAAGATAATAAACGCTGTCTGGGATTAATTTTATTCAAGGGTTCTGTTTTTAATAAATCATCCTTGTAATGTATCCAATTTAGCATATAGCCAAGATATTTGTTAGCTTCCTCCTTCTGCATCATTAGATAAACAACAAGAAAAAAGAATAAGGAGAGGGGAAGAAAGTGTTGAAATAAGAATAAGATTATTGCTGCATTTTAACAAGTTCAAATGACAGTTTATAATAACAACTCTTTCAATCATATTTATACATATATTGTTCCTTCCTTACTAGTTCATAGTGACAAATACACTCTATTATCCAATCAGATAAAAGTAAATCTTTGCCTTTAAAAGCATCGAGTTCATCACGAGTCTTCTCAGGCGATTTGCCACATAGGATGACGATGGTCGCCAGCCTGCTATCTATCTTCCCACCACCTGATAACACATACTTTTGGAATTCTTTCTGAGCCTTTATGTCACCAATATTAGGAATCGAGAACCACATACCATCAAACAGCCGCTTTCCCTATTGTAACCATAACAACCAATTATTACCCAATTCATCAAATCATTCACCCAACATACTCCTTGCTGGATACACTTTCTCGCTTTGGAAGGTGCACCTGTTCTCCCACTCTTGGTATCTCCCAATATCTCGAATCTATCTTCAGGCACCAGTTTCCTCTCTTTCTGACATTGATCAAGCCCTATTCAGAGCATATTTAGTGTATATATACGCATAAATGAGTGATAAGTCTCATTTACATTTATCATTCACAATATAACATCCATTCAGAATACCCATATAGTATGTAGTATTACGTTGTACCAGCTTATTCTCGTCTATTGGAAACATAGCTTAACATAAAGAGAACCTGTTGTGTCCATCCAATCACTTTACCTGCTTTCAACACAATATGAGTAGTTCCCACTATAAACTGTCTTGTGCAGTGTAAATGATCCACAGTGAATGTCTATATTGCAAGTAGGGTAAATAAACATCTTTTTATTATTTATATTTAACAGATACGTGGTATTTACAGGTATATGTCCATCATTGTATACTAATATTGGTTTAGTGGTTGAAGATGATTTGGATACTAATGTTTACATTCATTTAGTCACTCAATAAACAACAGCTAAAATCGAATAATCCTAATATACCCGGTTTGATATCAAGAGATGTAACCAAAGTCTGGTCTGAATTCACTAATGGCGTATGCATACAAGTTATTAGAGACAACGTAAGAGTATATAAAATAAAGGTATATTATGTTATGGGAGACTATAAATGATAGTGATTATTACGTGATAGTAGTTCATCCTGTAATGACATTGCATCACTGAGACTCTTATGTGCATAATAACCAGACTCATCCTTAAACTCTTTTATCAGTTGGAATTCATCAACAATAGCCTGTATTGTTTCTGCCTCATGAAGTTGGTCTTGGTCAATAGACTGATTACATAAGGGACAAATATCATTCTCTAGAATACATGATCTACAGAATACATGTGTGCAAGGGAGTGTAGTGGCATCCTGGAAGAAAGAGTGGCTGTATCCCTTGTTATTAAGTGTATATAAAGTGTCTCTTTTTTGTTTATTTACCATATAAAGCAAATAAGCTCCCTACTCATTCCATTCATTAAATCAACAACCACTTGTGTGTTATTCATATCGACTTCTTCTTTATTCATTGGATTAATCGTGTGTTGGGAGAGTTCGGGGGGATTGGAGTGAGAAAAAAAATCATTCTCCTGGGTCAAAAAAATTAATAATAATAAGATTGGAGTGGCGATGATGGGCGTTTTTCCCCCGTTACTGCATAGAGTCATGTTTCAGCCCATATCGTTATCTACTCCCTTAATAAAGTTGACTGCTTATCTGTAATAAATATAAATAAGGTCCAAAACATTCTCCCACACAGCCCCCTTTTTCTTTCTGTTTCCCCTTCAACAGAATAAGATAAGTGTTATCACGTAAGTCATTATGTAGTATATTATGTGCATACAAGAATCCATCTCCCATAATAGGATATGTGTAACTTCCACAATGCCTGTAAACAAAGTGGATGCAATGCGGAATCCCTCCCACTTTTAGTAATAGTAATTTAACACCTTCAGACTTTTGAGAGACTGTTTAGTATTACTTCTTCCAATACCACTTGATTATACTTAAATACATACCAATCAATAGAGGCTTAATTGATTGGTGCTTTCTATTGATCATCTGTCTTCAGCATACGATGAAGTACACGTGAAGCATCGCAATATCTAATAAGTGCTCTAGTCTATTTTTCTGTACTCATAAACATAGAGATACGTGTATACACGATAAGCATGAATATTTTGCTCTATTGCATTCATCCTTTCTCCAATGCACTGCCACAAATAAAAGTGACTGTGAAAGAGTTGAATGTCAATTTTTAGAGTGGGTGAAGGGGGAAAACAGAATCCAGTGAGTTTTTTCTACTACTTCCCAATCCCTTTGTCCATGTCTGACGAAAATAAGGTAACCAGCCATAGTGTGAATACCTTCCTACAGAGTATCTGAACTTATTTCTTTATTTGTCCTTGAAGAAAGCCTTACTTGATGCAAAGAAAGCTGAATTCTTAGCTAGATTAGCCAAATTCCAGAATAACAATGCTCAATCACAAGTGAGACCTCCAGTTAGACCAGCAACACCCGTCACCAGTAATCCTGTCCCTTCCAGCCATAATGTAAGAAGTAGACCAGTTATGCCTTCACCTGGTCTCTCTAAATCTACTCTGCTAGGACTAGGAGGTGGACTGAACTTACTGGAAACACAACGTAAAATAGCAGAAGCAAAGGCTCAACAGTCAATGAATAGTCAGGTAAAAGGGAGACTACGCATCCTATACAATGTAGAGAGAAATAGATATATATATATATAACATTGATTTAACTTAGGTACGCCCATGGGGTATGAAGATCAATGATAAAAAAGCGCCTGTTCTTCCTCTAGATGCCTCTGGTCACTTTGACTTGAAAGCAATGATGGATACGGGTATCATTCCTCGTCGAGAAACTGCCAATTCAAAGGTATTTGAATATTGCTTATGAAAATAAAAATGACTTGACTTACAATGTTTTTATGATAGGCCATTCAACGGTCTAAACAAGCAGCCACAGCCATGAAACCTGCAGCAGCAGAGAAGAAGCCATTGAAGATTGATGATTCTGTTCCTGCTGATTTCACTGACCCTACCAAGAATCCTTACTTTGATCCTTCGATGGAAGTCAAAGTGGCTCCTAAATCACGTCGGTCGCGTCATTTGAAGTTTGTACAGCCTGGTAAATATGTTGATATTGCCAACCAGGAGAGAGCGAAGGCTCAATTGGAGAAATTGAAGCAACAGATTACTGAAAGTGTGAAGAAAGCTGGTATGCAGACTGAATTTGATGTGTCTGATAAAGTAATTAAAGTAAGTAGTCGAATTATTGTTAACATCAATATACTGATTAAATGAATAGAGAGACGCACCGCCTGCAGTAGAATGGTGGGATGCACCTTTCTTTGCTAATAAAACATACGATGATCTGGACAATATGACCATCAATCCCAGTTCCTACGAGACATTGGTGACTATGTATGTCCATCATCCCGTTGCCATCAAACCTCCTAGTGAAACCAATGCTGTGGCTGTAGTGAGATCACTCATGTTGACCAAGAAGGAGCGTAAGAAGATGAGAAGACAGGCAAGAGCAGAGGCTCAGAAGGATAAACGAGATAAGATTAGATTAGGTTTAATAGAACCAGATGCACCCAAAGGTATTTATTAGGATTGAATGCAGGTCATCTCATTTTTACTGACCCTTTGTTTATATATCAGTTAAAATCAGTAATCTGATGAAGGTGTTGGGTGATGAGGCTATTCAGGATCCCACCAAAATAGAAGCCAAGGTGAGAAAGGAAATGGAATTAAGACAGAGGATGCATGAGAAGGCCAATGAACAACGTAAACTATCACCGGAAGAAAGGAGGACAAAGATATTGAATAAACTGAAGGAAGATCAGAAACTGAGTAATGAAGTGGCTGTATTCAAGTGAGTATAATTCATTCGTTTGAGAGTTGGATGTGTGTACTCAAATAGATGTTTCAATAGGATCAAATCATGCTCCCATCCTAAGCTTCGATATAAAATAGAGAGGAATGCACAACAACATCAATTAACTGGTATGGTGATTGTCAATCCTAAATGTAATATTGTTATTGTTGAAGGTGGTCCCAAGGGTATTAAAGCATACAAGAAACTCATGCTTCGACGTATTGACTGGAATGACTTGCCTCCTCCTAAAAACCTGGAGGTAGATGATACCAGTATGGAGGTGGACACTACGAATCCTAATGGATTAAAGGAAGATGAGGAGAATGCATGTTATTTAGTATGGACGGGACAGGTCAAGAATAAGTCATTCAAGAAGTTCACTTGGAGATCATTTGAGAGTGAAAAGATGGCACGAGAAGAACTAGGTAAATGGAATGTTGAGCATTACTGGGATATTGCAGTCATGTCAAGTGAAGGGGAGTTGGCGGCAAGACAACCTGAGCTCTAAGTATCAATAAAGGTGGTATGAGAAATAGACATGAAATATGCCATGTTGACAGATACCCTTTTATTCCAAGTAATAAAGTGAATGTGGGTGAGTGATAACTTAAACTAACGTATTTATCAAAAATAAAATAAAAAGTGTTCATCTACTTCTCTATCATCATGGCCAACTTTTTTTTCTCCCACTGATATTCGCCGTAACTGAATTAAACTCAAGTCCCCTTTTTGATTTTCTATTACACCCTTGTTTATTCAATGAATATCATTAAAAGAAGTATTTGCACCCAAAAATACCATGATATACTTCTGAAAAAGAAGATGACAGATCTCAAAAGTATTGCTGTTCACTGTGGAATCACCTCATCGGGAACAAAACCCCATTTGATCGACAAACTTGTTACTCATTTGACTGAATCTGGACAAATGAAAGTAAATAGTCCTGTGTTATCTATTGATCTTGGATATCGTAACTTTGCCTATTGTTATCTGAGTGGAGAAAATGAAATAATAGACTGGAACCGTGTGGATTTTGACCTCCCATCGTTTCATCCTTCAGTGGTAGCACCTGTAGTACGAACTTTCATTAAGGATAGGATTGTCACCCACCTGAAGGGAGCGGGTGCGGTGATAGTAGAGCAGCAACGAGCAAGAAGTAACGGTGCACACACCGTATTAGAAACAACATTGAGGGTAAATGCAGTCGAGGGCATATTATGGACCGGGTTATATGAAGCAGTGGAGAGTGTGGATAAGAAGAATATGTTGATGGTACCTCTGATAAGACAACTGGTTGATAAGGCATGGGAGGATGAATTAAATAGTGTGGCCATCGATAATCAAAAGACACTGTCGAAGTTGAAGTCCAAATACAATCTGAAGAAACAGACGAGTGCATTACTTGTACAGAAATGGCTAGATGAGAACAAGGATATCCAATGTGATACGGAATTCAAGAACCTGTTCGAATCTGCGAAGAAGAAGGACGATTTAAGTGATTGTTTAATACAGGCAGTAGCTTGGAATAAGTGGAAAAAAAACACTCTGGACTTTATTAATAGAATCGAAAATGAACAAAATGATATAATATAAAAATAAGAAGTAGTGAATAAACCACTTAATTTACAGCTATTCCCCTCCCATTCTTGTCTGTAACACTTGCATGTAAGGTCACTGCATTGAAGTCACCCATTACAGTTCTAGCTAATTCTATGAGTGTAGAAGCGTCTAATAATAACATGAAACAAGACTCCTGGCCCTTTGCATCAATCTTATTGACAATAGACAGAATCACACCATCGTCTTCTTCTGTGGCATCAGGATTGGGTATAAAGACAGGCTCGGCGCATGAGCATCCGGGTTCATCCCATATGGAAGCACTACTTTCTTTGTCGTTGTTATCACCTAAATAAGGTCTATCCAAATCCAGTTTAATTATACCATTCACCACAGAACCTGAAGCATAAGAAGGAGCAAATTTGGACTCACAAACACCCCAGCAGTATCTGTAGGGCTTCATATTGTAATTTGAATTGAATCTAGGCATCTCCATATCATGGCCAATAACAGTATAAGATGCAACTCGACGCTTGTTGAATAGGGTAAAGTTCTTGAAGTCCCAGTTCAACCAAGAAGGCTTCCATTTGTCAATGTTATGAGCAACAGGTACATTTCCTAGACGATATCTTCTGAACTGAGATGGGGATATCTTGTGTTCGTCTTTGTGATCAGTAAGCTTATCAAATCTGAATTGAGCTGGCTGGACTTTGTCTAGATCTACCTTGCCAGAGGGTAGTTTTCCTAACTCAAAACTGGCATCGACTATATCTGTATTTTCATAAGTACACATATCCAAAAAGATCACTCTTTCTTTCTGGCCACCTGGCAAGGTTACTTCTTCATCCCAGGCATTAGCAGTATGAAATGAGAAACAAGGATCAGCTTCATAGGTGGCTACATGTCTTCCGCTATGGCGGTCAATGACATGGAATAAAGTGTGCCTTGTCTCATCCCAGTAAAATGTTTGGTATGCTGATGAATAGTAGATAGCTGATAATCCACCAAATGAGTAATAATAAGGAAAATTGGGGACAATGATATAATTCTTTGTGAGACTGAATGAGTGAATGTAAGCAGGTTTGAGAGCATTCAAGGTCTTCCAAGCACCCAAGTGGCGCCACATTGGTTCGTGTAATGTAACCTCACTAGGAGGAAGTTGTTCTTTTTCTCCTGGTGCATTAGGCAGGTAGTTGCTGATGGTGAATGTCTGGAAGGAAGGGAAGGGACCTAACTTGACTATGAAGTTGATATATTCATCAGCCTCTTCGTCATACTGATGGTGTGATGCACACAACTGGCCTTGTATCTTTCCATCAACATGAGCATATGTAAACATTTTGATAGGTTCTATAGAGTAATCATTGGCTGGTTAGTGCAATGAACAAATATTTATATTCATCTATATGTATATATTTACCCAGAGTGATAGGATCAATGGCTTGTAAAGTATTGGCATCTCTCTTGATAACGAGGGCCTCACCACGATTGATACCGGTTTCCTTCTCCAGTGCTTCTCCTATGGGAAAGTTGGGTGTGGCTGTCACATTGACCATATCGAACTCAGGATCAGATTCCTGTAGTACTGCATTTGAACCAAATTTGGAGATATGGTGATAGACAGTTTGGATTCTTCCGAAGATTGTTTTGCATGGATCTGGACCAAATGTCAAGAGAGTAGGATCCCTCTGACCTATTCTTTTTTCTACACCACGCGAAGTATGTCGAGAGTTATATATAACAGACTGTTTGTCACCAGATATTTCAAAGCGATGAACCATAGCCAAACCATCAAAGGGATGTCCAACATGAAAAGTGTCACCGTTGTCTAATAAGATATTATATTTTCCCGCGCCTAAAAGGCAGATGATGTTTTTATTAATAAATATGCATGAATACATTGAATAAAATAATCGCTTACCTGGTCTATACATAACACCATTAACCCATTCAGGGATAACACCATCCACTTTCAGTTCAAGTGGCTTTTCTTGCGCAGGCACATTCTTGAATCCAACAGGGGAAGGAGCAGGTTCGTTTTTATGGAGATTGATATTTTGATGGGCGGGAGTAATCATCGAGTAGTGTTATGTCAAATGAATATAGAGTGAGTAAGAAACGTTAGGTGAGAATATGTTCCTCATTTATATACACCACGGAATCGACTGCACTGTTTGACAAAATGGATATCACTCATGAGTAGTAGACACATGGCTTCTAAATAATAGACTTGGCCTAATTATTCCCATGTGTGGTAAGATAGCTGAATGTCATGTTACACTACCATGTTGGTTCTACAAGAAATGCACGTTCGATTTTATATCTCTCACAAAACATAATTATTCTTAATCAAACTAATAAGGAACATAGATATATATATACATATACAAATATTGTATTCGCAGAATAGAGTAACATTGAGCAACAATATAAATACTTCTATAGTATTACCTATCTTGAGTTACTGTTGTAAAAAGATTGATCTCAATGAAGTTTGCAGCACATAACAGCATGGATTGCACAGACCACCATGAGAATATTGCAATCAATTGATGAGATAACAGATTGCACTTTATTTATCATCAACAGATACGAATACATAAATAAATCTACTTGAATCCACATAAAGAAATCAAATCTACTCATATCTACATAAAGAAATGAACTGTGTATACCAAGGGGTAATACTATTCACGTCCTTATACAATATATCAGGGTCTGAAATGCCAGTTTAATAGAACAATAAATGGGAATGACAATCTATGGCGATATAGATATTTGATTATGATAATACTACTCATAATTTCATTATATATATATATATATGTCCATGTTAAAAATAGATGTAAATATAGAATCATCACCTATCATTGAGTTCTACTAGATATAACATGCATGTGCATTTGAATGAATCTATTGAATGATTGGTAGGGATAAAACATGGTTTAACTACAGTTCCTGGTGAACTAATTTAGGTCCTCGGGTATCAAATGTGCTACCCTTCTTGATGTCTATAATGAATAGGATATCAGTGTACAGATAGATATTGAGTTGACCAATATCAGACTTACATTCAAGTGTTTCACTGTCTACTTTACTAGGGAATATAACCAGGTATTCAACATATAAATCACCGTATTCCGAGTGATTGTCAGCAACAGGCATACCACGCCCTTTGACGGTCTGTACATATCCATAGGGTGTGACACCTTCTCTAGTCAAATCAACGACTGTATCATCCAAGTGATTTAATTGCTTATGGAAACCTCCAAGGGCTTCAATCAGGTTGATGTGTTGTTTGGTGTATAAGTTGTTTCCTACTCTTTCAAATACAGGGTGAGGCAGTGATTCAATATGGAATATGATATCTCCTGGGAGCATATCCGGAAATTCATCAGCTTCCCCATCAACTATCTATGGTAATAATATGAATATAATAAAAAAATGGTAAGGAGTCAAAAAACGTGTATTGATGCACAGACACTTACCACATGCTGTCCATTATGCATTCCAGGTTCAATATGAACAGAGTATGTCTCGTGTCCTCGATGTACTTTATTGCCAGAACATACTGGACATTTGTGTGTAGCGATCTTACCATTTGAATCACATTTATCACACTCGTATGATCTTTGCTGTACCATGCCAGGGGCAATCTGGACTCTCTGCACAATCACCTTACGCCCTTGACATACAGGACATGTCTGATAATCATCTTGATGGCGGGCCCCTGTTCCATGACATTGATCACATAGCAGTTGTTTGGATACATCCACTTCAACCACCTTTCCATTATACAGTTCCTCAAGAGTGACTCTCAATGGTATATTTATATCAGGACCTCTTCTTTCCTGGGCATGTTCTATCCAATTAAATAATGATTAGAGATGCGAGATTTCACTCCACTCTTTTGTTTACCTTGTCCTCTACGTCCACCTCCAAAGAAGTGAGAGAAGATATCAAATGGATCATGGAATTGATTGCCTCCACCCTGTCCTCCCTGTTTGAGGCCTTCCTCCCCATATCGATCATAGATAGATCTCTTTTCATCGTCCATCAACACCTCATAAGCTAGGTAATTCATATGGTAAATTAAACAGAATATCCACTTTTGTCATTATTTACCATTGGCTATTTCCATAAACTTCTGGGAAGCACCTTCATCCCCCGGATTCTTATCTGGGTGATGAACTCGAGATAGTTTCTTATAATGTCTCTTAATTTGTTCTTTTGTGGCATCGCGTGGTATATTCAATATGTCATAGTAATCTCCTGCATTGACTAATACAGCCAAAAATAAGACACACAGGGCAAATAGATAGGTTATTGTGTGATATCCACGCATTTCAGTTTCTCGTCTTTTTGGTATCTAATCTACGAGTTCCTATTCCCTATAATATCAGAATAAAAAAAGGGGAAAATTGACATATAATTGTTTTCTTTTGTTCCTTGAAAGCGGAGGTATAAAAAGGCGTTGTAAGATCTTTATTGGTTTAAATAGTCGATAAGTTTTTATAACACATCCCTCCTTTTTAAAAGGTCTCGATACCACCATTCTGGGAGTGTATAAGTGTTATTCTACTATTCATGTCGAATGGATGACCAGAATAGACAATGAATTCATTGCCTGAAGACGAAGTAGATGAGAGACCATAAATATCCTGAATATTCGTAGTGATGAACTGGATGGCTGCTGTCTCGGTAATGGTGCCTCCTTCCAGATCTGATTCTGGGGAAGTAACTGATAACCACCCAGCATCCCATGCTAAATTTCTGGCAAATCCATCATTGGATATTCCTATTCCTAGTTTTACACCATGACTGTGTAATACATGAGCAGCTGTCCCGTTAGTCAAGGGTGAACCGGTGAGACAATGAATGGAATCAAACTGAGAAGGCGTGCAGAGAGCGGGTTTAAGAATAACGGGTATATCATATTCTGCCAAATGAGTAGCAACAAGGTATGCTTCGGCCCCCCCTTGTATAACTAGTCGGATATTTGATAGATGATCTCTTTTGAGCATAATAAGGGAGGCAATTTCATCTTCATTGTGTGCTATAATCACTGTAGGAATCTCTCCTCGTGCTGCTTGGCCATAATGGTTTCTAGATCTAATATTCTGTTTAAGTAAGTTACGAATATAGCTGATCTGACTGGAGACAGTCGGGAACACACCGGACTTTACGCTATCACCAATCTGAAGATGAAGAGCAACAACCGATGAGATAAGAGCACCTTCTGTCAGTACTGTTTTTGTGCTTATATTAATTAGTATTCTTAGATATTGTGTCTTGGTAATACTTACAGGAATTGGCTCTCGTTTTGAATGCTGTGGATATTCCCATAACTACATTATTTGACATAGGAGCTGTAATGACTGTCATTACTCCTCCCTTAAAGGCTTCTTCCAAGTGACGAGTTCCTAACTTGATTCCATCTACGGCCTTAATGATATCATTGGGATCAGTGGATCTACTGGGAGAGCCAATACCATCTCCAGTTGTAGGTTCTGCTTTTATTTCGATTAGTCCAAGGCTGGATCCCACGCCAATCAAACCCTAATTGTAGAATAAACAAAGAATTAAACTTTTAGACAGGTCATTTCAAATTATGAAAACAGCTTACAGGAAGAATATAACCTCCTTGAATGTCATATTCGGGCAATGGCACATCTTGTGTACTTTCAATAGATACTATGCTTGAAGAACAGTCCACACCTATACAGATAATTGACCCTTCCTTCACAACCAGTTGAATGGGGCCTTCTTTTAATTCAGGTCCTAAGAATGAATATCTAGCATTGTTTAATATGAAACTTTTGGCATCTGTCATCTGACTCTTATTCTTTTCTTCTGTGACACGACTTGAACCTTCAGATATATCCCCCTTTTTCAACACAGCAGATTGAATAGGGTGATCTTCAAAAATGGGAACACCATCAATGATAACTTGGAGAGGAGACGCACCCAGTTCTAATGGCTCACGATCCCATATCACAAGATCAGCATCATATCCAACTTTCAGAGACCCAATACGATGTCCCAGGCCTATAGCATTGGCAGGAGTAGAAGTAATCGCCTTAAAGGCTTCCTGCTGAGGTAGCCCATAATGTGTTGCTTTAGCAGCTTCAAAAGCCAAATGTTGGGCATTAGTTACAGGATGATCACTTTTCAAGGCAAGAGGAATACCAGCATCAAAGAGGATCTTGGGTGCTTGTGGAATACCTTGGAATGCTTCTTTTTTGTAACCCCAAGAATCTGCAAATGTTGCTATCGTTATGTTATTAGGAGCTCGGTGTATGATTTCAGGAATACGATAAGCATCCAATGCATGATGAAAGGCGCTTATAGTAAAATTGAACTCAAGTGAATGTCGGATCATAGCCTCGATATCATGCGTTTCATAGCAATGGATATTCAGTAGGACTTCTCCTCTTAATAGAGATACAAGCGATTCCAGTGTTAGATCTTCTGGAAAGGGTGAATCAAAACGAGATTGACTTTGGGATGCAGCAAAACACCAATCGTCTTGTTCTTGCTTGAGTGCCTGAGCTCTGGCCAATTCTTTCCTTACTAAATAGGATTCGCCTAGTCCTTTATATCATTTTATCATGAGCACTCATTTATTCAAGATCTCTTTTAATGTTAATAATACATACTTGTTGAAGGCATCTCACCACGACGTCCATAGACTTTCTTTTTGGTTTTTTATTTGAGTAAGTTATGAGTTAGGCAGCAGTTTGTGATAATCAGTTTACCTTCGGGTTTTCTCCACATGCCATTTTCATCCACCGCCTGTGAATATCCCGCCTTGGGTCAATATTGGCCTGAACGAGCATATCTTCCGCACTGAGTGTTGATACCGGCCGAAGCTTGAAGGCATATCCTTCCCCACCCATCAAGTTACCGGAACCCGGTAGCACAAGAGCAGTGGTGACACCACCAGAGGATACAATGCGTATACCATTATCTGAAGGGTCAAAAGCATCAAGAGACCTGAGGAAAGGTGTTAAGGGCTGGGTCTCTTCATTCACATCATCCTTGGCATTAAAAGAAGGCCAAGAATATAACCCCAAATGGCTAATAAATAAGATAATTTAGAAGGGGAGATGATCATTTCTCGTTATAGTAATTGATTAAACACTAAAGAAAAGAATAAACCTGATTTAATACCTATGCATATCCACTAAACCAGGACTGACTATATGACCAGCAACATCTATGACTTTGACTTGGTCATTAGTTAGTTCAATATCCTCACTTATCTGCTGGATTACTCCGTCTTTAATGTAGATATCCATATCATTCAACACATGTCCCTCTCCATCCCAAATAACCGCGTTTCTTATCAACAGAGGATTTTGTTCTGGTACTGCCCTGGGATTAGACACCCTGTTTTTACCAGTCACCATCTTCATATCTGGTTTTGATCTGAGCATTTCACACTTCTTCCTGCCTGCTGCCATTGATATATCTGATAGCCCACTCTTCACAGTTAGTCCATATCTATCTCGTGGAAAGACAGGTGAATCGGGCAAGAAGGACGAGATGATGAGGATAGATAAGATGACAAACACAATGAGTATACATAATATATGGCCAATCTTTCTGCGAACAAAGTGCTCCAGCTGATTCACACGATTATCGGACTGATTATTGGGTAGTAACGGATTCGTATCGGATGCCTCTCTTTCTCCATTCGTCATAGATGAATAGTTAGGATTGTCGGGCATTGGATATCCCTTGCTTTTTTGTTTATGAAAAGAAGTATATAAACAAGGAGAAAAGGAAAAGAAGAGATTTATTTTTACTATCTTGCTGTATTTCCCAACTTTTATCGCCACATCCTGTTGTACTTTGGTTACAGAATCTTATTTCTAACTAGCGACATCAACAGTCATACCCAGGGAAACCACTGAAATATGCATAGACCAGATTTTTTTTTTTATTTGTTTATAATGAGTGTATATAATGTATGTTGTTTATGTGTTGGTATTAATTACAGCAGCCTGATCCCTCTTTCTCTGCATCCTTTGATGACTTACTTTGAAATGAGGCTGGAGGGGGGCGAAGTGTCACATTCTTAGAACCATTGTGGACGTATGCTGTTGACTTCTCTTTCAATATTCTATTCTGAGAAAGTTGCCTGTAAACATGATCAAACATCGTTTCAAATGCAATATAAACATTGGTTGCATCATAGGCACTTGTTTCAAAGAAGAGCATGTTGTAGTTCTCTGCAAACTGCCTGGCATCTTCAGTACTCACAGCACGACTCACATCTCCCAGATCCACTTTATTTCCTATCAGGACAAGTGGAATATAATCATCTGTATGCTCTCTCAATTCATTCAACCACTGGGTGACATGTTCAAAGGATGATCTCCTTGTGATGTCTAAACAACAACAAAAAACAAGATGAATATATACATATCCCTACACCATGAACATCCAACTCACCATATACCAACAAAGCTCCAACAGCCCCTCTATAAAATGCGCTGGTGATGGCCTTGTATCTTTCCTGCCCGCTTGTATCCCAGATCTGGGCTTTTATGAAACTGTTATCCTTAATCAAATAAGGCAATCAGAGTGGCTTATGGCTGAATAGCTCTATCCCTCTACTTACTATTTTCAAGCTCTTTGTGGCAAATTCGACACCTAATAACCCCTCCTACATATGAGTATAACATGAATAATATACCGTGTTACTCATTTACCTATTGTACTTCTTGAGTCTTCCATAAATTCGTCTGCCTAACACAAAGAGTTCTATTAGATCTGTCATCATATCTATAGATTTGATCTATTTACAGTATACCGAAGAAGTAGGTTGGACTTACCCACACCAGAATCTCCAATAATGACTATCTTGAATAGATAGTCATAAGCTTCTTCTGATATAAGCATGCTCATGTGAAATAAAGATAAAAGAGATAAGAAGAGGAAAAGGTGAAAAAGTGAGAATAAGCAGAAAAGAGAAGAGGCTGAATAAACAGAAAGAGAGAAGAGGTTAAATAAGCAGTGGCAGTTGGGTTAAATACGATACTATGCTTATTGTATCAGTCCCTTGAATACAGCTGTGTAACTAACAAGTACATATTAGGAGCAGCCTATTGATGATAACAAGCCCTGTAGTCCCCTTCTATAATTCTATCCTGAGCATCGCTGTAGAGTGAATGATATGAATCTATATAAAGTAATTATTTATTAATAGAAGGACATGATCTTTATAAATAGACATCCTCGGATGCTATGAAGGGTAAAAATTATGGCCAACATGAGTATAGAGCCATAGACGTGAGTTGTTCCATGGAGGATATAAGCAGAAACACTGCTCATCACTCATAACAAGCGTATCCAGTAATACCCATCATTTCAACAGCAAAGCAGTAATTCCCACAAGTGTGCCTCTCTTTTGTGTTATGAATATAAACAGAACAAGTACACGAGAAGGACACAAAAGATGTATAAACAGCATCCATGGCATTATTCTGTTGCACTCATTTCTATCATTCTCTCTAAATTATGGTAATATATCACATGGGATTGTAGATCCATAATAGGTAACATGCAGTAAATATATTAAAACCACTTTCAGGACTCGCCTCTTTGTCTATCCTTTTGTCTATTGGTATTAAGCGTATTCCTTATGTATTGTTATTGATACACAACAAATAGCACCGCATACACTTCCCTACACTCCAATACATTAGAATGAACAATGTAAATGACAATGATGATAGTATAAACTATTATATACCCAATCCACCACCCTCTTACTCTTCCTCTATATACCCAACAGTGGATGACCATTATGTGAGTTTTGTTACTTTCTTGTCTACATCAACAGACCATTCATCTTGTTCATTATAGCCTACTTCCCTAGACAGAACAATTGATCTTTATACCCATCAATCATCCTCATGTACTCCAGAAGAAGAGTTATCTAGGTAATATAAATAGATAGACAGCTTTGACCAAGATAATCTTAATTCCTTTCATTCTCAATATTTAGAGCATATCCCATATTCTCGCGTGACTCTTCGTTTTATTCGTCAGTATCATCGTACAGCAATAGGTATGACAATGACATTATGTGCTCTCTTTATTGTGTTTGCTAATAATTAATCTCGTGCTAGAATCTATGATAGTACAGATAGATCATTCTCTCATGATCAATCAAGTAGAGATGAAAATACCTCGGAAATCCTTGTGGATGAGAGTCTGGAAAGGATAAGCAATTCACTCCAGCAGTTGATTGATGAAGCTCAGACAAGTCTCCAAACAGATCACCGGCGTCGTTCCTCCTCTGTATCCACTTCTACTACCACATCAGATACACCCACAGATCAGCCTATGGAAGTAGATGGTTCCTATCAATACATTCAGCATAGATATCATCAGAGTCAGGAGAAGATATTCAAGGCATTTCAGCAGTTAGATGAGAGTATCCAGGGTATCTATGGATCCATAAGCACCATATCAGATTCGTCATTGTATACAAACAGGATATCCCATGGTTATAAGACACTATTCACAATAAGAGACAGACCAGACAAGGGCAATAAAAAAACAAGATATTTGCTCTGTTTCTTTGGATCTATTGTTGCTATGGTAGCCTATAAATTGTTTCCTCGGCGTAGTCATAGTTACTTGATCATCATGGCTCTTCTGTCGATCTACCGTAGAATCAGAAAGAGTAGACTGGATCCTGTAATGAATATAATGGATAGAATACTGGTTAGACATACAATGAAGCACGAGTCTACTCCTTCCATTGTGAACCAGATACACTGTACAAATGTTGGATATCAGATACTGCGTATAATGAGACTATGTAACATGATATGGATATAACAAAACAAAATAAAAATTTAGACATATATCAGAAAAACACTCTGTTGACATCGCAGAAGTGGTATTTATTAAGATAATCTCTCTTGTTTTTACTCTGCTCTGTTCTTCAGTGTCTCTTTCAAGGTGGACCTTGTTGAATCCACGTGATCCATCAATTCCTGGCATAATTTGACTCCCTCTCTTCTCCTTGATCTGGCATTTATGAATTCTGAAGGACAATCCACTCCATCCAAAGTGATTAATGACTGCATTAACAATTCAGCCAATGAGATCCCTAACTCCTCCACCTCCTTCCTTTGTTTCTCAACTACTTCTACTTCATTTGATTCTATAATGGATATCACTCTCATATCAAACTCTTCTATTCTCTCTTTTGATTGCTCTACTCTGTCCATTACTTTGGATATATTAATCATGTAGCCCACTTCTTCCTCATTGCCTGTCGTTGTTTGTTTCAGTTGTTCATACTGTTGATAATAGAATGAGATGGATGATTTATTTTGTAATGAAACAAGATCTTACATTTGGCTTCTCACCCATCACTTGGACTATACAACCATCATGTATCCCTGTGCTTCGTAGTGATGCAGTATCATCCTTAATGTAAGCTGGTATGTATTAAGTAATGAAGTTACTTCAACCCATTCTTCTTCACTTACCACCAGACACCTTTAACTTCATAGATGCCATAGTAACACCTGTCATTTTCTTACAGTGTTCCTTCAACTGAGCAACAGTGACATTATCCAATCCACCATGCACATTTCTAAAGTGAACATCGTAGTATGTGTTGTCATGGCACAAGACAATGGCATCTCTTATTGGCCTTGTATAACCACTCTTCTGACTCTGAGTTGATTTAGATGGAGTTGGTTTCTTCAGTCCAAAGAATGAAGCAATATGGTCCATAATAAATAAATAAACTGGGATAGATAAACAACAGAGTTACTGTATTATCATACTTTTGGATGAATTTCACCCTAACCCAGTATGAAATAAGTAGAGGTTTTTGCAATGTTTTTGGGAAAAAGGGATAAATCATTTGCAAATAAAAGAGCCATGGCCGGGATGATCGATTCTTCTATCTTTAACTCAGCCCAGGCTTTTCTTGAATACTCAACGTGGGAAATTTCTGCCTTGGAAGTTGCTTGGATGAGAATATGTGGGTTTATTTGAAGGGAAACAAGCAAAAGAAAAAGTAATGGTGGAAGGGAGGGAATCTGTCGGGATGCAATGGGTTCTTCACATAATAATAATAATAATAATAATAAAAAAAAAGTTCTATAGTACAAACAAATAAAAAGCCCTTGAAGAGGCTATCCAATTTCATAAAGAGTATATTAAAATATCTATTTATCACTTAATGCTTCAGCAGATCGACGCTTTCCTTTAGGAGTTGTCATAGGAGACGGGGGTCTATAAGGAGGTCTATTATGGTCATGCAATTGTACTGATGTATGGGGTGAATAATTACTATAGGAATCCTCGGCATTACTGTTTAAGAGTGCTGCTATCGAGGGAGATTGACGTGCATCTCCTACAGTGGGTGAAGAGGGCTTGTCATCAAGTACAGGCTTATGTTCCAGGTGCCGAATCCATCTGTTACGACACTGTATATTGCTTCTTCCATGCACCATCTTGGAACACGCTTCCCAATTACTATGACCATACTTCTTCACAGCACTCCTCAGTAATGCATCTTCTGCCTCCGTCCATCTTGTGTAGGTAGATCTCGGTTTCTTGGGAATATGATCTGATGACTGTTCAGGTGTAGTATCCTTTTCTTCAAATGAATCTAGATGGATAAATAAATATGAATAGACATAGTTATACAATCGTCTTTTTTCTATCTATTACCTTGTGTCATCCTAGGTGTACTCGGAGCAGTCATCTGAGGACTGGATACCATCAGCTGTGGAGTAGATGCCAATGGTTGAGGAGTGGATACCATGAGCTGAGGCATGGCGAGTAATGTGGCTGCTGAATCAATGGATCTCTGTGATCGTCTATCATCCAATCTACTTCTCAGTCTCTTCTCATTGGTGATAACGGCAGGAGATGCACTGGATGATTCGAATTCGGGATCACTCAGCATTTGATCCGCTACAATACCCAGACTGTCTAATCCAGACAATGGATGATGTGCTTCACTCAATCTGACTTCACTGTTACGGGGAGAATATTGCTGTTGAAATAGATAAGAGGGTGGTTTGCGTAGTTTGTTCGGTATGAATGACTTTGGCTGATGATGTGAATGAGTATTATTGTTATGATTATTATTGTTTGTTGACATTTTAGATGTTTCAATTAGATCACGCAGGTGTTCCAGTTCAGCATCCCTGGCAGACAATCTGAAATCAGCCAGTCGTAGTTTACGTAGTAATGTCTTCCTCTCACTCAGCAATGTTTCTCTGCTGAGATTGGCATCATCAGGAGGTAATTCTATGTTCTCTATATTATATAGTATATTAGCCATCTTCCTTAGTTTAGTAGATAGCGTGTTTATATCTTTCTGCAGTAGATTGGTCTCTACTATATGTCTTATCTTCTCCTCATTTTGCTAATGTATGTTAGTATCTAAGTATAGATATAGATATAGATATCATTCATTCCACTTACAGATAGTAGATAGATAGTCTTCATGGTGTTGATGATGTTATCATCGTTGGCCCTTGATGTCTTCTTTATCTGCTCTGCTTGTGACCATATAACATTCTCCAGATAGTGTTGATGTTCAATTGATTTCTGTAACTAGGCAATAGTGAATATCATGGATACAGATTTGTCATTTTCATATAGTTACCTTCTGTTGTAGATCATCGGGTTCCTTACACCAGTTATTAAATGAAGGTGAAATATAATCCCACTATCATTATTATATTTTTTATTTAGTCATATGTTTCTTCATCCATAATATATATGTTAATTAAAAAAATATATAGATATATTTCTCTTATTTCTTTGCTGTTTATTCTTCCCTATACTTACAGGGTATTCAATCGTGGAGGATATGGGAATGGTCGTGTTTGTATTGGAAGGAGGTTGTTGCGGAGATGTAATAGTCGACTCTGGTTGTTTAGGATCATCCAATAAGATCAGGTCTATCTTCCATTTTGCATTTTCACCCCATTGATCAATCTATTTGTGCAAGAGTGAATGAGTTGTGCATGTCATTTATAATAAACAAATAGTGATTCACTCAACCTGTTTCTTTATTGACTGGAATATGTTATCGAGTT
Organism: Pilobolus umbonatus; assembly: GCA_025528865.1. Classification (NCBI taxonomy): domain Eukaryota; kingdom Fungi; phylum Mucoromycota; class Mucoromycetes; order Mucorales; family Pilobolaceae; genus Pilobolus; species Pilobolus umbonatus. The sequence goes on from JAIXMH010000006.1 coordinate 141,011, forward strand.
GTCCCATATTAGGGGATATGGGTCGTGTTACACCAAGTGGTGAAGGTGTTTTAACAGTGGCAGACATTTTAATATGCAGTATTCCCTCTTGTACTATAAAATAGTCAATGCTAAATAATGTATGTAATTATGCTCAGTAGACACAGCAAGGGAAGGAAAATTATATATACAAAAAGATGAAAGAAAGAAAAGAGGAGGGAAAGGGAAAAAAAAAAAGAAAAGGTGGCTATTAATTGAGCTGATTGTGAAATTAGTTCAACTATTCCATCCATCTATTGGAAAATGGCTGTTGAACAAGTCATTAGAACTCAGACATGATGTCATCTAGTGAGAGTGCAGTAAGAGTATGATTAAACTCTATGCAAAATAAAAGTGTACTGGGGTTTCACCTGAAGAGACGCGTAAGAATAATAAGCAGTCAATATTTGCAAGTTTCAATAGATGGATGTGTTTTACTTATAAATAACCCTTTCCCTCTCCCTGGCTTCTCTTCTCTTTGCTGAAATGATAGGAGAAATACCATTGGAGAATAACACGGTTGTTACGATTAGAGTATCTAATACAAGTACTTATATCAAAGTAGACTCTAGTAATTATCCCCGTGTGAGTGCAAGTAAAGGTGATGCCACCAAGTTTGTATTTGAGAAGGGAGTAGGTCAGAATTTCAAGTTGAGAATCAAAGACACGGATCTCTATCTCAGAAGATACAGTTCTTATATCTGGGCGTCCAGATTAGACTACAATAACCATCCTATGGAGGCCATCTTTATATCTGATCATATCAGAGATGGCGAGACAAGGGTGAACACTGTGGGGGAGAATAACTCTGCTAGGAACAAGTACTGGTATGTTTATGGTGATTACATCTACTGTGACAGTGACTCCAAGATAGATGGATTTGCATTTGAAGAGGTGTAAATTTTTAATATATTGCTATTCCGATATCCCCTCTTTTTCTTTTCCTAATAATATGAACATAGCGGCAGTAGGGCAGTTCTGTGCTACTTCTGCTATATCTAACAATAAAAGAATATGTCGAGATATGATCACTAAAGCTGCAAATTTGGGCGCTAAAGTATGACTAGCTGTACATATACATGACTCTATTATTGAGCTTGGTATTCTATTAGATGATATTCCTGCCAGAAGCATCGGATTTTATATCTAGAAATAGAGAAGAGACACTCAGTCTGACCAGTTGTTTAGACACATCAGATTTCGTATTGAGTATGCAGGAGAAAGCAAGGGAGGAAAGTATCTGGGTGTCTGTGGGTGTTCATGAAACATGCACAGAGTCCATAAACCATGTATACAACACACATATCGTTATCAATGAACAGGGAAGTATTATGGAAACATACCGTAAATTGCACTTATTCAATGTGGACATCGAGAACGGACCGAGATTGATGGAGAGTGACAGTACAAAGGAGGGAACGTCCATCGTGTCTCCTGTAGCCACTCCATTGGGTGTATTGGGATTACAAACCTGTTATGATATGCGATTTCCTGAGTTATCTCTACTTCTGCGTAGAAGAGGGGCTGAATTACTGGCATTTCCCAGTGCATTCACTATCAAGACTGGGATGGCACACTGGGGTAAACATCCAATTGTGTAGTCAAAGAAACAATGAATGCTTAACACACATACTCTCTCTCTTTCTTATTAGAGACACTCTTACGTGCAAGGGCAATCGAAAATCAATCCTATGTTATTGCATCCGCACAGATAGGTCAACACAATGAGAAGAGAGCCAGCTATGGTAATGCCATGGTAAGTGTACCCTAAACGAATACCTAGTAAGTAAACTAAATCTCTTGCCTAGATTGTTGATCCTTGGGGAACTGTACTGGCCAAATGTCCTGACACTATGGAATCCAGTCTGGCTGTTGCTCCCATTGATCTTGGCTATTTGAGAAAGATCAGACTGGAGATGCCTGTGCTTGAACATCGTAGAAATGATCTCTATCCTGCCATTCAATAAGCAGTACTTACCATATAAAGTAGTGAGAGTAACCAAATAATAATAATAAAATTTATCTATTTATTCCCCTTCTTTTTTGTACTGAAATCAACGCTATAAATATGTCAGATAACAGTGATATTGATGTAGATATCATCTCTTTACGTGTCAGCGATACACGCAAATCAAGAAGAAGTAAATATGGATTAAGAAGTACTCGAAGAACCAGCACATACAGTGATATAGACTCACAGGAGACTGTATCTGACACTCTAGAGTTGACTAAAGAGACACGTAAGTTACGTAAGAAGAAGGTATTGACGTCGGATGATGAAGATATCAAGGCCAAACCATCCAGAAGGAAGACTGTGGCAGAAGAGAAGGTGAAGATAGAAAGCCCTCCTCCAACAATAGAGGCAGCAGAGGTGTCCGAAGTATTTGAACGCGAGTTCAGTGATGACACTGATGATATTGACACCGATGACTTATTGGATGAAGTAGATCAACTACAGCCTATCAAAAACACATTCTCCTCCAGAAGCAGGAAGAACACCAAGTCAAAGGGAAAAGGGAGAGTGACACCTGCTGTACCCGTGAAGACGAGCAATGTAAAGGCTTATTTACTGATTATCCCATAGGTTGATATCTAACTTTCTTTTTCTGGCTGTAGAAACCCCCAGACTATGATCCAGCCATTGTCCAAGAATTGAATAAGAAATACCCAGATTCCTATTGGACTTTTCATGCTGATTCAGGCTACAATATGATTGATCGCATCAATGTCGATAATCCATTGGAACCACTGTCATTCAATATCAGTGATCAAGGTGCGATTACTGGTATGACACTATCTCCAGATGGCACTCTGTTGGCTACATTCTCCAATATTGGATCTATTAAGATATGGGATATTCAAGATGATTTCAGATGTATACGTAAAATTAGAGATACAGCAGAGACACAGATAGACGAGTTCTATTGTGGGAAGTTCGTTTCAGATGGGTTGTTGGTGACAGGTGGGAAGTTGAAGGATCGATATCGATGGTCAGCAGAAGATGGGGACAGCCATATTCTGCCATGTCCAATCAAGATATTCCAGTTGGATGATTGCAAGAGAGTGGCCAAACTGGAGGGTCATTCTGAAGAGATTCTATGCATCAAGGCATTGACATTTAAGGGTCAGAACTACTACATCTCCACTAGTCAAGACGGATATATCATTAAATGGCATATGGCTGATGATTGGATGTAGGTTTTATTTTTGTTTAAATAACATGGGTTCAAATGAGTTTTATCTAGTACTCTATTGGACTCCTCACCCATGATAGATGGGGCAACATGTATGGCATTCACTATCAGTTTCGTACCCAATACTGGTAATAAGTACTTCATAGCTGCCTGTGATGAACATCTCCGATTATATGATTTCGAGAATGCCATAGTATGTGTGATATATATATATATATATATGTATATAGCTGCAGATATGTACTCATATTCGTTGTTGGATAGTTAATGCAGACATTTGAGGACATGTATTCCTCTTACTGTGATTGTGGGAAGTTTGTACAATGGATTGATCAAGGTCAACTGACACAGAATGGTCCTGCGGCGATAACACAAGAAGAAATGGATGAAATCATGGAAGACATCGATATTGACATTGATGTAGTTCAGGTAGAGGAGGCTGATGAGAAGGAGTTGGCTGATCCTGATGTGAATTATGCTTGGTTTATCAGTCGTGGTTCAGAGATGTGTGATGTGAGTGAGGGTGTTTGTAAGTATAGTGTGTGTGTATAAGAAGAGTACACGCCTATTTACTAAATATTACACACTAGCATCCAAACCCAATACATGTACACTGCATAAACTGATCTATCCAACCGAGAAGGGAGGGAAGTTCACATTAGAGATGGTAAAGAAGTACAGCCATGAAAGGTAAATTTATCCCTGCTGTTTCATCACATGTCTGTACTCATTCTTACTTAATATAGTTATCATGCCAATTCATGGCTGGTTAAGATCACTTCCAATGGTAGATATATACTTGCACCTACTATATATGGACAGATATTTGTATTCAATATGTTATCTGGTCAAGTAACCTCAATCATTAAAGAACATGAAGGTAAGGGGTCTCACATCTCTATGGATCTTATTAGATATACATTAACGTGCATGAAATAATTAGACCTTGAAGTGAGAGATGTGATATTCCATCCTTATATGCCACTTATCTTTTCATCGGGTGATGGTAAGTGAATCATGCTAAATAGGGAGATCTCTAAAATAACTCAATGTGTATATGTAGATGGCTATGTGAAGGTTTATACGTATAAATAAATATGAAGTATTTCATATATAAAGAGTATATTTATGGTAAAATGAACATGCATATATACTTTCTATAATCGATATATAAGTATCACTAGTTGTTGGAGGATGAATCTCGACTGTCAATGAATCCACTATATATCTGATTCATCAATTCCTCTGAACTAGTGTTGGTAAACTCTCCTAAGACAGCACCTTCTGGGATGATATTCTCCAGCTTATAGATGGGTGTATCACTGTCCAAGTCATCGGTAGGATCATTTATAGGGATGGCAAATGGGCGTATGTGTTTGGAGGATGAAGTGATAGATGATGCTGTTGTTGTTTGTGCCAGACCAGCTGGATATTGTATGTAAGTGGTAGTATTGGGAGGTGTGATAGAACCTTCTGAACTACTGGAGGATGCATAACCTAGTTCATCTGATGATGGAGGATGAGATAACTGCCTGCTACTGTCTGTTTAATTGATAAATAGGAGTTAGAAGGGAAATAAACAGGTGAAGTCTCCATACCTCCTAGACTGTTATCGATGCTGATATCCTTGGTTGTATCTTCCTTGGGGAATTAATAGAGAGAATATCATATAATCCCTTAAATAACTCACCTTTCTTCATGTGGCAGATGCATTTGATATGTATTTGCTTTGTTTTCCGCAGTTGCCTGCATTTATCACACTGGGATACAGGTCTCCCCTTCTTCTTTATCTCGAATAACTCTCTGTTTGGATGATTACACTTTGTTGACCTGTGACCCTATTGAATAGAGTATGAATAAGATGTAGTGGAATACGCTGACTGATATTTACTCTAATACAAGTAAGACACGCAAACTTCTTTACTGTACCGTCTTCTGCAGATATATAAACCATATCTAACAGCTAAGAACAGGTGCTATAATATGACAAATTTCTTCACTTGAAGTATTTTGTGTATGTTTAGATACAGTATTTTATTAGTAGATCCCCTTATTAAATAATTGGTTCATAAGTTATCCACTCCCATCAAGTACTAAGCATACTTACTTAATGTTAGTTAACAATAAGAAGGAAGCTGAAGTGGGAAAGGGGAGGGGGAGGGGAAGAGAAGATCATAGTTATAGGTCCGTGTAAAGTCACGTGATGTATTAATCCTTGTGCATTCCCCTTCGTTGTGTTTCAATGGGTCACTGGAACATTCGTTATCCTAAAATGGGGTTGCAGTGTGTATTCCCATGTATGAGCGAAGTCTATAGTGAATGTGTGTATTCTTATACATATTTTATACATACATATACTTGGACTCATACATACACTGGCCTTACTCTTTTACTTCCATCAATAGTCCATAGTGATTGGCTGATATGTCTAACCAGAAGTAGATAGTGTGGCTTATCTGATGACATCGTCAGAAATTGGGAAAGGAAAATTTTTTTTTCACAGTCTGAATATTGTTTAATTCCCACTATCAGTAACCTATTCACTTTCTCTCTTCTTCTCCGTTTGAACTATATATCACTATGGCCCACGCTAACGTTTGGAACTCTCATCCTAAGTCCTATGGTAAGGGCTCTCGTCAGTGGTATGTATCAAGAAAATAAATATTAGGGACATTTCATTCAATGGGACACATGAGTGAAGAAATGAACATGTGTGTAGAATCAGTAGTGTGTGTGTGTGTGTGTATGTATGTATGTATGTGTGTGTGTGTATGTATATATATGAGTAGGAGTAGTATAAAGGGTCTTAAGATGATTAAGAATACATAAGTAATCAAGGGGTAGTTGACTCTGTAATAATTGGGTGGCTTATATTATGACATGAGTCCATGTTGACTAACTTACCTCCATAGCCGTGTTTGTGCTCACCGTGCTGGTTTGATTCGCAAATACAACCTCAACATCTGTCGTCAATGTTTCCGTGAATATGCCAATGATATTGGTTTCCACAAGGTATTGTATACATGTATCTATCCATAGAGAATGGCACCTAATTCTTCTTGTTTCATAGTATCGTTAAACACCTGTTTATAATATGCTGATACACACCCACACTGATCAGTGCAAATAGGAGGTTATACTTGACTATTATAAATAAATATATATATTAAAGTTAACTTAATAAAAATGATTACTCTATGATCTGTTTATTTCAGCCTGTCACTTTATGAAACAAAGACATGCGTTTGTTTGTATGAATGGAATCAATATGAGCGTATAATGATGCTATTCCTGTTTCTAATGATGACCCCAGTTATACAACATGTATTAATAAAGTACTTCTCATCACCCAATTCATCCTTCTTCTTTACATCCTCAATCATTTACAATGGAAGACTATAATAAGAACTTAAAGAGCCCTAGTGTACTCATCACAGCCATTTTGGCACTTGTAAGTGAACAGTGTATGGTGTGTATAGTCATTGTCTAATCACTTGTCTAGGTTGCATGGTTGATTCTCTTTATCGGTGGCTGTGTTGCTCAATTTCATGGAGTGATCTGGTGGATTATCATCTATGAACTCTTCTTTGTGGTTGCTGTGGTGACTATTCTCGGCTTAAACAGATTCCACCACTATAGAAACAGTGTATGTTGGACCTCTCTATTCATGCGTAGTCTATACTCACACTTCCTTATTTTAGATATACATTTTCCTTGCTGTGAGTTTAGTCTACTTGACTTATCTCTGTGAAATGATGATCGACTATGATTATATCCATGGTAGTGCTGGAGCTAGAGCAGCAGTTGCAGGTGCTATTATTCTAGTGATAATGGAGGTAATGTAACAATCTTATTGGGTATTAAACACTCTTTGGATTAACTTCCTTTGTTGCTTAGTTCTTATGGGCCTTTGTTCTTACTGCTCCCGAAGACTCATTCTTGACAAAAGAGAACTTTGGTATCAACACAAGTGGTAATCTCGGTCAACGCTTTGTCAATACTGTTCGTCCTTCCAGACTCAGAAAGGAATCTCCCTTACCTACCATCAACAGAACTGACAATGAGACTGATATCGGCAATACTCGTGCTGCCGGTTATGAAAGAATCACTGCATTACATGACTGTAAGTTAACTCATGCATCAATAACCAATGATCTTATCACTGATAATCTCTATAGATCAAGGAAGCCCCGAGGATCCCAATGAATTATCGTTCCACAAGGACGAGGCATTGGAGGTCATCGACAAGCGTGGTAATTGGTGGCAAGCACGCAAATTGGATGGAACTGTCGGCATTGTTCCCAGTAATTATGTAAGTGTTGGAGTGTCATTGTGATCGCTTGTGTCTTAACATTCTCTATTTAGTTCCAATAATCTCCACTGTCTAAACACCCATTTGTTCCAACCTTTACTGGTTAATTCCTTAATTTACACTTTAAAATCCCTTAATGGCTCTGTATGAGCATCATTTCAGAAAAAAAAAATTGTTTCAAATAAATCATTCATTTGTTTATCCCAATATACTTGATCATTCGCTTGTGCCATTATCTATTCATTTGCTTGTCTCATGATATAATAATTCGCTTGTCCCATGAAATGATAATTTGCATGTACCATGATATATGATTGAAATGCACATGATGACTTATGTACTCTTTATTTTCTCATTGGATATGAAGGATGGGGAATAAAATGTCCATATGGCTGGTATCATGAATAAGACACCACACCCATACAATACCTGAGGACCAAACATCCAATAAAGAGTACAGGCAAAGATAGGTCCAAAAGCCCTGCCTAATTGCCCATAACTTCGGAATTCACCCAATGCTCGTCCTTTGGATAACACTGTCTCTTTTGACGTATCTTCTGAACACTGGATACTTGCCAATCCAGTCAGACAATTGGCCACTGTTCCGGAAGCAAAGGCCAATGCAGTCACACCTGAATAAAGCCATACTACTGGATGGACTGTGCCAATAGTAAAGAATAAGCAGAACAGACCAATCTGACAAGCAACCATGCCTTGAAGTGCTATAGCCTTTTCACCCATCTTCTGGATCGACCGTCTCACATATCCTCCTTGTACCAATGCTGATACAATACCCATATAACCCAGTAGTTTTCCTTGTTGCATGTGGGTGTAATCAAATACATTGAATGTTAGGAATACGAGTGTGAATTCCATACCAGAGAACAGGAAGGAATAAACACACATCATACGTTTCAGATTGACTAGATTGTGTGATCTACGGCGAACATCATCCGGTGTCAATGGCTGTGATGGGGTAGGTGTGTTCTGCACCTGCTTTCTAAACCTGATGGTCTCCGGTAATGAATACCAAAGATAACTTGTCTCTATTAACAATAAGACTAAACCGATCAATGCAGCCATCGAATAAGGATAAATCCCAAACTTCATAAGTGATGGACATAACTCTGATAGATCAACAGAAGCAAACCAAGCACCTAATGCTGGACCCACTGTAAATGCCACGGCAAAAGCAATACCTATCAATGCCTTTAAAATAACCTTTTCAGCATATATTCGGCCCAGGCGAAGCTCAAAACTCTTACCAAACTTCTCGATCTCTTCTCTAGACTGGTTACATCTGAAATAATAGCTGTACTCAACTGGACATTTCCTTCACTCAAACCAGCAATAATACGTGCCAATAAGAACACATTAAATGAACGGGCAAATAACCAGATAAAGGTAGAGAGGATGTTTCCAATCTAAAAGGGGGAGGCTATTAATATTTGTATGTAATAGAACCCACCACTGTTATTTTTACCATGGTTAATAACAGGACTTGGCGTCGTCCATACTTATCACTGAGTCTACCCATAATGGGTGATACAATATACTGCAACATAGAGAACATCGATCCTATAAATCCACCCAATATGACTGTATCCCATCTGTCCACGTAACCCACTTGTGCAGTATGATGTTTATGCGTAGAAATGATATATTTAAATTGCTCCAATAGATGGAGAGCATATGACAAGATGGTTACCTTATAAATAAGTTATTAGTCATAGGATACACAGCCATATACGCAGAATGAATCTATTTACATGGCCTGTCTCTTCACGTCGATAATAATCCAGTAACCTTGGATACAGTGGTAAAATGATGGTAAAGGCAAACAGATCCAACAGTAGAGACTTAAACACAACGCCCACCACACGCTTTCTTTCTAATTCTTCCATAATGGCTTGGCTAAAAAGAAGGGGAAACAGGAATCCCTTTCGAAAAAAGACTCTTTGTTCTTATCGCAAACAGCTAGCAGTTGGCTATTAATTCATTGACCGCCCCTGAGAGTTGAGTTATCCAATCACAGTAGAGGTACTTCTTACTGCACGTGACACAGATTTTGTCATGGTGATTTCATCTTAGATAAGTACTCCCCCAATTGACATGTTTCTATTCATTACCCCCCATAAAAGTTAAATGATCCCATTTCTTCGATGAGGTAAGACTTCAAGTATATAACCATGGTCACCATTACCATGACTACGCATCTATCTCTCTGTTTTTTACTAAAATCACCCCCACACATCCTTAAATAAAAAATAAAAAGAAAACCTCCATCCGGTCAAATCCCCGATTTATTCACCTCATTATTTATTTTTTTGTTCCTCCACTTATATAATAACCTCCTCTTTCCACCCCTCTCCTTCTTTATTTTTGCTAATTCCATATAATGTATGTTCGGGGATCACCTTACACTACAGCTTCCCGGCCACTGATTAACCCACCCACTTACATTGAATATAACAAACTACGATTCCTGATAGTGGATGCACCTAGTTCCACTAATCTTCCTCTTTATATCCAAGTAATTAAAGAACTCATTTGTTCATATGAACATATCTTTTGACTCCTTCTTCAAATAGGAATTCGAACGATGGAACGTAACAGATGTAGTTCGATGCTGTGAAGCAACATACCCAGTAGAGCCCTTGAATGAGATGGGCATAGAAGTGCATGACTTTGTGTTTGTAGATGGTGAAGCACCACCCTCTAATATAGTAGATGCGTGGATACATCTAGTAGAGTCTCGATTTCATAACAATGAAGTAAAAGAAGAGAAGAATGAGCAGCTACCCTGTATTGCCACTCACTGTGTGGCTGGATTAGGAAGGTAAAGATACAATGAATTAAAATGTTCTGTTCTTGTCGACTCAACTCTTATAAGGGCTCCTGTACTGGTTGCTATTGCATTAGTGGAAGATGGGATGCCTGCATTAGATGCTGTTGCTTATATACGTGAGAGAAGAAGAGGGGCCATCAATAAGAAGCAGTTGAAGTACATAGAATCTTATAAACCAAGGTCAAAGAACCGATGTATCATCAGTTAGATTGTTATAGACTATAGTGGATGGGCTGGAAATCGGATAAAAGCTTTGAAGCATAATGAGGACATATTCTATATATTTATATATACAGCAACTGAAGAATATTATGATTACTATAAATATAAAAGAGTCAGATATATACATGTGTATGTGTATATATATCCATACACACACACACATACATACACACACATACATACACATACACACATACACACACACACACACACACACACACACACACACACACACACAATTAAATGAAAGAGCCTATTATTCTATTGTTATAGAATATCACAATCAATGTATAAATACACTGTAACATTATTTACGCAATGTTAATACCATGAGCTTACACTAATAAAGAGTACCAAGAGTCGCATTCACTTCCTATATTTCTCCTAGTCTAGTAGATCTATGCAGTTATGTACTTCGATTTGGGGAATTTGCATAGAGAGGGGTAACTGTGATGGGAGAACATGAACAAAGGACAGCAGATATTTAACAGGGAATGTCTGTATTCAGACAATCAATGTCATGTACAATGAAATGGATGTTAGGGAAACAGCATGTTCACTAATTGATTATGTGAGTTGATGCTCCTCATTATAAAAGTGAATGGTTAAGGAAGAACCAAAACTTGGTAGACTTGTCTACAGTATAAATGACTCCAAGGTCTCTGAATGTATCTACATAGAGTGCATGAAGCACTATTATCCCCATCTACTAATATGATTAACTGGTATGTATACTACGTCTATTGTTCAACGTCTGTTACACATAATAAAAGATAAGATGTTTTAGTTAAGCAGAATGGCATCCCTCTATATATATTACAGAGAATATATTATTGCATCAAGTGTATATCATCATGAATCATGAGTTAATTGATACATTGGTTGATATAGGCTTGGATGTATTATAAGAGGATGTATAAGCTAAAAGTCAACAGAATACAGAGCAGATGACTCCCTACTATAATCTGAATCCAGAAAGAGTCTGGGAAGTTTGTGTTCGGTCAGAAACGGTACACAGTAATCCTAATGATTATATCCTTTCGTATTTCAGCAATACTACTTATACAAGATCAGAGAACAAAATAATATGTGTATCATGAATACTCATTGTTACCGTATTATATATAATCCTTATGTATATCGACTTCATTTTGTACAATGCCGTTGAATGCCTAGCTATCTATATACACATTACAATAGATGCCCGTCTATATATAAATTGGAGAGTTCTCATTCATGTTGTACTTGTGGTGTATATTACAATAAATACACGTTCAACTGTGGAATAAAACCAACTTTACAATGCTTAGGTAAATCTGATATGTTCGGCATCTTGCTCTTTATAACTGAAACAATGCAATCGCTTTACTTGCTATTTTACTGATTATCATTCACGGTTTGACTCTTTGTTACTCCAAGTAGGAATTCGAACAGATTCTCGTCAATGTTGTGAAGCAACATAACTGGTAAAGCTCTTGAATGAGGGAGCGTTGTGCTTGTGGGGGTGAAGTACCAGCTTCAAATTGAGTGAATACATGAATTCAGCTAATGAAGTCTTGACTTCACAGTAAAGAAGAGAAAGGATATACCATGCATTGCCACTCAGTGTGTGACTAGATTAGAAAAGGAAGGATACAATAAATATCAAGAAGATGCTGTTCCTATTTTCTTATAGGACACCCTTACTTGTCGTTATTGCATGTTTGCGTGAAAGGGGCCATCAATAATATTGATTAAAATATACAATGTCATGGGGTATTATACCACTCAAACGAGACTCAGTGATATAGCACTAGATGTCAGAGTAGAAAAAAGGATCAATATTTATTAAGACTATGTAGAATAAGATTATATGTATGTTTGGCTGTAAAATATATGTATTATAATGGCAATATATAGATACTATCTAAAAAGAGATATGATTAACTCTATATAGAGAATTAGTTGAAGAGTTGGATGAGCATGCTGAAGGAGATAGCAGCAATGGCGGCGACAATGAGAGAAGGACTTAAGGCCTTGGCACTGTTTGTGGGCTCTTGGGTGGCAGGGTTAGTGGGAGCAGGGGTAGGAGTAGTAGTGGCAGTGGGGGTGACAGCAGCACCTATTGATAAACAAATGGATGGTTAATATAAAAATAAAAGGCTCTTCTACAATCTATAGTCCTTACGACTGCTAGTAGCAACGGAAGAGACGGCGGAAGAAGCAGCTGAGACGGCAGAAGAGACGGCAGAGGAAGCTTCAGACACAGCAGAAGAAACGGCAGAAGATGCAGTAGAACGAACAATAGCTGAGGTGGCAGTAACAGATGGAGCACGACTAGATGAAACAACACGAGAGGTTGAGGCAGCACGGCTGGAGGTATTGTCATTTACACCAGGCCAGTGACTGTCAAGACAGGAGTTATAACAGTTATTGTTATTTCCACAATTCTGAATACATGATTGAGCATCTTGGACTACAAATATCGCATGTGAGCACACTATTCAATTGACATATTTTTATTATTTGCAACTTACCACACTTTTCAATACAATTAGTGTTGCTGGCATCACAGGCACAAGCAGCTAATACTTGTTGAATGGTGAAGAAAAGACAGACACCGAGAACTAAGTAGGCTTTGGAGAACATATTTTACTTTTTGGATTGATTAAGTGTTTGAAGTATTAGAGAAAAAGAAAGGGGGGAAACAAGGAGAAGACTCGAGTTTTATAGGATTGCTGGTTCCCCTTGAATAAAAAAAATGTATTGTTATCCTCATTGTGATTGGTCAATTACTGAAATCGATTTAACATGACAACAGACTACTCAAATATTACATATATAGTAGTAAATATTAGCTCTCAACTTATTACATATATATATAAATATATAAATATAGATATCTTTCTATATGAACTCATCACAAATCTTGACTAGGCTTGTTGCCATAGTGATGTCTGTCATCGTATTTGTCATGACTACTTAAAAGGACCAGCCATGGTCGGAGGGGATCCGATCCAATTTGATCAAGTATAAAAGATTCACTCAGTTAGTGAATGGATTACACATCTATTTATTCCACATCAGATTAAGTATTATTTACTAATTAGGACAAGAAATAACGGTAATAGATATGAATATAGATATAAGTCTTATTCAGATGGATGGGATCTATCTGTTCGACTGTATGGTTGCTATGGAATACATACACAAATCAAGTAGCCTGTTGTTACCATGGATATTATTTCATTGTACTAATGAATACATATGTTGATAGTTACCACATATATACTGTCGAAACTATGGTTATAAATAGCATAGTACTTTCGTTGTTTGTTTATTTATTCATTAAGATCAGACATAAGTAAATCTGGATAACAGAAATGATCATGTGTGTTGCTGGGCAGATAACATAATGACATAATAGAGTTTTATACTTGTAGCCTAATGGAGATCCCCCTCTTTTTTTTACCAGAATATTCTGAATAAAAATGTCAGCCCATCTCCATGGAAACAAGAAAAAAGAAGTAGGATTGACTTGACATCATCAACCACCATCTTGTAATTACATAATACTGGTATCTCAGTGCTACCATTCACTTAATCTTATTTTACTTCCGATAGAACGGACATTCTGGTCTTTGTAAAGGCCTAGTATAATTGGGGACATAATCATTTTTCCTTATTTCAACTCTACCGCTATGTGTTACCAATGCTTGTCATACAACAACCAGGATGAATATAAATATATTTGCTTTCATATTGCTTCTACCAGTATCCATGCCAACCAAGTATAGACAGAATGTCCTAAGTGGTGTAATAGTTATGGAATCATAGCATAGCACCTCGAAACACATCGCTTCACTTCATAAACATGGGAAGCACACCCATAATTACACAAGACATCCTATACATCTGGTAACTGCATTAAGATAATATTGAAAGAGAATACAAATGATACGAATATGATCATCTTTATATAAATAAAATCTTCGGGGGAAGGATACACACACTGTCTGGGACACATTATCCATAGCACAAAGACTTGTGTTCCTAATAAAGTTCTTAATCGCCAAATGAGTCAATAAGAGACAGGCAGAGATAATACTGCTATCTACTATAAGACTAGACTATAATACATATGTCTGATTACTCAATAAGTAAAACGAGATAAATAGCAGGTATCGATAGTTGCAGTAATAATGTATGGATTGTGCAACTGGTGTGATAAATCTGGATTCAATACAAGTCAAAAAAAGATACTTCGATCATTGTTTAGGTTCAGGTTGTACCATTTTATAATAAGGGCGGGGGGAGAGGAGGAGGTGGGCAATCAATACGTTGATGACTATCATTGTCAGTGTCTTGATAGAACATCCTTATTTACTGTATGACAATCAGTTTATGAGGTGGAAAGAGCCTTTCAGAGAAGTCAATGGTTCTTTAAGACTGATCTCTTTATTGCCTATAAGACAATGGACAAATAAAGAGGTGGTTCATAACAAAAAGAACAGCCCTTTTATCTCTTTATATGTTGAATAACAAATATCTCAATATGAGAAGGATTCACACACACACATCTATCTAAATAAGCACACTACCTCTTTTAAGAAGAAATAACAACCAATGGGGTTTCTTTAATAACTCTCCCGTGAATGTACACTCTATCCATCAAACACACCACCTATTGAGTAGAGTAGATTCTTACTGTCAATATTACCTTATAGCCGATATTAATCAAATAATAGATTTCATTTATTTTAGTTGATCTGAGGAGAAATATATGGATAATGGTTTCATCAATGAAATAATGAGTAACATTAACCCAGTTTGTGTGAAGTAGGGGGATCACCTCTTGGAAAAGAGTATATTCAAATCCCTCAACCCAGTCTGAGTGCCCACAGTGACTAATATGGCGATTTGCTATTAGTATCTGATACCAGCCATTGTTCCTTGCATAAGACTCTATCTAGTTTATTCATCCACCATGGGGTTCAACCATGGGTTTCCCGGCTATAACAAAAGAGCCACAACTGGACGGTGAAGCATAGAGTGTTCTGTTTAAATAAAGAGCTCTCACGTCATGAATGTATCTAGCCCTAAGTGGCTCTATTCCTGACTATTCACAGTGTTACAGAATAACAATCTATCAGACGTCAGTTTAACACTTTGTATGAGACTGCACCTTGTATATGATGTACATGAAGATCAATCTAGTGAACAGTCCATTGATACATAGCATGCATTCCCTGAACTCAAATCTAAAGTCAAGCATATTATTCTGTATATCCAACTGTGATACTAGATATAGACATTACGGTGGATGTATTCTCTGTATGAAGGAAATACCTTATTATGTCTGAATGGGGTGAAAGAGTACATTCTATGTAATAACAGATCAGAGCGTCTTCTCTAGTTTCGGGGTAATAAATTTACTGGGTTAGAGTTAACCTTTAACATCTGCTATATCATTTGTGGGAAATGATTCCATGCATAAATAATGTGTAGGATCAAATACTCGATAGATCATCGGAGTTGATCAGCATGGAGTTACGAAACTGGTACCGTGAGGACCATATGCCATTTAGCTTGGTGTAAATAATAATAAGGCAAATGCATTCAACCCAGATAGTTATATTCTATGTCTCGCAGACAGTGTTGACTTGGCTACTCAAGGAGAAGTAGATAGAATATTACACCCTGACAAAAGACACAAATAAAGTATCTATTATTATAAGACAGCACCAATCACTATAACCAGTATATGGAAAGAGCATTGCTTTGACCAATATAAATGCATGAAATAAGTCTATTTAGTTTGATATAATAAGCCATACAGCAAAGGTGCATTAAACCGAATTAAATGCTAAAAATAGACAAGAAGAATTTTATTGATTTCGGTCAATTCCTATTCAATGAACATGATAGAGCTATTGTATATATCATGGCTTCATTCCAAGTTAAAGAACATCCCGTGAATACTTATTTATCCATGACTCTTTAGTGTGTGTATCTATCATAGCTACAATACGCCAAGATAGTAAGTAATAAGCCCTTTCTCTCTTTCTTTTTTTTGTATCATCATATCAATGGGATGATAAGTTCACAGTCAACCTATCATAATGGCTGTCATTAGACATATGCCATAAATGCAATCTGATTCAATACAGATACTAAACTGTGAAACAGAAGAGTAGTACCTGTTTGACTATTGGTGTATTGAAGTCCTATTTGGGACAATTTGAGTAGTGTAAACAATAGGATCTTGCAGAAAGTATGATGTTGGATGTGGGTAATCATTCATTATCATGCATCCACTTGACTGTATATTAAGACCACTATTCTGTGTGAGCATATACTATAGAGTATTAAAACGAAACGACGAATGAAGTAGTAACAATATTAATAGCCTGATTTCTAATGGGTTATCGGCTATAATGGGATTATTATATTGACTGTGAATATCTTAATATGATGTAATTGCCAGTATCTATCCTACTGTCCGCCATTTTAACCGACAGATATAAATACATTTGGAGAGTATGATGCTTTGTAGACTGTCTTTATTCCGTTATAGAAAATAAGAGGAAAGGATGGATGTATTAATAAGGAAATACGGGTTACCCATTGCTGTAGATGCTGCACAATTTAATATATGATTTACTAATATATTTGATTATAATTGGTGTATGGGCAGCTAGGTATACTACTGTAAATATATACCTACAATATACATATATAGACACCTACACTATACATTTATAGACACCTACACTATACATATATAAACACCTACACTATACATATATATATATATTTACTATGAATGAGATGGGTTTCTTTAAGTACAATTATCATCATATTCTTTAATTACTAAATTAGTGGTTACCACGTGGATAAACTCTGTGTCACATAGAGATATATTTGTAGCGGATGAATCAACTGTTTACCGAAGTGTATGGAGCCCCTCTCATCTTGTTACTTCTTTAAGTGCATTGATTAATAATACATAGAGAGTCACACCAACAGAGTACTGTATCTAAATATAAGTACCACCTGTGTGTATTCTAAATGTCAGATCAACACTATTCATGAAACCATAGTTACAATGAATCATTCTGTTGCTATGTTACATGTGATACCTAACGAGATATCTAACAATGAGTAAAAGAGACAGAATATTTTAAACATCTGATTCTATATATAATGTATACCATATATGTACATGAATGAATACATTCACATTTATAGTGATTGAAGAGAAATTTGACATGAATGACTATGAATATGCATTTCCTTATGATAAACAATGTATGATGAAAGAGTAAACACCTGCTTTTTTAATTTAAATATGGATGTAAAATGTGTATATTACACTATAAGCCACTCTTATTCTAAAGAAAGAAATAAAAGGAGGGAGTACATGAAGCACGTTATTTATTTTAGGCTTTTCATTTACTTATATTTTTATTTTCCTCTTATTTCACACTCCATTTCCACACACACACACTTTCTCTTTCACCCCTTTCTTTTTCTATTTATTCACTCTTCCACACACATACACTCACATCATAATCATCCACTGTATACCAAATGCAGCAAGTGAATAGTGTACCTGTCCTTTCATCAGACCCTATTTTATTATATGAGGGTTTAGAAGATGAGCCCACCTGGTTTAGTGCTCAAGGTGGTGTCTATAAGTGTATAGACCGCACTACCAATAGAGAAGTAGCAATAAAGAAGTATTTAGTAGAAGAGAACCAACATGAGGATATGTTTGTGATGCCCAAAGAACTAGTGGAAAACGAGATCTATTCAATGACCAAGTGTGTTCATCCTAATATACTCAAACTGATAGCAGTTCATATCCATGAGGAGTTTGTCTATTTAGTCATGCCTCTTTGTACAGGTGGCTCATTGCAACATTATGTATTTGAGCACCATCTTAATATAGGACAACTAGTGTATATCATTACCTCTGTATGTTTATTCATGCAATTATAGACAGACTTTGTTACTCATCTTTTATTTTTATTAGATTACAGCTGGATTAGCCAAGGTACATAGTCATGGCTATATTCACAGGGATATCAAGTGTGATAACATATTCCTGGATCAAGACACCAATAGCATTGTCATCGGTAAGCATCATTTATCCATCATATCATCCCATATTTACTCATACATTGTTATTACAGGTGATTTTGGTGTGGTTTCTATTTCGCCTGCAGCAGATTCGAGTATAGAAGAGGCCGGTGTAGTCCTCTTTTGGTCTCCTGAATTAGTAGAACAGAAGATAGTCAATTACAAGGTAGATATCTGGGCACTAGGCATCGTCATTCTGGAGATACTCAACGGGGGAAAGGCCCCCTATGAAGATGAGAAGCTGGATGAAGATATGGTATGATCCTCATTTGTTATTTCTTATAACTTCCACTCACACTTCATATAGATCAAGCAGCGTATATTGGAAGTAAAGAGACCAGTCTATCCGCCTAATCTGCCCGATCAGTTAGTGGACTTGATAGATCATTGTCTGGAGCCAGATCCACGCTTAAGATGGTCAGCTAATAAGATATTAGAGGTAAATTTCTACTCTAGAATGTGTTACATTGTCTATCAGCTAATTTATCTTACTATAATATGCAGCATCCATTCCTCAAGGAATATCAACCAGAGTTCCTCTTCCCTGCCAACAGAATAGACAGTGATGTCTCCTCCCAGTCAGATACAGAGCTACTAGACAATATCCATGATGTCGAGGAAGATCAGCCTATATTGGGTCAGAAACAACTGTCATCAGCAGAAGAAATACAGTTCTATGACCAGGAATCTGCTTCTATCTTACCCCTCCCAGACAATAATAACACAAACAATGAACTGTTTATTCCAGCTGCTCCAAATGAAAAGATTATTGTGAAAGTATCATGCAATCATTCGCGTGGTAAATGTCGCTTACCCGTTCCAGCTTTCTCAGTCAATAAATACATAGTAGATGAACCCGTCCAGGTCAAGATAGCCAACATCATCCGTAAACGACAATCACTAACTCAGACTACTCGTAGTCAGGGATCTCGCCTGCCTATGCTATGCGTTATTCCTATTATTGAAATATCATCACACACACAATCACTCTCACAAAAAACACAGAACACAACTAATACGCAGAACACAACTAATACACAGAACACAACTAATGTACAGAACACACAAAAGAAACAATATACCTCTACTCAATCGGTCAAATTATCTTCATCTAATCATCAATCCGCTCAACCAGAGAACAAAACTACCAGAAAACCCCTCAATCGATCACGTACAGCACCACCTCGAATTGAACAACCATTGAAATCACATAAGCTATCCAAGTCCAATCCTATAGAAAGACAATCACATAAACGTTCTCCTGATCGAACACCTCCGAATGAAATACAGGGTAATATTCGCAAACCGAGATCGACTCCCACTTCCACAGCCACACCTCCACCCAGAAAGAAGAAGGAACTGCCTCCCAAATGCTCAGTCTTCAGACAGAAGAAACCCGCTACACCCGCTGACAGTCGTACAGCCAGACTAATGATGGGTGTCAGCACAGGTAACAGGCGACAGTCGTTCAGAGACAGAGAAGAGAACGAGAGGAAGGATGTGTCTCCTTCATTAGGCAACCGATTTGGTAAGATCTTCAATACCAGCGATAAATTGAGAGATGCCAACAACAGAAGAAGACCCATGTCTGTACTGGCATCATCCTCTGTATCAGCCACTAAAACAGATATACCATTACCCTCAAGAAGGGCCATATCTACACAACCAGAAGAGGCCAAATCAGCCAGACGCCGATCTGTGCCTATACCACCCAAGACACTATCAGAAGAAAAGAAGCTGATTGATAGTAAAAAAGGCAATAATCATCCCATGAAAAGTGGGCTGAAAGCACTGCGTGTTTATTAATTGCCAACATATTTTATCCAATATAACTTCCAACTCTATTTACTATTAATGCCTCTCTCTTTATGAATATATATATATATTTATATATTTACAACTCACAGACACATTTACACATATACACATACACACACATACATACATATACAGTAAGGCTTATTGATTCCCCTTCAGAAAAAATATTACAAGACAAATAAAGTATATATTTGTTTGTCCATTCGAAATTATAATTTGACAGCTGTTAATAAGAACACATTGTAGTTACACTACTGATATCAAGAAATAGCCTGCAAAGCCTCACAGGAGGCGCAGTGAGTAATCAATAGATTGAAATGGGTCACACACATCTTTAATATATAAAATAATGCTATCATTCAATTTCATCTAATAAACCCAAAGAAACATTGCTTTTCCATAGATTTCTCCAGCAAGAAATAGGATTCTTCAAATGATCATAATAGGACATGATTGTCTCTCTCGGAACCCAATCATCCGGAAATCTCTCGTCTAAAAAGAAACCCTTTAGATGTGTGGTATCAATTGCACCATCCCGTCCCACAATATCTAACATCAGGCAGCATTCCGCAGCAGTGGCAAGCTAAGAAGCAAAAGAGAGAGAACTTAGATTACAAGTTGATGGCAATGAAACACAAAATACCTGTGTGAATAAACTCATGTGAAATTGTCTGTTGTTCCTATTAGATTCCAGGTATCTGATTCTTCTGATATCGCCCTCATCCTTACGTGTGAACTTCTTATCGGCATGACGATCTCCCATGTGTATCATCCGATTCACAAATTGAGGCATGATTTGGGATGCATCATAGGGTGGGAGTGCAGCATCTTGGCGTGTGAGTGATACGTCGTGTTCTAGAATACCATGGACCCGCAATCGATCCAAATCTATTTTATCTGTGCTTGTGAATTGAGAGATAAAGGATTTATCAATATAGGGCTCATTACTGGCCCTATAGAAGTAATCGATGATAGCAGATCCCAGGATGGGGGATATGCCAAACAGCATAATACTATCAAACAACTCATCCTTCTTGATGTTCTTGCCGTCTCTAGATATAAATCCATGATTGGCAAGTGTATTGAGAACAGGGCATGGGGAACGTATATCACTATCACGACGTTGGTAAGGATGTTCCTTGATGAGTGCTTTCCAGTCACCGTGATGCTTGAATACCTGTCTACCATGTTTCTCTATTGAGATGAGGGTGGATATGAAGTAAGCCAGACCAAGTACCAAGATGGCTAATATGACTTGACATGATCTATTTCGACGTGTATTGATGGGTTCTTCAGGCTTCATGGTGAAAGAAGGTTAAAAAGCAAGCACGAAAAACAAGATGGTACTTTTATATAGAGTATATGTTTACAGCACATGTCCTTTTAAGTAATGTTTCCGGTCCTGGTTATCCTATCACGGTGAAATGACGTTCATAATGGGGTAAATTAAAACTCTAATGTTCAATGATTTATTATGATATTAAATAATACACATATTAGCCTTTTTGCTTTCTCAAAGTACACACAAACAACCAGAAGAAAAATATACATAAAAGAGGGGTAGATTATTCCTTTTTACTCCATCCGCATTCTGCATTGGGATCCTTCACCATATCAACAAGGGGAAAATAATGGTTGAACATCTTGACAGATAACATCATGGGGACATTATCAAAACTAACACAACGTACGCGTACATATGTGTTATCCTCTATATTCTTGACGGCCTCAATCAGATCATCTAATGTCACTACCTGCTTGGAGTTGATATGTGTAATCCACATAGTGGGAACCAGGCCATACATATAAGCAGGTGAGCCTTTGGAACGAGCAGATATATAGATCCTAGAGGGAAGGGTCTTGCTCTGTTGGAGTACAGCTTTATGGGGTTCTATAAAGAGTATTAGATTTCTATCAGGGAAACAATAATATATATATATATAGCTATTTACCGTGCAATGCCGCACCGGCCCAGAAAACAACACGGTTGGTACCATCACCTGAAATAGGAGTAGTCTTTACAGTAACGGTCATTTCTTTCTTTTGACGTAAAATGGTCAACTCAATTTCATCTGAATCGTATTGTATATCCATCTCATGCATTCTAGTGATCACTTTACCGTTAGCTGAAAGGATCAAGTCTAATTCCTTGAGAACCTTTGCACTCTCACTATCAGCTTCTGTACGACGAATCATGAACAGCTGATGTCTTGATGGATTGGCCTCCTCAACGCGACTGATCCAGCTATCAGATAAGCCCATAGCAGATGCCTGTGCCATTTGAACAGGTATCAATTCTGCATTTATGCTACGGAGATTCAAGTTCTCATCTCCTGCTATGATACGATCGAGTACGGGTTTCACTGTAGACACATGGATACCCAGATGATACTCGTTATCATGACCATTCATATTACGATCACCCAAGAAATTCATCCATAATCCTTGAACAAGGCCATCAGCATCAGTCAGTAATCCAGCAGAACACTGAAGGGCTAAAGGTGTATCTACTGTGATGGCATCCATGTTGATACTTCTGAAGCGAGGTGTCTATTTGTTATGGCATTTTATAAATAAGCAGATCGGTCACTATTGTTTCCTATACTTACTCCATTATGAGGAATAGTAACACATGTGATATCGGTTACTACAGTCTTCAAGAATACCGGACGGTGGTTATGGTTGTGAGCAACAAGGGTGACACTTTGTCCTTGGGATAATGTCTTATCTCCCAATGGAGCACTGAGAACATCTGTATCGCCAAGTACTTTAGCATCATATTGTGCAATTGCAAAGTTATGTGTAGGGTGTAAGAACTAATAGGAATCCAAGTTAGATCGAGAATAAATCATGCCAGACTCTACATACCACTACTTTTGCAGGAATAACCAATGAATCGGCAACATTCAGAGTCAAATCACCCATGGAGGTAGGTACAATGCTACGACTGATGACAACCAAGCCCTTTTCTTTATTCACAATAACGCCTGTACCTTGTTTACGGCTGCGGGGGAAACCATCCAGGCGACAGGGCATATAAAAGTTCACTTTGACCAGACAACGTATCAAATCCTTAGCGGGTCCAACACTGTCATCCAATTGAATAAAGTGCTTTGTAGAGGGTTCGATTACCTTGGTGGGTAAAGGCTTTCCTAAATCTGTGTAATCCCATAATCCTGTCTTATCATTGCGTACAGCCAATCTGAAGGATGACCAATGTCTTTCCACTTGGACAACTGCGACTAAAATGGTGTGAGTGTCTGCAATAGAATAATAAACAACAGGAATACGAGCTCGATCAGGGATTGTCTTCATCACTTCAATAAATGTATCCAAAGTAGGTGTGTCCTTGTCATCTACGGACTTAATGATCCAGCCATTGTCAGGTCCATCTAAACGGAACACTGATAAGAATAGGGTTAGTTTCATCCAAATTTATAATTAGGCATTATAGAAACTTACTTCCTGATGGATCAGCGACATAGACACCTTTGCAGGGTACACAGTAAGCGCGCGCTAATTGATATGACACTTCATTCAATACAGATCCACCAATCTCAACATATCGATCAGGTGTGCTATTCATTATGATTGTTCAGTTCTCCCTTATTCATCTAATAAAACCTGAACTTACATTGCATGTAAATCACCCACATGAACAGTCAATTCGATCAATTGTCCACCACGTTCTACAGTCATCTGTATGTCGTTTCCTACGTTGGAATCGAGCATTTCTTCAAATGGAACGAATTTAGTGATATATTCACCATTGATTGTGAGCAAGATATCTCCTTCCTCAATCTTCTTATATGCAGGTCCTCCAGGTAACACAGATTCTACAACCAGCAGACCAATTTCATCTGGAAATAACTTCCTCAACTTTTCCTCTGTCTCTGGTCTAAGACCCAATCGACGTGATTCATCAAATGGACGGTATCTAAAGAAGGGAGATGAGACCATTTTGTTCAGACAATTCAATGCCTTCACTTACATAAACTGGGTCTGAATATCACCTCTAGGTACAATCTCATCTCTCTGGATGTACTGAAGAGCACGCTTGATTCTATCCAAAGGCAAGAAGAAATCTGTGGCTGCCTTTGTATGTCCACCTGCTTGTAAAGCAACTGCATTTCCTTCAATATCAATGACTGGTGATCCTGAACTACCACCACTCGTGCTTGAAGCAGCTTGTCTACATATCAAAAGAGTTAGAACATCCATCCAAATGTATTCAAATTCACCCACTATTTACAGATAAAATGTGTTGAAATCATTGTATGTCAATTCACCATATTCAGGTGTGTTACGATCTAAACGAGAGATAGAACCAGCCAAAATACTGAGCTTTTCACCTGCATCGTTACTATAGAAGTGTTTTAGTTTATTTCACATGTATTCTTCTATTTGGTGTCCATTTTTACCCAACTACACGGATATCCAGACCAACTTTAGCTAATTCTGGCTTGAGTTCTACTTGAGTCAAGGGCATATATTTTATCTTTTCTGGATTGAATCTAACAAAAAAGAAAAAGGGGGATCTATTAGCACTTGAATGGTGTGGGGCAGTGAGTTTGGATACTGTTTACTTTAAGAATCCGAAGTCATGAACGGGATCTCGATAAATAGGGTAAACATCCACTTCCTCGTGATCATGGCATATGGCCTCACCCACAAAGGGACCAGCACATGCAACATGTCTGTTGGTTAATATGATACCTCTTTTGGCGTCGACAATAAAACCAGAAGCTTCTGATGTTTCTGGGCCTAAAGAAGAAAGTCATGGGGTTAGTATTGACTTGGAGGAGATAATCATGACTATCAACTCAATTAACTACAAGTAGATGATAGTCAGTACAACAATAATAAAACCTTCTGTATCAAATGCTGCTACTTGGCTGAAACGAATAGAGACAATAGCCTTTACTATATTATTGATGGTGCCTTGCCATTTAGAAGGCTTGAGTTCAGCATCCAGTGCAAGTACATCTGACATCGGCACATCCTCATTAGACAGCGCGTCCTCATCAGCAGACAGATCTACCTTTCTACGCTTTACAGGGTAGTTTAAAGTGGTAGAAGCAGGTGAATCCCCTCCTTCGAAGTCTCGATCATGTGGAAGTGAAGGTAGAGCGAATTTGTCTGATGTCAAAGGTGATTGATTCATAGTTAAAAGATAAACAAACAAACAAAAAAGGAACTCAAGAAATAAAGGTACAAGAAAAGAGAGCTTCAAGCTTTTTTTTTTTTTTCTCTTTTCCCGCATTCGACAAACGGTCACATGAGTCAACAAAACGCTGGTTGAAAATACCATAAGACTTCTCACTTGAGTGTTGGTTCATGCATCAGACAGAGGAGGATGACACCAGCCATACAGATACATCCAAATATAGAATGCATATTCATATTATGTACTTTAATGGTTCATTAGGAGAAAAGTAAGCTTGTAGTCTATCGGATTTACACTATGAACGATTGTCAGTCTCATTCTTACTACGATTCAAGGTGTCTACTGTTTCCAGTGATATATAGTCATAATTGGTTGTTTGGCTGCCATTAAAAAGCCGTGCTATTTTAGAGGGAATATGAGAGGATGCACTGTGATTCCTGCTGTCTGATGCTAATAGATGGAGTCAGTATTGGATGCATAGTCATGAGTATCACCCACCTTCTGCACTGTTATTAGTGTTCGTGGTGTCGTTACTGCCTTTGACCTTAATAGGCCGCATCTCCCTGTTCATACATGCCCATTCACCTCCAAAGGTCATGATGAGTATATTTATTAACTGAAGTATCCACCAGGTGAATCCAGTTGGAAAGTGTCTGTTTGAATTCCATACAAATAGCAGATGAAAGAGATGAAAGGTAAGGACATAATCTAGTATTTGTCGTGCTCTCTGTACGATGAACAAGAGAAGGAATATACTGCATATGGCTGTAGCTATCCACACTATAATTAAGGTCCAGCCATAACTAGTGTCTACTCTTATCTGCTGGTCATTGAATATGAGATCCAGTGAGATATCATTACCATTCAATGTAACAGTGATATACAGTATTAGACTCAGGATGATATAGAATAGTGATTGTATTGCTGTAATCTATCAATATAGAGGATATTAGATCATTTGCGTGTTATTATGTTGGCTGTATGTACTTGTGCGATAATGAGAGCAGGATCCCATTTGAAAGCTCTGAAGGATGAAGCAGGCATTAAAATAATGAGTGGTAAATTAAATAAAAAGAGGGGAGGGCTTGGGGGAAATTAAGTACAGAGTCTTGATTTTATTGGATTATTGAAGGCTGTACGTCATCAAGTAATAACAGCAGTTGTTTACATTAACATGATATAGGTTCATCCATTGATTGAATAAACACATTACAGGCACACGAATTGATCTATTGTGTTACACTCTTCCCTTTATTTTTACCATTTTTGTGTTTGTCGACTCTAAATGATCCTCTTCAGTTCTCTCTTGAAGTACACAAATAAGGGTGACAAGGGCTATACGAAAGCGTATTCCACCTATATCAACACAATAGAGGATATTGTGAGGGCACTGACTATACTCCTGCCTGGTAACTATCTCATTGACTGACTATGTTGATATTGAGACTATTGTCATAATAGGTAGATTCGAAGACAGTGATATATGTCTACAGGGAGGTGTGTTCATGACTCGTAATGTCTCTTTTTTCTCACTAATATCACTCTGTATAGTATTGACATTACTCAACCTGCTCTCACTCTATCACACAAAACACTTGATTCAGAGGTCATTTCAGTCAATTCCTGTTGATAGTGATAATAAGCTGGAATCATTTAATGAAAGTCTGAAAGAACTGTTCGATAAGAGCAAATGGCTGAGTTTTGCCTCTTCTTCCTTGAGTGTCCTGTCCTATTCTGAAGTCATAATAGAGATGATACTGAACAGACAATCATCAAAGAGGAATAAATGGCTGTCTATTATGGGAATAGAAGGTGCAAAGTAAATATCAGTGCTTACACAAGGTCTATTCATTGGTTAACAACTCATATATAGAGCACTCCTTCGATTCATTCTCTTCTTCTTTGGCAATAGAAGAATGATCTTACACCCTACACACTTCATAAGAAATGTAGATCCTGTGTCACTGGATTTAGTGAAAGATGAGAAGTTGGAATTAGTCTCCTTTGATCCTCGTACTGGTACTGCATTATCCATGAATGAAGGAGCAGCCAAGGACTATCATGACAATAGTACAATTACCAGTCAACTGGGGGAACTGTTATGGATCATTAGACCTTTTATCTATGGTATTTAAATAGCTGTTTATTGTTGGTGACACCCCCCTCATATTACATGTCTATAGTTCTGTTAACTGTCATTCATCAGTACAAATATGAGACTCCAATGGATATCAGTAGGAAGGATGATGAGGAGGATGAAATAATAGAGAAGGAAGAGGAGAATAGATGGAAACCATGGATGATCTCCTTATGCATAGATCTGATATCAAGATCATTAAGAAGCATGCAGCCCATGTCTAACCTTGAAAAAGATGAATCCAGAAGAAGAGATTATCTGTTGTTGTATTATCTATTAAAAGGCCCTATCTACTTACGGTTTACTAGGTATATTAGGAATGGAACTTCTATTATACACACTCATTCACATACACACAATCTCTCTCTTTATAGGAAATATATCCAGAAGTTTTGTGATACAAATCAGCATAGACCTGTTATATCAATCATAGCTGGTAATAATATATATATCATTCAACTATATCCATTTGAACATAGATTGATTGACTATTCCTTTCTAGCTGCAATCAATGATTATCTTCCATTCTGGGAGGATTCTTATTTCTATACCGCTGGTTCTTAATGCCAAGCTCATACTTAATATATAGAATCAATTATTTCGCATAAATTATGCTTAATCTGTTAAATACGATCACTTGTATGAACATGTTAAACTGGTACAAATAGCTTTTATTATTTTGTTAATGCAGTAAGAAAGTAAGAAAGTAATGAGGATTATTGCAGAGAAACAAAGGGATGGGGAGTCCAGTGCAAGAGTTGAGGTTGATTAAAGTTATTCCATGGAGAGACTTTAAACACCACCGCAGCTTCGACCAACGTCATTGACGCCATAACCGCCATTGATCTCTTTCCAGAGGTTTAATTTCTCCCTGTTGACTCCTCGTGACTTCATAATATCAGAATGTGCGATTGAGGGTTGAGCTTTACTACGAACAATAGTGCCCAGTACAGCCAAGGTGGCTACGGGGAAAAGAACATAATTGATGAACTTGGAAGGCATTGTGTTATATCTCGAGTGAATAGAACAAGGAAAAGAAGAACAGAAACCGAAGGAATATCAGATGTTGGCTTTATATACAGTTCAAAATGTCTTTTATTCATCAGTTTCAGCCATTGAACTTTAAAATAAATGGCATAATATCCACCCATTTTACTAATCTCCAAATGGTTTTTGATTCAAGACTCGTGTGAAATGAACCCAATACAAGACACGCCTTTTTATTTTTCCATTCAGTTAATTGGTATAATCACATTCACATCTATGTATCCCAGGCAGATTTCATTACTGACACCTAGCAATTTATCCATTGATTGGCCTATATTTCCCCAGTCATTATCTTGAACATTAGGCAGGCTATCAATGTCCATAGCATCCTCCTTCAAACTATGACTACTCTCCTCTGACCCATGAATACTCTCTTTCGACTCATAAACATCTCCTGCTTCTGCAATCGACCTCTCTATCTGATTCAAGCGATTGATAATATTTCCCTCATCTATTGAGACTGTTAGTTGATCATCTTTTCATTAGTAAGACGTCATTCAATTTACCATGTATCACTCTCCCCATTGTTTTCTCTTCCTCATTCCCCCCATAATTCATGCAAAGGATATATATTCTAGTCAGAAGAGTAGCCTCTGTCCGGAACAAAGCAGGAATATGAGAGCATTCAATGATGATATCCACTTTATTGCTGGATTCTAATGGGGTGAATCTAATTAAATCAATCACAGTATTTATGCAGATAGATATTACCTTTACATATGCGTATAATGACGGGGATTCCGGGATAGGAAGCTAATGTTAAATATGCCGTGTCTACACTATCCATCATGTCCATCACCTGTTCACTATGACAGGTGTTCAGTTACACAGTACATTATCCATATACACTCCCTCACTTACTGTGGATGTCCTTCACTTATAAGATAGCTGAGAAGTGACTGTATCTTAGATAGTGGGATATGTGGATCAACTTCACATTTAATATGCGACACTCTATAGTTGAATATTGATTTATCTGTATTCATATCCGATGTCTTTAAGAGCCGTAGTGAGTAAGGAGTATTCCATCGACTAGTCCTAAACGAGTTACCTTGCTCAGGTGTCTTCTTATCATTCGTGTGAATGGGAATTGTGCTGTATTGTCATGAACCCTTTGTTTATCCAGTGACTTCATCAGCTCATTCGATACTTCCTGCAGTCCTTTTCTCTTGATACTGGTAATGATATCTTTGGAGATAGGAGAGGCAAAGTGTATGTCATCAATTAACATTTCATAGACTGGGAAATCAAGAGGATCAGCATTGTCTACATTCATTTGCAGATAAACTTTGGCTATCAAAGGGAGTGATACTCGGCGGATATCGATTTCAACATCTCTTTCCCATAGAAGATATCGTTCTATTCCATTCTCGTACAATGGTTGGAAGCCAATTATTGGTATTATTTTCATCTCACCAACTGCAGAACATGACTGTTGTATGGGACTAAGATCCTCCTCTGTTAGATGTAAACAGACTGATAAAATGGTTTAAAAAACATTACTACCCATTATTCTCTTTCTCTATTTACCAGTCCAGTCTTCCAGTTTCAAGAACTCTGATGTCTTGATTGATATTCTGATATATGTAGTGGAATGGGATACACTATTGGTCATGGAATAATTCTTTAGAATAGGTTGGGCAGTCAACTCAAAGCCAGTCGACTTCAATGTATTCCCGATGCGCTTGTCTCTTTTGATTTTGATATGAGACAATGCATATAAGGTGTGATTAGTGGATGTCAGTGAAGCATTTAATTCCTATGAAATGTCCTTGTAAGTATATGGCGAGAGTAACCAACCATTGGTCAACTCACTAGTTCTTCTTTATCTAATGCCTTGATTGTTATTTCACTCATTTCGAGCTCTTTCAGCGTATCCGCTATAACAGTATTGAGTGCCATTGGATCATTGTCTATTGACACTGGCACAGGGTTATAGCGTACTCTGTGGGCAATACAGTTGGGATTGCGTTGCAATATATCCAATACATAATCCTCCTTGTTTGATAGTCTCAATCGACATACATCCTTGAACCCTGCAAGCAGAGTACTCTCCAGCTCCATACCCTGAGTACCTATCTTGATGTGGATAGTAAATAATCTACCAATACCCGTAGATACCATATAAAGTGTATCCTGGTGTACTACTGTTAAATTATAGATCTATTCTGAAAAGACACACTACTTACATTGATCTGATCGATAGCAAAAATGGGTCCTTGAACATTAAACTGTTCAAGCGTCGTGGTTGTATTCTGTTGATATAATACGATTGATCCATGACTCCTGTTATCAAAGTAAATAAGTTCTTTAATATATCATTCTGTGTATTTTTCTTTTACCCAATGATCAGAAGATGACTTGAATGATTTGCATGAAACAGGTTTATATACTTCACTTCTTGTTTCTGCTCAAATACATATATCTTCTTCTCTTCATTCTTTTTCACATCAAGAAAGTACACACATCCAGCCCTTGTCCCATAGACAATTCCCTGTGTACTTTTGAATGGCATGAACAAACATATGATACTTTAAATAGTGTTTATAACGACCTACTGATTATGAATAGAAAAGAAGCTCAAGACTGAATGAATCGAATCTTTGATGGAACAGCCATAGGTAATCTCCCCATTCATCGGTGTGATAAGTGTTATATTGTATCCAGGATTGAGAAACTTCTGACCATTGCATAAATATACTCCTTCGGAAGATGGTATTAAGAAATCAGTCATACTCCCCAACTATAATAAAAAAGAGAGAGAGAGAGAGAGAGTGTGTGTGTGTGAATATAAAGTAGGTATATCTCAACATAAACCATATTTTACTCTCTGCAGATGAAGATCATGATCTCTCCGTAGTTGCTCACTAATAAAATTAGAGCATTAGGGATATGTGATTGTACTCATGTCCAAATTCACCTGTTCGACAGTTTCCATATATAGACATCCTTCAAAACTGTCCTTATATAATATTGACACCCTCCCTCTCTATGACAGGATACAACGACTTGTTCTATGGAATCAGGTAGCTTCATTATCCTGTCTCCCTTATTTTATATAGAGGGTTGTTAATAGACTGACTTGAAGGGAGTCTCTATGCTGAACTGAATACCTCTTGTAAATAGTACACATAACCTTTCTCATCACTAACAAAGTCATACTGGTGAAATGAACAACCAAACAAGTGGCATCTGTCTACAGTTCGAGTGTTGAGTGGAAGTGATGACTGAACTTTAGTTTCTAACCACTTCATTTCTTTTTTTTATTTATTGTTCGTAGTCAAAAGTGTCAAAAATAGTAAGATAACCCAGTGAACAAATTTAAAAATATTCTTGGTATATAATTATTGCATTTTTTTAATATTTATTGGGATGATAAAGGGTGGACGGATGGAAAGGGAAGAGAACTGATCATACTGAGATATGAATGTGAGGAAGAAGAATGTAACTATGTATTATATAGAGCATATATATAGATTAGAGGGAATACAGGTGTATTTTTTTAGTAAGAATATAGACTCATATGAGGATGTTCTTCTTCTGAACTACCAATTTCACCTTCCTCCATCTCTTCATCTTCTTTTCTGCTTTTGGTGCTCATAGAGTGATCCATGATAGTTTGGGGTGTAATCTTCATACTGAGGGAAGGGTGTGGTATGGGGGGACGATATACTTGTGGTAATGGTTTGGCAAGTAATCGTCTGGGATCAGCGTGATCAAAGCGAATCTTCTTCTTTCGTAACTCATCTTCCTCATCATCTTGATCATCTTCCTCATATTCACTATCTGTAGCCACATCACTTAAAGGTTGTCTCACTAATCCCATCGCCGGTATAGGTGTCGGTGCTTTTGGTTTACGAGGACGACTACGAGAGGGTCTCTTTTCTGATTTGGGTCGAAGTATCAATTCACACAGTGATTCGATTCTTCGGGCAATAACTAGCTCCTTTGGCCATGCAATACGGGTCAGTATGGAAGTGGTGGAAACTGGATTTGAATCAGGATTCTCGCTATTCTCTGTGTGTTGTTGAACTATCATATGGAAGGGTAAATCTGGATCATTGACCATCAGGTCATGACGTCCAATACCATGCTTACATATGCCTTGTAATAATGCTTTATCGTGTAATGGGACTTCCCACCATCTAAATCCATGGATGAGTGTTAGTGTCTGTTCTTACTCTGATCGTTTTTTATAACTTACGGTGGTAATCCTGATGTCTTTTTGGCATAGTTTAATGAAACGTCGATGTTGGGATCTACAATCACTCGCTCACGAATCTTCTTCATCTGATCAACACGCTTCAATGCTCTTCTGGCTTTATCATAAGGAATGGTGTCCACCAGGTCATATTGATCAGTCTCATCAGCATGATTAGCCTCTTCACCAGAATCATGACTGTGATTCCCCTCCTGTTCTGCTTCTGTCTGTTGTTTCTTCATGATCTCCTTACATGCATTAATAAACTTATAATAATATACATCAAGCGAAGCATCTGTTCGCTTTTCTAAACCTGATATCTCTCTGAATCTATCCCATCTGATATTTGGATCTCCCTGGACTGTTTCAACTCCAAAAGAAAGAATAGTCCTCAAAAAATCACTACGACTCTTCTTCTGCCATCGATT
The DNA here is from genome assembly GCA_025528865.1 of Pilobolus umbonatus. Classification (NCBI taxonomy): domain Eukaryota; kingdom Fungi; phylum Mucoromycota; class Mucoromycetes; order Mucorales; family Pilobolaceae; genus Pilobolus; species Pilobolus umbonatus. The sequence continues at coordinate 174,527 of JAIXMH010000006.1, forward strand.
AGAAGAGTCTGTTGCTCGAGATGACCTTAGTTTAGTGGGCCTATTACCAGTTATTCCACGGCGTCTTCTGCTCTCAATGCCTTGTTCCCTCAAAAATGCAGCAATGATTCGGCGGAGACGCATACCAATATCTGCTTTTGATGGCCAAACATAAACAGTAGAATCCTCAAAATGATAGTCGGATGAATCGTCCTGTTTGTCTCCTCCATCCTCGTCATCTTCCTGTAGTGTACCCGCCTTACTATCATCGTATTTCTTACCATAGAAACAGAACTCCTTGTCTTTACGCATCGTTAAGTATTGCTGATATCCATGTTTACAAATACCCAACAGTAAATCACGATCCTCAGACGCGCCCCACCAATCACAAGGGAGAGAACCTGTCACTTTAGGGATAACAATAGCTTTCGCCTCCTCCCAGTTTTTGGGAACAATTCTATCTCTCACCATATGCAACATTTGAATTCTCAAAAGGAAGTTACGACCTAAACTATTTATCAGTATTATTGTCATCTCTATATTACCTAACCTACCTTTTCGCTCAATATGTTCTATATAATCAGAAGGGGCCTGGATCAAGAATGACCTGAATTCAGAGATATTCTTTTTCGTGGCATTGATGTAAGGAATATTCTCATCTCCGGGTACTTCATCCTCTGCATCGTTTTCCAAAATATACTCTATATCTTCCACCAATTTCTTATCTTCTTCTGAATTGGCTTCAATCACAGTAAGTACCTTTCGCATAAGATATCTGGTCACTGCTTTCAGGTCTTTTTCAGTACGACGTGGGAAATGGAGCTGCATTTGTTTCCAAGGTCCATAGCCATAAATCATCAGCTTTCGTTCATATTTCGTCTTTTCAGAGAGTGTCCAGGGACGATAGACATCACGCTTCCTAGACTTCTCGGTCTCTTCCTCATATGCATCTGAATCATCGGCATTCTCATTAGAAGAATAGCCGACATCTGTGGGTCGTGAGCCGAATCGTTGTACTTGACGTCGTGTTCTAGGTTCATACACAATCAACTCGTTTTCGTCTTGAATATCATCGACATCCAGGTTGACTTTGGTAGCCCACTTTTCCCAGAAATTAGGATCGTCGAGCTCTACGTCTTGTCGATTGGAGGAAGAAAAGGTAGCTTTAGAGAATATCGATCCTTTCTCGTTTCCTTCGTGGCGAATCACTGTGGTACGTCTCTCAAGGATTTGGTCAATGTCCTCTTCACAGAACTGCTTACTGTCTTCTTCGTTCATGATAGCACCATAAGCACCCTTCTTGAGTAAATCTTCAATTTCTTTTCGATTTATTTCATTCTTTGATGCATTCATCTCGTCAGAATTGTTTTGATATCCTTTTGAGTTCATTCGTTGCATGACAGCCTTGTCCAATCCCAGTTTCATTCCTGCGCGTTCAAACATCTCCTTTTCATAAGTGTCTCTGCATATCAAGCGGTATACCTGCACAGGTTTCGTTTGTCCAATACGATGACAACGTGCTTGGGCCTGTAGATCATTCTGAGGATTCCAATCACTATCAAATATGATACATGTGTCTGCTGCCTATCATTAAGAAGATTTGGTCAGTTATGCTATGTACAATAAAAAGTGGTGTTCTTACTTACTGTCAGATTGATACCCACACCACCGGCTCTTGTACAGAGTAAGAATACAAAGGACTGATCAATAGGCAAAGTCGAGAATCTGTCAATAGCTGCCTGTCTCTGCTCTCCAGGTACACTTCCGTCAATTCGCTCATGAGGATACTGTCTTCCTCTTAAATAATCAGAAAGAATGTCGAGACAACTTGTGAATTGAGAAAAGATCAAGACCTTGTGGTTGCCTTTGAACAGCTTATTCAGTAGTTTGTCAATAAGTACTAGTTTACCAGAAGAGTTAACAAGACAGGAGAATTGTTCTTGGAGTGTCTTTGCATTGTTCTCATTCACGATGACCTCTTCAGCTCCATCCAGTAAATAAGGATGAATACAACATTTACGTAACTGCATCATAATATTACGCAGATGGGGCATCTCCTTGTTGGTTTTTGCACCCTTCTTGAGGAAACTGAAGTTCTTTTCTAACACAGCCCGATACCACTTCTTCTGAGGAATAGTCAATTCAACTTCGATCACTGTTTCTTCTTTGACAGGAATACTCTTCTCGACATCTTCCTTGAATCTTCTCAACATGATTGGCTTCAACAAACTCTGCAGTTTCTCTACTTCGATAGCTGATTGTAATGAGCCGTATTCCGCAAAGAACAGCTTCTCGTTACTGTAAAATGTGTTAGTGATGATTCAAGTTCCAAGATCATTTCTGAACTTACTTGAATACTTCGGGTTGCATGAAATTAAGCAGACTATAGAGTTCATCCAAATTATTTTGCAGGGGAGTTCCTGTTAAAAGTAATTTATGATCAATTGAGAAAGTCTTCAATATCTCTCCTACTTTGGATTGCTATAAATAAGGCAAAATGTAAAAATGAAGGATCTTTGTATATGTGTTTTTGTAATAAATAATAATAATAAAAAAAAGGTGTTTATTACTTTGTTTTTCAATCTATGAGCTTCATCAAACACTGCGCATTTCCAGGGAATATCTTTGATGTGTGGTGCACCTACAGAAGCCTAGAAGAGAATCCATGAATATAAAAAAAACATTGTGTTGAATGAATCACTTACCATTTCATACGTTGTGATGAGGACATCAAATTTGAATCTGTTGGGTATCGGCTTATTCTGAACATCCTTATAAAAGAATTCTGTTTCCACTAACAAGTTACGTGAAAGAACGCTGCCACGATAATCGATCACATTCAGATCTGTCCATGCTTTGAATGCTCTTTCCCAGTGAGGAATTGCTTTTTGATAGAATGAAGCGTTAGTAATGAACATTCTCGTTTAATAATATATACACATTACTTGAGAGTGGTGCAACAATCAAGAAGGGACCTCTGACACTCAACTGGTAGTAGATATCATTCAAGAATGCCACCGATTGCACTGTTTTACCCAGACCCATCTCATCAGCCAATATACAAGATCTGTTGTTGTAATAACAGAATCGAAGCCAATTCAGTCCTTCCAGTTGATATGATCGTAGCTCATTTCCAAACCGATATTTGATACCGGTTTCATACTTTACAAATAAGGTATAATTGGGTCTGATCGGTGGATTGGGTAGTTTTTCATGGGGAATAATACGGTGCTTCTGGAATTCAGCTATTTTGGATGCATCCATCTATAAATAAATAATATAAGCACACAGAGAATACCAACAACATCGAACCAAACATACTCTCTGAACATCTTCTTCACTCTCCCATGTACTTGACTCATAGAACAATCCTTTCCATTTGATGAGATAATATATTTTGAGTTCATCTGTCACTGGATCAACCAACTCTCCTTCATCAATCACTCGATCCACCTTCAAATACTCTTGATAATCCTCTCCTTTCTGCCCTTCTTGATTCCATTTGGTCAAAAACTTCTTTACACGGTGTTTACCCAGATGTTCTCCTTCAATCTTCTGTTGGGGAACCCATTCGAGATGATGATAACTAGAATGCTATTGATTAAGAAGAGTAAGTAACAGAATAAATCCATTGTGTGGAGATTTTACCTTGTATTTCACTAATAGTTCATGCTGTTGAGTAACATCATTGTATCTGTAGTCCAACATCTTCTCAAATATGTTTGTACCCATGGGAATTATCACAACAGGCACCTCATTTGTGGCGTTTTTGTTGGTTTGTTTACTGCTCATTGTGAATGAGGTGATGCTACTGGAGATATCGAAATCACTGTCATCTGATAACTCTGTCATCTATGGTAATGATAAGTATGATGAATGAATAAGAGATAAAATGTATATACCTCTTCCATATCATCCGTCTTCATTGATTCATTATCATCATCTTCATCAGAATATTCCTGATACTTCACTTTCTTCTTGGAGTTTCTGCTGGACCGTTTGATGGCAGGGGATTTGGAAGTACTGGGAGACTGCTGAGACTGTTGTCTCTGTTGAAGCAACTGTTGCTGTTGTTGTTGCCTCTGGAACTGCTGCTGTCTCTGGAACTGTTCCTGATTCTGATGCCTCTGTTGTTGCTGCTGTAATTGTTGTTGTTGCAATTGCTGCTGCTGCATCTGCTGTCTCTGTAACATCAACTGCTGTAATTGTTGCTGCCTCAATTGCTGCAGTTGCTGTTGTTGCAGGTGTTGTTGCTGCATCTGATGGTGACGTTGTTGCTGTTGTTGTTGCTGTAACTGCTGTGGATTGATTGGAGTGGTTGACTGTTGTTTGGGTAATTGCTGTTGATATTGCACAGTGTTTGCCACAGGATAATGGTGCATCGATGGATAGTTCTGTACTTGATTGGCCAATGGATCGTATATCCTTGGCTGCTGATTGGATCCAGACATTTGGACCCCGTCATAGTTGCCCTGAAGTGATGGATAGGCATTCAGAAATTGTTGGGATTGCTGTGCCTGAGAATAATTGATGATATCAGCAAACTGTGCTTGTGGTTGTTGTTGAGGTATATAATGGCCGGGATATTGGGGATTATTAAAGAATGAATTGGCGTTGAAATCAAGCTGGTCTTGTGGCATTGTTTGGTCAACAAATAGCTGGGAGTTAAGATCTCCCGTTAGATAATTAGTAAATAACTCGTCCTGTTCATGAGGAAGAAACATCTGCTGTTGTTGTGGATATGAAGTCTGTGGATATTGTGGAGGTATAATTTGACCTCTATTGAGATGTGAAGATGGTTGTCCTTGAGGCGTCATTTCTATTGTCTTGCATCAGTTTCATCTGTTCATAGAACAATACGCGTTCAAATGACTTACCATTGAATACAAGATGAGAAGTTTAGAAGTGAACTTGACCCTTTATAATCTCTAATACTTGGTTTCCTTATAAACAGCAAGAAGATAAGCTATCCGTTTGTTTATACGCTGTTATTATTGGTGTATTCTAACCCAAAAGATGACCGTATTAATATTAATTAAAAAAAAAAAAATAAAGGGAAGGAGAGAAGAAAAATACTTTTTAATTTCCTGTTGTTGGAGTGTATTTAATAGCCATGCACATCCCTATGAAGGAGTGATGAGTGTATATGAACATAAATAAAGAAGTGTAATGTTACCTCGACTGGACAAGTATAGAAGAGAGTATCTCTAGGTGTATATATATGTATGTATATATATATATACTCTATACTATTAAGTAAATAGAGATACTATATATATTCTACTATTTGATTGTGTGTATATTTATAATTTAGTGTTGTATATAACAATGGCTATATTTGTATAAGTATATATAGTATATAGATATCAATATCTATATCAAGATAAAGAAGAGGAAATAAATAAATACGGTTCCACCTTCAAATGGTTAGCCTCCTGGGATCAATTTCGCAGAGATATTAGCCAATCTTTTGGGATGGAGTATTTGAGGGATGGGACGGAAGTCTCCCCGTTCTACTGATTGATAGTCCCGAAGATCAAACAAGGAGTGGGATGATCACTGTGAACAAAGAAGGTACCTAGGATAAATCTACCATGACAGAATGGTATGAAGACGAGAGTTCATTGTATAGGAGAGAACAGACAATCCTCCATGAGATGAATGGTGAATAACACACTATAAACAGTATCGAATCAAAGGCATTATTTGAACAAAGAATTGGAACTTATTCTTTTAGTTGTATGTGTGTTTGTGAGTGTGTGTATGGGGTTTATTATTAAACAATAATAATAATGCTCTTGTTAGGAGATAAGGAATAAAGATAGAGAGAATACAATATACATAATGTATACATAACATCAACATGATATTAAATCGTAGCAGTCATACTATGATATTTATGCCTCAAGATCATTGAATCTAGATTCAATCTCTTTCTGGATGCTACCGTATTGATCAATAAGGAAGTTTTCACCCTTAGCAGGATCCTCAAACTTCATAGATGACAGCTTATAGAGAAGATCACCCATGGATTCACGGATCTTACCCCAGGTGATCTGGTTGTTAGATGATTCCACAGCATGAATGGCATGTTCATAGAAACCAATCATATTACGTAACATCCAAGTGGTCTTGTAGAAAGGACAGTAACGATCGTAGTTACTGTAACCATTTTGTTGAAGGAAATCATCCTTAATGATCTGAGCAATGTCCAAAGTGATCTTATCTGTCTCATTCAGACCAGACTTACCCACCAATTGGACAATTTCAGACAGATTCTCTTCCATCTGAAGAATCTCCTTACACTTATCACGAAGGGTGATGTATTCAGGATCGTTCTTTTCATAATAGGGCTCCAACACCTTCATGTACTTGGAGTAAGACAGACTCCAGTTGACGGAGGGGAAATGTTTACGTTGTGCCAATTTCTTATCAAGACCCCAGAAGACCTGGACAATACTTAAAGTAGAGGCGGTTACAGGATCAGAGAAATCACCACCTGGGGGGGAGACAGCACCAACAACAGTAACACTACCTTCACGAGAGGGATTACCAAGACAGGTGGCTCTACCAGCACGTTCATAGAAAGAAGCAAGACGAGCACTAAGATAGGCAGGATAACCAGAATCAGCAGGCATTTCAGCAAGACGACCGGAGATTTCACGAAGAGCTTCTGCCCAACGAGAGGTGGAGTCAGCCATCATAGCCACATTCTTACCCATGTCACGGAAGTATTCAGAAAGAGTGATACCAGTATAGATAGAGGCTTCACGAGCAGCTACAGGCATGTTGGAGGTATTGGCAACCAAGGTGGTTCTCTTCATGATAGATTCTTTACGACCATCAATGTCAATAGATAATTCGGGGAAATCCATCAATACTTCAGCCATCTCGTTACCACGTTCACCACTAATAAATAGAGTCAGCCTACATGATTTACTCAATAATATATGATATGCACAACATACCATCCAACATAGATAATGATATCGGAATTAGAGTATTTGGATAATGATTGAGAGATGACAGTTTTACCGCAACCAAATGCACCGGGAATAGCAGTGGTACCACCTTGGACACAAGGGAAAAGGGCATCCAATACTCTTTGACCAGTCAACAAAGGATAATTAGCAGACAGTTTCTCGGCAACTGGTCTGGGAGAACGAACAGGCCAGAGCTGTCTCATGGTGTGCTTAGATACTTCATCTTCGAATTCAGTCTCAAGTACGACATCATCAATAGTGTATTGACCCTTGGGAGCAATGTAGGTAATTGTACCACGAGATTTGGGAGGTAACATAATATGATGGACAGTAACAAGAGAGTTCTCATATACTTTACCATAGATATCACCACCAGTAATATGGTCACCAACCTAATGTTCAACATGTTAATGACTTGTGTATATCTATCTATCTAGATCTTTACTCTGAAATTTATAGGCTCGAAGTCCCAACCAAAGCTCCTGTCAAGAGCAGGAGTGGCAATACCACGAGGAATATAGATACTCTGAGATGCCTCTTGAATAGCCTGGTTAAAAAATGAAAGAAGGTTATTGATTGCTGTAAAAGAGAGAGGGTGTGCGGGTGTTATCCTTACCTTAAGCGGACGTTGAATACCGTCATAGATGTTTGACATAAGACCTATAGGGGAGAGGAGAACGATAAGAATTTAAACGCGTCATAACACAATAGAGTGGATAGAATGATAGTTACCGGGACCAAGTTCAACAGACAAAGGCTTTCCTGATCTCAATACGGGATCACCCACAGTTAAACCACCTTAGAAATCAAATAGATAATTAATAATAGAAGACATGGGAGTATGAAGTGGCTTCTATTATTACCAGTTTCTTCGTATACTTGGATGGTAGTCTTGTCACCATCGATACGAATAACTTCACCAACTAATTCTGTATGACCTACACGAACCTATTGCCAAGGTAACGGCAATAAAGTAACGATAGTAACAAATAATAAGTATGATGATATCATAGTATGTAAGTCTATTTACCAATTCATACATAGCAGAACCATGCATATTCTCAGCAACAACAACTACAAACAACTGCTTAATAACATGTCAACTGTAAATAATACTGTTATTATTACCTGGACCAGATACGGAGAAGATGGAACCAAATGCTGATTCACGCTCACCATCTCTGATTCTAGGCATATCTCTTTCTGCGTTTTCAAGTGCTCCAGCCTAAAGAGTGGTTAATGACTGATAGATATTATTATGTTATTCACTTACCATGATTAATATATATTATGAGAGTGATTATTAGGAAGAATAAAGCTCTTATTACGATAAAGAACACCGAAGTAATAAGAAAAAGAAGAGGAAAAAAAAAGAGCGAGGAAAAAAAAGAGGGGAAGGTGTGTCAAGGGGGGGGGAAAGTCCATTAAATATAATCAGGTCAATTCCCTCATTTTGGGACATCTACGTAAAATACAATGTCAGCCATCGACTAGTCTTTATTGATTGGATGGACCCTACCGTTTCATCAGATAGGTAGGATGCATGGGCAGTGTATGATACTTATACTCTACAGTAGACAGTGTATATATATATATATATATATAAATACAATGGAGTGGGTCACATTATCCTGTCATACAATCTCCTCTTTGTCATTGGCTATAGATCATTCAGTATCCAAAGATGAGGAATGGCTGAAATCAAAGTAAGGGCGATGGAACTAGAGGATGATGAAACAAATATGAGTCAAGTGATCCCTACAGTGGGTATGAACGATACATATCTTCATAACATTGCACACTCACTTTATACTTGCAAATAGAGTATATGATGAAGCTGCAATTAAAGTATGGAGGTGTGCAGTCTATACTTCAAATACCGAATGGCGGCTTCTGAGGTTGTTTCTGAGAAGTATGATATGATAGAGAGAGTTGTAAATCCATTCTTCACCTATCACTATTGCAATCGTGAGTGTCATAGTATACATGTATCAGAGTTATAAAGAGTCAATGTGCTTTGTCATATTGGATACTTCTTTCATTGTTATTACCCGAACTTGATTGAAAGGGACGATTGTATTACCATGGTAATCTTGGTTACAAAATGGGACTCACCTTGACAACGGTAAATATCAATAGTTTATACATGACATTATGGATCAGAAATAGAATATGAATGGCATTACCCCTTAGAATGTTGAAATACCATCCATAAAGATAATCATTCGTCCTGTAGAAGTCACGTGCCCTTGGATACTTTAAATACGGACTTCATCCTAAATAAAGACCTCTATTTTTCCCCTTCTTCTTTCACTCTACTCTACTTCCTGTATCTTTCTGTTGGATATATACATATATTTCTACATCTGCCTTAATATTTTATTATAGATAACACTCTTATCAATAGAGCTATTTAATAGTACATTATAATAATATATATATATATATTCATATACACATCTTATATAAACCTATATATATATATACACCCACGCACACACACACACTGTAAAGGAGATCTTATTATACACACCCTATAGAGTATACTATGGCATCAGCTGCTAATATTCTTCAGAGACAATTCAAAGGTTGGAATAGCATATTTACATACAAATTCTTCGTATTGACAATATTACACCTTTTCTATTATAGAACTGACACGGAACCCAGTGCCCGGGTTTGTAGTAGGTCTTAAGGAAGATAACATTTTCGAATGGTAATATGTGAATAATAGGACTGTTTATATACCGTAACTAATGATGACTGATTATAAACAACAGGGATGTCGCCCTTATAGGATCACCCAAGACTATGTATGAAGGGGGCTATTTCAAGGTATTTATCTTTTTTTTTTGTTCTTCTTTATGTGACGAGTGCTCATATTGTTATCACGCTCAATAGGCCACTATGACTTTCCCTGATGACTACCCATTCAATCCTCCTACATTTCAGTTCAACAGTGATTTCTATCACCCTAATGGTAAGGGATATGTAAACACAAGAATAGACAATACATCAACTAACATATAAAAATCACAGTCTATCCTGATGGCAGACTCTGTATCTCTATTCTCCATCCACCGGGAGAAGATCCAGTCAGTGGAGAGAAAGCAGAGGTAAATGAGATTCAATGGAACATATATTATTCATGAATTCTGATCTTTGTTTGATAACCATAACAGGAACGTTGGAATCCAACTCAAGTAAGATATAAAAAAAGAACTTAAACATCTCTATCTATTCACTCTTTTACTTACTTCTATTTTGAACCACCTGCTTATTGTAGTCTGTTGAGAGTAAGTGACCCCATCATGGATCTGACTAGTGAATGTTCATGTTCTGATTCATACTTTCTATTTAGGTGTACTTATATCTATCATTTCACTGCTTGCAGATCCAAATTGTTCCAGTCCTGCCAATGTGGATGCTGGGGTAAATAAGATGAATTCACTGTAGATTCATTGTTAATAACCATTGCTTCTTGTTACAGGTAGCATACAGAACAAAGCGTGATATATTCGAGGCCATTGTGCGAAGTAATGTATAGTCTATTCAATGTCAACATCATACTTACCAACTCTTCTCTTAAAGAACAAGTAGAATTATCAAAAAAGGATATCCCTCATGGCTTCAAAATGCCCAAGACAGAGAAGGACTTCATGTTCACAGCCCCAGTAGAAATGGATGAGGATGACAATTTGTATGTATTCATTATCTGATTGAGTTGATCTATTTCTCATTTTGATTATCTTCTTAGTTGGTATGATTCAGGAGAAGAGAGTGACTTTGGTATAGATGATGACTATGAGGATGAAGAAGAGGACGATGAGGAGGAGATGAAAGTACATAAACATATCTAAATACGTAATAAACTACATTATATATATGTACATACATATATACGTAGAAAATAGATACAATAACATACATTGAAAGGTGAATAAACACACACACACATTATATAAACCCTCGCTGTTTATTTACAGTCTTATGTTCATCCGAGGTATTTAAGGGAACAGTAGTGGGTCATTTGATTCATTCTGTGTCTTCATCAGTATGCGTAGAGTAAAAAACTAACTGGAATACCCATCATTCACTCTCAATGAAGAGACAGGATTATCGTTGGTTCGAATCTTGATAATAAGAGTTTGGTATACTTACAATAGAAATTGCACGTTCAACTAGTAATAAGTGATGCCTGTGTAGCTCTACTCTTGATTTGTTCATTATTCCTTTCATATGAAGGAAGACTGATTCACGGTAAGGAGAAGTGTCATGTATTAGAACAGATTTCCATGAAAGAATCAATTCACCCTTAATTCAGACTATGAAGTAAAGGCCTATCCTAATGAAATAAAGATGTAGAAAGAAGCACATTACAATTGGCTATTCACAGAATGGTATTAAAAAGACAACCGGGAACAATAAACCCTTCTATCTCCTAGATAGAACCATACCAGTTGACTTACCTGTATTTTTTCTCGGCTACAATGTCTGACAGAAATACTCTTACTCTTTATTACCAGGGGTACAAATCGATCAAGCTCTTTCAACCAACATGTGTTGAACAATTATAGCCATCTATAGCGTTTTACATTAATTTGCGGATATGATTCCATGAACACACTATTTACTACCTTCAATTTCACTTCATGAGCAGAGGCAATGACCAAAGACAGAAGCATATATTATCACAGCCTGTGAGAGTGATATTCCACCAGCCTATCATATTTACTAATTGAGTTTAAACAGATGAGTTACTCAATAGTATTGGATGCATTCGAATACAGGCCAATAGTTTCCTATTCGTTCACAGGGAAGATCTGTCATTCTCCTTCCAAATGGTGTTGGATTACGTTAAGATTCGTCCACCTTTTTTTATTTTAAACAATTATAAATAGACCCGAGATCAAGGTCATGTAGACTTCTTCTTTTCACTTTATAACTTTTAAAGAAAGTATAATTAAAGTGTAAATCATTAAGGGGACACCTACTCCTGCTTCCAAACCTATTTTTCTTTTCATAATGGACAAAGTCAAAACCCCTTTCTACTTTGGAGGTGCTGCCTCTTGTGCGGCAGCCATTATTGTTCATCCTTTAGATCTGACCAAGGTGAGACTACAGAATCACAAGGGAGGTCCAAAACTGGGCATGATTCGTACAATGGCCAGAATATTCAAGATCGAAGGTCCATTGGCCTTGTATGGAGGTTTATCTGCATCTATCCTTAGACAGGGCACATATGCTACTATTCGATTTGGTGGCTATGAGGCAATGAAGCAGCATCTCTTGAAGAAAGAAAAGAGTATGTATATAAATGAAGAGAAGAGATGAATAATAACAAATATATGTAGATCTATCTGTATGGCAGTTGTTGTTCTGCTCCATGGTAGGCGGTATGGCAGGTGGTATGTGTGGCAATCCCGTGGATATAGTCAATGTTAGGATGCAAAACGATGGTCAATTGCCTGCTCATTTGAAGAGGAATTATAGTCATGCTATTGATGGTCTCTATCGAATTTTGAAAGAAGAAGGAATCAATGCTTTATTCAGAGGTGTAGGTCCTAATATCAACAGAGCCATTCTAATGACATCTTCTCAATGTGTTTCCTATGACGGTATTAAAGAGGTCTTGGTGAAGAATCAGTATATGAAAGAAGGTGTCCCTCTTCACCTGGTTTCAAGTGTTATGGCAGTAAATATATGTCTCTACTATATATCATATGGATATTAATGCTTCTTTAGGGATTAATAGCCACCACAGCATGCTCTCCTGTAGATGTGATAAAGACTCGAATGATGTCTGCAACAGGTTCTGAAGGTCAACTATCAGCATTCAAAGTGACAAGATCCATGTTGAAATCTGAAGGAATTCTCTCGTTCTTCAAAGGATGGACACCATCTTTCATGAGAACCGGCCCACAAACTATCTTCACATTTCTCTTCTTGGAACAATTCAAGACATGGCATAACCATTGGCATGTTAAACATCTAAATACCCTGTTGATTGAATAGAAACATTTCTTTTTCCAAATTATAAAAATCATACGATTGAACTTATTATTGATACGGTTGATGATACAGATCTTTTCTCAGTTATCGGCGTATTAAATATCTTACCATGGTTGACGTTTTCATTCGTAATCGAATACATGTCTGGCAATGAAGCACATATGCTTATCTAATCCATAGTACCACTCCAGTCGTCCCGAGCCATACTTTGTTCATGCACTTTGGTGTATTCCTTGGCCAATGGGTAGCACAAATGCCCTTATAGCATAACCATAATGATACAGCTGTTACCCTTGTGATCCCAAGGATGAGATATATCCATTTAGTGTTGTTTTCGCTTATCGCCCATTTATCCACCTATTTAGCCCTCATTGAAAAATGAAAACAAGTACAATCCCGTTAGAGAGTGTTGGTACGTTTTCATGGAATCCAAGATCTACTACATCCATGCTGGCAGTAGGAACTCAATCCTATTCCAAGCATACCACTTCATGTCCTAAATCAACTTTGGAGATTCATAAAGTGAATCTCAACTCACATCTCAATATTTCCTCATCTTCACATAAAATAAACACGAGTTCACCGTAAGCAGTTTTTAAATATGGTTAAAAATAACACCCTTATTTACGTACACTTTCTTAAGCTTCACGACACTGTTATGGGGAAACTGCACACCCACCAAACCCTATGGTATGATAGCAGGTGGTATGGAAACAGGAGAATTACAGTTCTGGAATCCACATACTATACTCGATAGACAGAGGTATACTCCAGGCCCCGTATCTTTTTTATTTATGTTGTGTTAATGGACCATCTATCCATAGTATCGAGAATTCTCTGTTATTCTCTAGTTCTACTCCTACCACTCTAATTCGCTCTCTTGATTTCAATTTACTGCGAGAAAACCAGCTAGCTTCGGCTGGTGACCATGGAGAGGTACACAGATAGACAGAAATGAATTAGACTCTTACTATTTCATATATTGACTCTAATGCAGCTTACTCATTTATTACTGTGAAGTTTCATATTTGGGATTTAGATAAACTAGAGACACCGTACAAGGTCGACACTTCAAATTCTAGAATGGATGATATTGTCAGTGTTGCCTTCAATCATATGAAAGCACACATTATTTCAACGGCCTCTTCAAATGGTTATACAGATATCTGGGATCTTCGTATCAAGAAATCCGTCATGACATTAACAAGCAGTTTGGATGAGATGAATGGGAGCAAGAGAGGATATCAGACTTCGACCATTGCTTGGCACCCGAGCAGTGTAAGTGAAGGGGAAACACTTCCTATCATGTGTCTGACATTGTCAATATTAGGCAACAGATATAGTCTCTGCTTCAGATGATGATGAATACCCTGTCATATCTCTCTGGGACCTTCGTTACCCACATTCACCCAAAAGGAATATGCTGGGCCACACCAAAGGTATTGTCGATCTATCATGGTGTAAAGACGATGCACAGCTTATTGCATCGTGTAGTAAGGATGGACAGATCATCAGTTGGAATATAAAGGAGAATAAGGCACCCGAGGAAATATGGCATAATCACCAATATACATTCAGCATTGATTGGTGTCCTCATCATCCTTCTATTCTCGCAACTTCTTCTGCTGACAAGAGTGTAACAACTATTATATGCCTTTTTTTTTTCTTGAGTAGATGTGAGGAAATGATACTAATCTGCTCATTTAATAGATCAGCCTTTATTCCATACACGATGAGACTGAGGAGAGTGACGATGAAAAGCTCTCAGTGGATTCATTTAATACAGCAAAATCGGATTCCTCGGTCGAAGATGATAAGCCGATCAGTCATTTGGAATGCCATAGAAGACCCATCGGTGCTGACTTTGCTAGGGATGGAAAACTCATAACATTCCATAATAGCAGTTCAAGTTCAAGTTCGTCAAAGATAAAGATAAGGATCATAAATCTCAGTAGACCGAATTCCCCTCAGTTAGATTTGGGTCCTGATTCCAATCCAAAGAAGATACTGATCCAGGAGAGACTGAAGCATAGCATCAAAAAGATGGACTGGGAGATACTGGCCATATTGTCGAGTGAAAATGCACGAGAACGCTTGATTCGCTATTGTAGATATAAAAAAAAGAAATAGCAGATAAATCATCGGGATTGATGGAGAAAACAAGAGAAATAGGTAGACTGGATCAACACCTCAATGAAATCAGCTTCAATCATTTTTCTGTAAAAGACAGCAAGATAGATGCTAGACAGACAGCAGAAATGGGTGGTCAGAGGCATTATACAGGTGTTATTCCAAATACACTTGATTTTAGCCACTCGCGGCCACCTATGCATGAGATGACACTGCCAGGAGCAGAAGCTTACCAGCCTAATATTCTTCTAAAACAAGTGGAGGAGCACAGAGACAACGATATGCCTATTGATGAACTGATCAAACATGCTGTTATCACTGGGGATTTTAAGGCAGCTGTTGATATTTGTATTGCATCCAAACGGTTCACTGATGCATTCCTTTGTGCCATGGGTGGAGGCAGAGAATTATTAGAGTACACGCAGAATATCTATTTCGAGATTGAATCGACAAAGGACGGTTATCTTTATTTCTTGAAAGGTATTGTGCAGGAGGATTTACTCTCGATTGTTAACGATACCCATCTTTCAGAATGGTCTTCCGTTCTCGCTGTCATCTGCACCTATGCCGATCCTAACCATTTTAGACTACTCTGCTCGAAGTTGGGCCACCGACTTCATGATTCTCCTATGGCTGAATTCAGGCGAAATTCGATCATATGCTATCTTGCTGCGGGTGATCTTCCTCATGTATCCAATCTATGGGCTATGGAGGTAAAGGAAGAAAAACTGAAACAGGGATTGGCAAAGGACGATCCTCGGTATGCAGTTCTTCTTCAAGAGTTTATCGAGAAGATAACTACATTTCGAGATATAATCGAATACGAAGATTCTGATCTGAATGTTACCTTGGATCGTTATGAACTAACTAGTCTCTATGAATTGTACAATGATTATGCAGAAATAATGATGGAAAAAGGGAAGTTGGATATGGCTATCCAGTATCGTGGTATGATACCAGTCAAACTAAGGGAATCCAAGGCCTTAAATGTTGACACTGCTGATGCACAACTCCATAGAAATGGTAATGATTGAAAAAGGAAAAAGAAAAACTATAACAATTGTTAATACTCATACTTTATAGGTATCTATGACCAGCAACAGAAACAAAATAATAAACAAACACAGCAAATATACTTGAATACGCTTAATCAAGAACCAGTCAACCCAGATTTCTCAGGCCCTTCAGATGATAACACGTCCCCCTTATACCCTAATGAAATTAGACCTATCCATTCTGCAAATGCAAACTTCTATAGTGCTCGTGAAAAATAATACCATTCCCCTTATTGATACACACACACACACACATATTAAATTATACTATACGAAGATATTGTTTATCATCATGTTTTCTTTCTTTTTATTTTTTTTCTTTGTAGCTGAATATTCAATATAAGCAAATGTGCCCTAATATCTCTTTTTTTTTATCAACTGTAAATACATCTAAAAATACATATTAAAGTTTGTTTTGACAACAACCACCGGCTTTCTGCTCCTTCTCATTATTAGACAGGACAAGCACTGACTTGTTGATCTTCTTATCTGTAGGAGGAACATCTAAAGCAGGATTTGCAATAAAGAAGTTGAATGGCTTCATCTGGAAACCACACATTTCAACAGGCATGATAGGGAAATCTTCAACTCGTGGAATATGAGTAATACCAAAAGTAAACCAGATAACAATATCTGTATTTTCTATGCTATCATCACAGTTATTTGACCAGAACTCGACTGTATCTTTTCCTGTTGACTGGTTACAGTAGAATCCACCAGCAAATAGTTGATCTTCATGGTAAGGTGTTACCCAAAGAGTCTTCTTGGCAAATCCAGCACGTTCACCCACAATAGAATCTTCCTGAGCATATAATGGGGTTTGGTGATGAGAGATGAGCTTCCAACCGACAGGTAATTTGGTATATGGGTGGATCCTGTTCTCATTGAGAATTTTCCAGAAACGAGTTGTTGCATAATCAGGTATTTGTTGTGCTTCTCTTGCTGTTTTCAGTACTTTTGTCTCTGTTGTAAAACCGTTACCAAAGGGATTCTTGGGATGACCTGTAGGGAAGGGTAGCGATCTTGTTTCAACAGAAGAAATAGAATTGTTACGACCATCAATCATGGGGTCAATACGCATAGTGAAGAAGTGTTGATGATATTGAGCATTCAGTTGAGGAGCAACAATGGTACCGAACCCTCCAGGAGTTTCATCTTCTGCCAGAACATGTATATTTAACTCGCCAGTAGCCTTCACCTCATATTCAAATGTACCATCTTGATAGAAATAGTAATATAAACCATAATCATAATTGGCCACTATAGAATGAAATAAGTTAAATAAGAGCGATAGATAATCATGTAGTAGATAAACTCACCTGTCACAATATGTGATATAACCAGTCTGCGGGATCTTATAGTATGAGCACGGCCATTACGGTAATCAGTGTGCTTCATTAACACGCCGTGGTCTTCTTCATGTAGACAGATAGCATTTGGTACAATAAATGGAGTGCCTTCTTGATCGTGGAATGTAGCATCAAAGTAGTAGATAGAACCCAAACAATCACAACCCAGGGCAAGACTATTTGTGCAGAGACCCATACCATATTCTCCTACATCAAAAGCATGTTTACGGTGATGGGGTGTTGAGGGATCAGCATAAGGAACCACCATTTCAGATAAAGAGATACGATAGAACAAAGGTCTCTTTTCAACACCATCTTGATAACTCACATTGTGAATGACTAATCCTTCACGGTAGTTCATAGATATATGCATATTCCACTTTTGCCAATCAATCTCACTACCCTTCACAGTAAAAGAAACACCCTCTGGCTGTTGAATAATGATAGGCTTCAGATCCTTTCGCATGTTCTCCTCACCAATGAACTCAGGCAAGAAGTTGTGGTTCTCCATAGGAATAGTAGGACGATTGAATTTGCTGTTTCTTGGCTTCATGTATTCAATATCAATCACCTTCATCTCATTCACATCTATCATGAATCCAAATATTAAAAACCGATGATTCTTTCCCAAAGAGACACTTACCAACAATAGGGACAAAATCCAGAGGATGAGCATACTGATTATCATCTTCACAGGTACGCATATACATAAATGCCTGCATCATTCTCTTTTCTGTTCCACTATAACGCAAATGTCTAGCTATAGCCCAAGGATCATTGAACACCATAGACATGTCATTGATACCCAAAGAACGACACTCAGCAATTACTCTTTCATCCTTCAGAATCATCTTCTCGACAGCAAACATTTCATCCATAGTCAGAATGGGTTGAACACCATGTACGTGCTTCCATGAATTGATTCTCTTCTTGTTCAGTGATACAATGACCTCAAAACACTTTCCAGTCACTTGCTCGATCAGAATCACCAGGGCTTCTCTCTCTACCTTGGCGACCTTCTTAGTTGACCAGCCTAGAAATGCCATCATGATATCCTTGGGGGGTTCCTTCAGAGTGATTGTATTGAATATCAGATTCATGTGTGATTTCTCCTTCTTGACAATAGATGTGACCAAGGATATTTCCTTACTGGAGAGTTGTTCCAGTGGATGGGGTACATGCCTGTACTGGAGTTGATGATCACTTGAAGTGTGGAGACTAGTCATAATTTATATAGATAGATAGATAGATGGAGAGTTACAAGAAGAGCCAGAACTCTCTGTGTTATTTATATAGACTCCCTTTACCCACAATCATTTACCTGTTATCTTTGTATGGGAGTGACCATCTGCCTATGAATTATCTTACAAATAAATTCATATTCAGAGATATGAGAGAAAGACCATTTTAGAAATGGTGGGAAAAAACAGAGTGTGGAGTGGCACTAACTGCCTAATGAGATCAGATCCTTTCTTCCTCTATTATTAATGTGTGTTCCTAATCTAACATACTTATGATATATATGTGTTGTGTATTTGTAATAAAGTAAATCTGATGATAGAGTATTTACCCTTATCTTTATTGTATAAATGATTATCCACAGATAGAATGTATTCTTATATGTATCACTTGGGTAATTACTACCACCTAGTCAATTCTCTCCTTATTAAGATACTTTGGGTAATCCACTCAGGGGGATGTCATGCATCTGGCATCAATGTGACAGTAATGGGTTTATAGTGTATAATATCCGAAAAGATTCGATATAATGATTCGAAATAGAGATAACATGAGTGATATCCTGTTCATAGAGTGGCTTGTATAAAGCCATGGTATGTACATCCTATTGGCTTGTATATATGGTGTAACATTGAGGAAGGAACAAGTAGCTCCTATCAACAAAGAATCGGCTCTCTCTTTACATTCTTCTTTCATTCATCTTGGTAAGTGATAGGGTCCGGGATGCATCAACAACTATTATAGTTTCATAACAGTGCCCAACATCTGTATATTTATAAAAAGGCGTTGTTCACCTTCATTCCATTTTGTACCAATTGCAGTGAATCCCGGTTGAGAACAGTGAAAACCCTTCCCTACATTCTCGGCGACTCTTCATAATTGACAGCACAACCAGTGTCAGTGCGGGAACTCTATGTGGTATATGTTCACTACCCGCAGAACGCGGTGATTTAAATGGATGAGAACTGACTTGCTTATCATCTTCTGACCCTCAGATAGTTTAAACTAGTTAAGAAGGTATACCCTTCGTATTTAGATGCAACGTCTCAAGGGCGATCATAGTCTATCTAAGTTGTCCATCTCTTGGCTAATATTTGTGAATTACCCTCCAATGTAAGGAAGATGGTTACAGTATACTAACCCCTTCGGCCTGAATAGAGGGTGAGACTTGATGGTGAAAGACATCTATATAAGATACACTGTCATTGGCCGAAGTGGATAGCTTTTCTTTATCCTCTGTATGGAAATAATAGGCCCATAATATATTTATCACCATCTTCCATATACATCCTTTGCTCTTTTTCAAAGTTATCAATGTTCCAGTAATACACCGGCTGAGAAAGATGGAAGAGTGGGCTCAGAGTGCTTGTGTCACTCCCAAGCAGCTGAAGGGAGGTGGTTAAGTTCAGATCCGACTCTATAAGCATGATATCAACTCAAATGGACATTGGCTAAATGAACGGTGTTCCTGGATTCTTTCTAAGCCAGTCAATCCAATAAATACATATATTAACTTCATATGGAAATAGCCCTTATTAAAGAGGTAAATGTTGACAGTTAGTATCAGCAATAAGGGCTTATCATCTCAAGGACAATGATGTTGTACATAAACAGTGACAGCAGTATAAAGATCATCGACATAGTTTGCCAAGATGTGATGTATTCCTATTTTGGGTATTTAGAGTTTGTTTAAGCCTAATACAAACCATCTGTCAATATATATATATCTATATATATATTTATATCAGCCTATGCAGACAATAAAACTAGCATATAGCCCAATGCCAATCTCTATCTATATGGGAGAGTACTCATTTCTATATATACTATGATGATAGAAAGTATATTTAAACTAAGCATTTGTCAGTGGTTAAATATCAAAGCAGACTTCAATCAGACCAACCTAGTATCCCCTTTCTATAGCCATCTATATGTATACCTATCTGTCACATATAATATAATATCTCTATCTTTATACTCCCTATCCCCCCCAATATCCCTGAAGAGTGTAATACATAACCAATTATTATTGAATACCATAATAAAAATAAAATAAAATAAATTTATAATTATTTTTTTTATTATTTTTTTTTTCTTTTCCCCTCCTCCCTCCCTCAATCCCCACAAAGATGCCTAGATTATTATTCAAATCAGGATCTCCAGATGTCATTGTAGATCAGTTGAAGGTCATGGACAACACCAACCATAGAAATACACGGTATAAACAACAGAAGCAGAGGAAACATTCAATAGATGCATGGAATAATCTGGATGAACCTATAGTTGGACGTAAAAGGAGTGCATCTGAACACACATCAAAGAAGAAGGTGGTTGCACCCACCAAGACAATATTAGTGACTGGAGGGGCTGGCTATATTGGCAGTCATACATGCTTGGAGTTATTGAATAAAGGGTACGATGTGATTGTCATGGATAATATGGCTAATTCACACCAAGGTAAAGAAAATAACATACATTGTACTATTAATTGACTTTGTGTCTATTGCAATTAATAGAGGCATTATACCGTGTGGAACAATTAACAGGAAGACCTATTGTGTTTATTGAGGGAGATGTTACACGGGAATCGGATCTGGAAGATGTATTCAAAAGATACAAGTTCTGGGCTGTAATCCATTTTGCAGCCATCAAGGTAATAACAGAGAAAGAGATAGATACTGGTGTATACTCATTTCTTGATGTTGTAGGCAGTGGGTGAATCTACCTGTATTCCACTAGAATATTACCATAACAATCTGACGGGAACAGTGAATGTACTGAGAACAATGAAGAAATACAATGTGAAGAATCTGGTGTTTTCATCCAGTGCCACTGTCTATGGTGAGCCTGAGATGATGCCTGTGAACGAGAGTGCGAGACTGGGGCCAGTGACGAATCCATATGGGAGAACAAAGCTGTTTGTTGAGGAGATTCTACGTGATTTATATGCATCCGATCATGACTGGAATGTGATTCTGTTGAGGTAGAAATAGATAGGAATTGACATATGGCTAGTGTATTGACTCCCGATTAGATATTTCAACCCAGTAGGTGCTCATGTATCTGGAATGATTGGTGAACATCCACAAGGAATACCCAATAACCTGCTACCCTATGTTATCAAGGTGATACAAGGACATCTACCCTTTGTCCATGTCTATGGCAATGACTACGATACAGTGGATGGAACAGGTGTGAGAGATTATATTCATGTATGTGATTTAGCCACAGGACATGCAGCAGCATTAAAGAAGTTAGAAGACAAGCCTGGATGTAAAGCATACAATTTGGGGACAGGTGCTGGTTACTCTGTCTTGGAAATCATACACGCTATGGAAAGAGCTACTCACAAGAAGATTCCCTACAAGGTAATCATAAACATGTCCTGTATGCATATCTGTATTCTGATCCAACTCTGTAGATTGAACAGAGAAGACCAGGTGATGTAGGAACATGTACAGCTGATGCTTCATTGGCAAATAAAGAACTAGACTGGACTCCAGTGTATACTATGGATGATATGTGTCAAGATATGTGGAGATGGACAAGAAGGAATCCAAATGGATATGAAGGTGAACTCATTTAAAAACACCGAGTAGATTACTAAATAAGGAAATATGCCCTAACAATAAATACTAATAATCATCATAATAAATAAAATAATCATTCATAACACACACACACACACGCACACATTGAATTATAAAGGGGGCACAAACCAACACTTCTCCCTTTTTCCCTGTTTCGATCCTCTTACTAGCAAGGCAACTAAAGAGAAAGAGAGAAAAAAGAATTTTTTTTTATTTATTATTATTATTTTTATATTTTTATTTCCCACATCCTTTTTCATCTCATCCCATGCCCTCTTCTTCTATGGCCACCAGCCCTGGTAACTCACATAATGTGGTGGGTGTACACTATAAAGTAGGAAAGAAGATTGGTGAAGGCAGTTTCGGTATTATATATGAAGGTAATCACTTTATAGATAAACAGCAGGGATCATCACTCAATGACTCTTCTTTTAAGGCATCAACCTACTCAACAATCAACCTGTGGCTATCAAATTCGAGCCTCGAAAGAGTGATGCACCTCAATTGAGAGACGAATATAGAACATATAAGATAATGGCCGGTTCAGGTAAGAGAGAAACTCCTTATTTCTAAATATATCCTTATATTCTTATCTATAGTGGGTATCCCCAGTGCTTATTATTTTGGTCAAGAAGGCCTCCATAATATACTGGTGATAGATCTATTGGGTCCCAGCTTGGAAGATATGTTCGATACATGCAGCAGACGCTTCAGTATAAAGACAACAGCCATGTTAGCCAAACAAATGGTAAGAATCACTATGGCCACAGCCATCCTATGCTTGAACCTCATCTCTTCTTCTTCTTTTTTATGTAGCTGACTCGTGTGCAGACCATTCATGAAAAGAACTTGATCTACAGAGACATCAAACCTGATAATTTCTTAATTGGTAAACCTGGCACAGAAACAGAGAATCAGATCTTTATTGTTGATTTTGGTATGGCCAAATTATATAGAGATCCTAAAACAAGACAGCATATTCCATACCGAGAACGTAAGAGTCTGTCGGGTACTGCTCGATACATGAGTATCAACACCCATCTGGGCAGAGGTAAGGGCATTTGTCATTCGAATCCTACTTTTCCTAATCAAATAATACAGAACAATCACGCCGAGATGATCTCGAATCATTAGGCCATGTCTTTATGTATTTCCTCAAGGGATGTCTGCCTTGGCAGGGTCTGAAGGCAGCCACCAACAAACAGAAGTATGAGAAGATTGGTGAAAAGAAGCATAACACAGCCATCAAAGACCTGTGTGAAGGATATCCAGGTAGAGAACCTCCATACGAATAGAGATGCCCTTTCTTCTTACATTCTTTTTGTTTCT
Source organism: Pilobolus umbonatus (assembly GCA_025528865.1). Taxonomy (NCBI): domain Eukaryota; kingdom Fungi; phylum Mucoromycota; class Mucoromycetes; order Mucorales; family Pilobolaceae; genus Pilobolus; species Pilobolus umbonatus. Next base: position 198,193 of record JAIXMH010000006.1, read on the forward strand.
AGAGGAGTTTGGTATCTATCTTCAATATGTGCGTAAATTAGGGTTTGAAGAGACTCCTGATTATGACTTTCTACGCAATCTGTTCACAAAAGCCATCGAGAAAGTGGGTGAACGAGATGATGGCATATACGATTGGATGTTATTAAACAACGGAAAAGGCTGGCAGGTAAGAGAATGCAATGGATACTCGCAGAGTTGCTGTTTACTTATTCTTTCCAATAGACAATGTCCAAAAGAAGCACCCGACAACAGACAACCAACAAGAGAATCACAGAGAATACAGGCATGAATCGTACCAAAGATATCAACCATGAACCACAACATATTCAACATCTACAGCTGGAACCACAGTTACAGACACAGACAATAGAAGAAATACCCTACCATCACAAAAGACCTAGTATCTGGCATAGGCTGTCCTGTGGATTATGCCAATAAATGTTTCTTTATATCAGTTGTACTTTCTCTTATTTACATACATTACCCCTCCAACTACTTCCTTTTGTCCTTAAAACTACTTATATAATAATAACAAACAAACCTTTTTCTTCTTTCTTTTAATACACCATCCATCCTTCCTTTAATCTCTTATCTCCTCTCCTTTTCTTCTTCTATGGATTCCCCCACTTAAATAAACAAGGGGAAAGGACTTCATGCAAACATCCTCAACCCTCCTTTGTGTGGCTTATACTGGAGGACTGCCTATGAATGCAATTTCAAAAGAAAAAAAAAATTATAAAAGTGTCTTTTTTAACTCTTTTATTTTCTTGTAATCATGAAGGCAGACGATAAGAACAAAGAGAAGCCAGTCGACAAGAAGGTGAAGACAAAGAAGAAGAACAACAGAGTACAGAAAGATATTGTTCATGTGAAGAATGAAGAGAAATACAAGCGTGGTACACCTGTTGTTTACAAGGTACAATGAATCGATAAATAAACAATAAACAGTGACTTACACTCACTTTTAGAAAGTGAAAGATGCCAAGTTAAGGGCTAAATTATACAAGGAAGAGCAGAAGAATAAAGAAGCTGCACAGTCTGCTGCCAGAGCTGAGAAATTATTACAAGAAGAAGTGGGTTATTTGGAAGCAGATGAGTTGGAGAAGACATATAACTTCAAGCAGGAAGAGCTGAAGAAGCATGTGGATGTGAACACTGCCAGCAAGGTGAGAACAGGAGATAGTATAGCCAAAACAATCGGTTGAACTCACCCCTCTTCACTAGATCTTCTCTCTTGATCTGCCATCTTTTGGTGGTTATAGAATAAATTACACCAGAAATGGTCGTCATTTGTTGATAGGTGGCCATAAAGGACACATTGCTGCATTTGACTGGCAATCAGGAAAACTACACTTCGAGACACATGTGAATGAATCAGTACGAGATATACAGTGAGTAGACGAAGACTGTGTTCTCTCTCAAATAACGAGGACTCACCCATTTTAATAGGTGGCTTCATAATGAGACCATGTTAGCAGTGGCACAGAAGAAATATGTGTATATATACGACAATAATGGATTGGAAATACACAGAGTGAAGGATCTGGATTATGTGGATAGATTAGACTTCTTGCCTTATCATTATCTGCTGACGAGTATAGGCACACAGGGACAGTTGAAATATCTGGATACATCCATGGGAAAGATTATATCAGTCAAGAGAACTAAGCTTGGACCATGTAATACGATGACACACAATCCATACAATGCAGTTGTGCATCTGGGACATCAGAATGGTACGGTCACCCTCTGGTCACCCTCCATGAATACACCATTAGTGAAGATGCTCTGTCATAGAGGACCCGTAAAGGCAGTTGCAGTCGATAAAGGAGGGCATTATATGGCTACAGCAGGTGCAGATGGTCAGATGAAGCTATGGGATATTCGTACATTTGGTGTATTACAGGAATATTATACACCCAAGATTGCCACCTCATTATCCATCTCTGACAATGGATTACTGAGTGTAGGATGGAATACCCGTGTACAGATATGGAAAGATGCATTCAAAACAAAGCAGACATCACCCTATATGAATCATATGGAGCCAGGATCACTTATATCAAATACACAGTTTGTACCCTATGAAGATGTATTGGGTATTGGTCACCAGAATGGTATCTCCAGTATTGTGGTGCCTGGTGCAGGAGAAGCCAACTTCGACAGTATGGTGGTTAATCCTTTCCAGACTAAGAAACAGAGACAAGAGACTGAAGTACATTCATTACTTAATAAACTTCAACCTGATATGATTGTATTAGATCCCACAATCATGGGAAAAGTACGTCAATAATAAAATAAATAAAAGTACAACAATAACTGTTCACTATCTAAATAACCTCTACTTGGTCATCAGGAAGGATGAGAATGAATGATCCCCATTCACCTTGATGATCAGTAGATTCTTGATATTATTCATGAAAGATAGACCACGTATGGGCACTGGTATCTACACTTCCCTCTTTTCTTTGACTACATCAGGGTATTTCTGCAGAAGTGTGATATTTGTATTGGAGGAAGTAGAGGGATATATGTATATGCCCCCATCACTTGTGGAAAAGGAGTTTCCATATATACAGTGATGAGCAATGTCAATGGAACCACAGACAATGCCAATAAAATAATAGGTGGTGCTATAGATGGATGGAGCAGACTAGGGCAAGAAAAAAGACGCACTCTATCTGAAATATGCTAATCGGCATGTTATTATTTGAATCTCCGACTACCGTTCAAGTATATTTTTTTTTATCTTTATTTTCTTAATAATAATGAAAGTCTATCCTTTCTTGCTAGTAAAAGAGTAACTACAGACAATACTGTTAGTTATGTTATGTATATACTCTCAATAAATGACTCTTTCTTATTGCTGTGCACATTGGACTCCTCCACCACCATGATGGTCTTCATAGTCTTCATCATGGGCATGTTGGGAATTTGACTTGTTCTCAAATCCTTCTGAGTTAAGCAGAGTAACCTCATCAAAGTGTTTATCGGCAAATGTGGGCATAGGAGGACGAGGGGGCAGGATGGTTTCTAATTTCTTCAGGTTGTCCTCTGAAGTCCAGTGGGGATTGGGGAATTCGACATTGAATTTGACAAAGAGATGACCTCGGTTGTCGACACGGTGCATGGGCATACCTTCATTAGGGATCACCTTGGTAGTATTGGGTTTGATGACTTCACCAGGAATGATAGATACCAAGAGAACACGGTCATCTAAATGAGGTATAGCAAACTGACCACCAGCTAAGGCTGTTAAGAGATCGATGTTGGCCTGGTAGAAGAGATTGTCGCCTTGACGGGTGAAACGAGGATGGGGCTTCTCTTCCAAGGCAATAATGATGTCTCCAGGTACAATACCAGGTGCCTGATCACCTTCACCAGCAAAAGTGATCTTCTGACCAGGTTTCATACCACGCTCGATATGAACTTCCAGGATCTTTCTTTCGGTGGTGATCTTCTTACCCAAACATTGCTTACAACGGTCCTTCTCATTGATGATTTCACCTTCACCACGACAATCAGGACATGTTTGTTGAATCTGCTGGATCATAGGGCCCATCTGACGCATCATGATACGAGTACCACGGCCATTACAGCCACCACATTGCTGGACAGCCCCATTCTTACCACCTTTGCCATCACACTTGGTACAGAGCACATTCTTCTGCAGGGCGAGTTTACTTGTCTTACCCAAATAGAGATCCTCCAAGGACACCTTCAACTGATGGATCATGTCCTTACCACGACGAGGACCTTCACGGCGACCACCTCCACCAAAGAATCCACCTCCACCTCCACCACCAAACAGCTGAGAGAACAAGTCTTCAGCATTCATTCCACCCATGCCAGCACCTTGACCACTCAATCCTTCCTCGCCATATGAATCATATATATCTCTCTTCTCGCGATCAGACAATATCTCATAAGCATGGGAAATCTCTTTGAACTTATCACCTGCATCAGGGTTCTATTTCAATAAATAAGTTAGTATGAACCCATCTCCATCTCTTCGTTCTTACCTTATCAGGATGATACTTCAAAGCGAGTTTTCTATAGGCTTTCTTAAGCTCACTTTCAGATGCTGTGGGGCTGACACCTAAGATGTCATAGTATTTTGTATCAACAACCATGGAGAATTCAAGTATAAAGAGCCTATAGTGTTATTAGCAAAGAAGAAAAAAATATATATATAGAAAAAAAATAATTTTTTATATATATTTAGGGGGGGAGATTTCTCTGTTACTATTTGCAGTGCGTATTCTCAGTGCAAATTCTGAGATTAAATATGTTTCTGTGACGTAACAAGAACAAAAGACCTGTGAGGTTCTATTTGATTGTCTCTACTGACAAACATTATCTGCTTATTATGATAGACTAGTCATTACAATCAACCATAAATCACATAACAAGAACATCGAGTGGGTTGCACACGGGGTATCTAGAATATCCAACCCAGCTCTTCGGACTTCATTTCTCTAAGCCCCCCTTCCTTCATATTCTTTGATTCTCTATCGACCAATCAAATCATTCAATTTAGACTTTCGGAGGTGTACATCCTCTTACAGGTTGAAGTAAACAAAAGGAGTATGTGCCTCACTACTCATCTAACATTGTAACAGATAAGGAGTCAAAAGGAGGGGATTTTCCCTACTATCTCTTTTTCTTTTTTTCTTGTTTGTTTGTTTATTTATCCTCAATTTGCATTGTGCCTATTTTGATTCATCAAATGGGTGAACTAACATATTCGAGAACTCCTTGATCTCTTCAACACCGCGCACTTCCTTTGTTAACAGAGGCATGCGTACAATATGGAAGTCTTCATAGAGATCATATATTTGATCTAGATATTTCTGTTGCATTTTATGACGTACAATACAATGCTCGCAATTAGATCCTATTGGTTTAGATAGAATGAGAAATAGAAAGATGTGTAGAGTCAATGTGTATCTACCTTCTTTGGGGAATAATAGTTGATTGACAACAATGTTATGAGTGTCGATATGGTAGGATGTGAGTTCCTGAATCATACGCTCTGTTTCATACAGAGATAAGAATTCAGATATACACACACAAATAAAGGTGGTTGTGTTCTAATCAGCCAAGTGTCAGTCATATGTATACACTTCCCCATTTTCACTTACAGGATCCTTGAATTGGTTGTTTACTTCAGTAATCACTGATCTCATCTCCTCTAATTTAGAGAACATATCTTCCTGATTAGCATTCATTCCCATCATACCAGACACCTGCTGTACCATGGGTCCAAACCGGCTACTGAGTCCACTAATCTTGGCCAATGCTTTCTCGAGTACAGTAGGGAATGACAAGAAACGGAGTGTGTGACCAGTGGGTGCAGTATCAAACACAACAACAGAATAAGACATCGTCTTCACCTGCTTCATGACCTCTGCAAATCCCATGGCTTCATCTACACCAGGAATAGCATAGGCCAGATCCTGCATCATACCTCCCATAGGGTTATTCTGGTCGGCTATATCAGAAGGTATATCAGTCATCTATCTCATGTATATTTCTATTCTTCCTTATTTACACTGTTCTACCATCTCCTGAATACTAGAAGTAGGGTCTATTTCCTAGATAAAATGATGTACGATGTGAGTACTCTTTCACTTCTCTTTGTTCACACTTTACCATGGCATATAAGTTATTGAAGCCATTGACCAAGGTGGCCTCTTTGGAGAACTTCTGTCCAAACGCGTCGGACAGATTATGAGCGGGATCAGTAGATATCAACAGAACAGACTCACGCACTTTGGAGAGTTGAGCAGCCAAGGAACATGAAGTGGTTGTTTTACCTACACAACAAGAGCTTAGGAGTGTGTTCATCTCTTTCTTTTCAGTTGTTCTTACCAACACCACCCTTTCCACCTACAAATATCCAGTGAAGTGAGTTCTGGTCGAGCACATTCTGAAGAGTGGGTTCGAGTGGCTGGAAATCATCATCTGACATGTCTGACATTGTTATAGTTATGAATAAACAAAAGGGAAGGGAATAAAAATGAAAGGGAAAGGGGGGAAGTGAATGGAATAAGAGTGGAATAAATTGAGACTATTTTATTTTGGACACTCTTATTTGGCCTATATATATAATCTCAAATTGGCATATATATAAAACTTCAAATTGGCACATATATAGAATCTTGCATTGGCATTTATATAAAATCTTAAATTGGCATATACTTAGAATTTCAAATTAGCATTTATTTAGAATCTTGCATTGGCAATGAATAAATGGATGTGCAAAATATGGAATCGTGTTCACCTGTATAAAAAAGATCTATTCCCTCCAGCACCTAAAGGAGATACATTCAATTTGGTCTAAATGTCCTACCATTGAATGGCGTGATTCTATCTCGACTCTTTTTGTTAGGCCATTCTTTCCTATTCCCCTAATGGGCTTTATTTACCGAGGGGAATCGCCCATTCATTCTCGGGTAACTCCACCGGGAATCCCACCGGCACTACCGGATTAAAAGGGGAGATGACTTATTTAAATTATTACCCGGAATTAATCTAACACATTCGACAGCAGCCACTTAAGTGTATGGCCTCCCATGTTAAGAGCATTTTGTTTGGTAAGAAGTAAAAGGGGGGGGGTATAATAGAGAGTACTTGTGCTTTGAGAGTGATCACTCCTTGTTGTACCAAAATGATCTATTGTCAAATAACACCAATAAGCTCATCAGGAGATAGCACTCATGCTATACTCTAATTATTAGGAGCACGCGCAGTAATATACATATGTATCTACACTGATCTGCACCCTTGATACTGTCTGTTATGTAGCACTGTATCCATTGTTCCCATTTGTCAACCTTAGTTCTAATAAGAGTGATACTCAAGATAAACACTCGTGTATAGTTACCATGTACATAGATACTAATTGATATTAAAATAAATTGTGTATTGTCATACACAGCTTAGTCATTACACATTCTCTGTATTCTAGGCTGTTCATCCTTAACCGCGTTTTTTTAATATATAAGTAGGGTTCATCAACCAATAAGAGATCACCTAGGTGACTATATTGTTCAATTTTTTTTTTCTTTTTTTTTTTTTTATTTGAATGAAGTGCCCCTTTTTCTATTTTTATCTCCCTTTTCCCCCATCCACCTTATTTAATCTATCTTCCTTTTTACTGTTTGTCTTTTCTGGTCTACTTTATTTGTTTCCTTTGTATATTTATTTATATTACCACTGCCTTCCTTTCTTGAACATCCAAAAGTCTATTTATATCTACAATACCATCCGTCACTTAGCAACCACGACAATAGCTGAATAAGGAAATAGACAACACCAACATAACAACAATAGACAAGGGGGAACAGCAAACAATTAATATCTATCAGCATACTGTTGCTTTTATTTATTACAAAACGTATAACCATTTGAATAATAATAATAATAAATAAATGACTTCAGCGTACTCCTTCTGCTTTGGACAATTGAATAATGTGCCCTTTTCATCTACCTGTCAAATCATTATAGACGGTACCAACCTTACTTTAATAGGTAAAGAGGAGAATGTCATGACAACGAGAGCAGAAATAATGAATTCATATCCAATCAAAGTACATACACATATTATATGCACACTCTATTTGCTTTGTTATTGACATTCATTCATCCTAGAAACAATTATTATTGAAGATTCCCGATCAAGACTGTAATGAACTTAGAATAGAATGTGACAAGATAGCCTCTTGCACAAATACAACAATATCTGTAGATAAACCTATATCCCAATCACCTTTCCATTCACAAAACAATATCCATATTCTCATTACTGGTATACCCGACTCTATAGAACAGGCACAGATACAGATATTGGTCATGTTAGATAAACAGGTAAGCAAGAGAGATAGATACGAAGAACCCCTGCTTACCCTCTTCCCTTTCTAGTCAAATCTAGTGGCAGACACACTCCATATTCCATACAAACTGCATGTTATTCTGTGTGAACGAAAGAGGACTGGCCTCCAACCTATCCTGAAAGAAACAGCTGCTTCCATCTACTTCCCATCTCCATTCATATTCGAAGCAGAGGATGATTATTCTCCCCCTATCTATATCACTGGGGAATCCAACGATGTGTTACGCGTCAAAGAGATGCTATCCACATTGTCCTCACAGAAGGTAGCAATCTATGTTTATTTAATGAATGCATCCATTAATCATTCTGTTTATTTTTTTATTTATTAGACTAACCTCAATGTTATAGTAATTTTTATCATTAATCATACCTTTGTTTATTTCTCTTCTCTAGACTCAATCAATGTATCAAAAGGAAGCCATTCTCCACCCACGTAAACTGGATTGGCTATTACTGCACAGAAGAGAAGACCTCAAGAAGATCATGCGGGACAATGGCGCATTCATTGCATTCCCCAAGATGGGCTCCAATAACGACAGGGTGACTGTACATGCTGAGAACAGAGTCAATGTTGAAAGAACACTTCGGTCACTTCATACACTGGTAACATTATAAAAGGAGTATTTCTATCCATGTTATTCATGACTGTTCATGTACTTAGGCATGTGGTATCTATGAAGCATGCTTCTATTTCAATCAACGTGACAGCAGCATCTATGGATCAGATACACCTTCCTTCTTTAATTCAACTGCCAATGTATCATCACTCATATCCCAGCTATCTCAGATATCAGGGGCTGAAGTGACATACAAAGCCATGACTGGCTGTATAGAAGTCTATGGCACTGAAAGAGCCATCAGGCAAGTCTATCAACGTCTGCAGGAAATGGCATTCATCAAAGTAAAGAAAACATGACCTATGATAACACGAAGGGAATCTAAACTGACCTTTGACTTCTATTTCAGATATTCCCAGAAAACACTGTATTCAATGTGGAATTATCGAATGATCAGAAAGAGTTCATTAGTGGAAAGAAGAGTGGAAAGATCAACAAGATCATGAAGACTTCTGGAGCAAAGATAAAGTTTATAACTTTCAATGAATACAACTTCATTATTGAGGTGGAAAGCAATAACTTCAGTAAGGCCCTGGACGGACTGAAACTGTTACAGGAGGAATTACCCGCTGAGATATCATTTTATGTCCCTGAAATATATCATAAGCGTATCATTGGGGTTGGGGGAAAGAACATTCAGAGGATCATGAAGAAGTATGGTGTCTATGTCAAGTTCTCGAATGCAGAGGAATTTGCGGCACTCGGTGGTTACTATGACAATGAGGACAATGTAGTTGCCAGGACACCCATGAAGAACCAAGTCAATTTAGATAAATTACGTCATGCAGTCATGGATTTAATTAATCCCAAAGACCGGGACTGCGTTGAGCAGTACATTGATGATGTACCGTTTTGGATACACCGTACCTTCATTCGTGATCAAGCAGTCTATCTGACTGAAACCACCAAGAACACGAATACTCGTCTCATTTGGCCTGACCATGAAGAGGCCGTCAGTCGTCTGACTCTGGTAGGCCCCGAGGCACAGGTGGCTATTGCTGCACAGGCAATCAAGGCAGTCGTGCCAGAACAGTATAACTTGTATCTGTTACAGTCTCCTTTATTGAGATCTGTGTTGGAGTCAGAACAGTTTGAGAAGAACATCATCAATAGACTGTCGAATGAGTACAAGATCAGAGTGCAGTTCTCTACCAAGGACACTATGTCTGATGAGCAGATTCTGTCATTGATAACCACTCAGGGAAACATAGCCAGATTAACTCCTGCATTGGAAATCATCTTTGACTTTCTGAAATCTCATCATGTCAATTTAGACAGAAACAGTTCTACGAAGCGTACGATGACAGGTGAAGACATCAACCATACCAACTTCCCTCTTTACGATAAGAAGCTGATATCATCTGTTCTCCCTTCAGGTAAACAGTAAAAGAGTTGAAACTGCTCTGCCCATTCATACTTAAACACTATCTCTCTCTATAGATCTCACATCACCCACCTCTTCATCTTCTCTACTCTCTGACTTCTCATCTACTCCACCCCAATTACCGATCAACAGTAATAATCCACTCAAGAAATACACTCTGTTTGATTATCCCAGTTCAAACAGTGGTAATGCCTTGGATGCACTATGGAAGAACTTCAGAGACATGAACACACCTCGGGCGACCGATAATATTCGCGCCATTTTCGATTCTTCTGAAGTCAACAAGCCACCTGCAGCCATTCCTTTGATGCCACCTTTGGGATTCCGAGGAGCAAACCCTACCAACACCACTGGGATGGACATCTGGTCTAATACTCCATCCCACTCAATGAACGGATTTATGGGCAGTCCACCCTTGACTGGCCTTGACTCCAATTATCAACCCATGGTAAATATGAAGTGCAGCATAGACCTTGATAAAGTGACATTATTTAACCTCTCCATTATCTACTTTAGGTGTATCAACCCAACCACAACCACAACAACGGATTTTATCAACCCTTTGGTACTAAAGCTGATTATCATAACTATGTTGTTCCTACCTCTTCTACTTCTACTGGCAGTAACAACAGCTCGATGCACTCTAGTCAGTCATTACCAGATATCCTATTGGAAGAAAGGGAACATCGTCATACTTCACCTAGCCCATCAACTTTACCCTTTCAAAACTGTATAAATACCCAACCTCCTCCATTGATCTATCCATCCTATTCAACCACCAGCAGCAGTAACAAGGCATTGACGGGTGCTCAGTTTTCGTCCCTGACTTCATCCTCTTCCACCCCGGTACCCTCTTCTCTTATGAATAGTATGCATAGGCACAACACAAATCATCATGGAGGATCGGATAACCCGATGGATTTCCCACCTGTCTTATTCTCACAAAATCACTCCTCTGTCGATGAAGCCATAAGTAAGTAAACAAGAGAGATAGGATTCATAATAGTTATCTCATTCCTCTTTTGTAGTCGTTCAGAACTTGTTGAATAACATGTCATTGGGACAATCGAAGCATAATATGACACTTTAAAAATACAAAAAGAGTAACCCGATAGACCATGGATAACCAGACAGGTGTAATCATTAGATTAAACAGCCAGAAGTAAAAAAAAAAAAAAAGAAAAAAAAAGAAAGAGAGAGTGAGAGAGTGAGAGAGAGAGAGAAAAAATGATAGTTTTTAACTTGTATATATATTATAAAATATAAGTGACAAAATCACCCCCTTGTTGTTGTTGTTGTTGTTGTTGTATATGAACATGTGGTATTTGGGTTTTATTATTATTATGATTATGATGATTTTACAATTTGGATTCTATGGAGGCCATCATGGAAGTAGGTATCTCAACTTCAAGTCCACTCAAACAGATCTGTGCATATGTTTTACCCTGTCTATCAATCAACAACGAACTGAGTCCACCACCACCCAAGGAACGCGTAAGGACAAAGTTGAATGCACTTGGGCCTACCAATTCAAATCGTGTGACTGAACCCTTACAGAGATGCTGCATGTATTCACCCACCACCTTCTCGGTAATAGATCGCTTTATGTAAGGCATATACTTGGGATCACGAGCGATGATACCCACATTACACACATCTCCCTTATCTCCACTACGACCATAAGCAACATTCACCAGGCGAGTCTTTACTAAGGGCTCAGAAAGAACAGGGGCAGGGATGGGCTCAATAAACGAGGGACGTCCATAACCGGCTTCCTTGTCCCAATCGCCCCAACCGAGTGTCTTGAGTTGACCATTGCCTACGACATATTGAGTGGATACTTGTGTCTTGGGAATCAGTAAGGGGAAATGGACCATATTGGGGACAGGCCTGGGACGACCGGCTGCACTTCCAGTGATACCAGGAGCCATACATGTAGCAGACTATCAAAAAAATTGTGAATAAGAGCTAAAGATACACGAATTTAAGACTTTACAGGAATGGTTTCCAAAGGAACAAGTGCTAATGCCTTTGGGTCATCATGATGAGCAGTAATTCTCAATACAATCTCACGAGTGTCATTGGTACGAGCATGGGGACTGTATGGATGGATGATGAGGATAAATACTATGAAGTCAATGGTTGGACTTACCCAAACAGTGATTCACCTCCAAGAGGCTCAATGTTATAACTTCTGAAATCAGCTACTCCCATCTCTTTATAGAGTCCCTGAACGCGTTTGATGATAGCTTCACCTACTGCCAACGCCTTCTTCTTGGCATCAATACCACCAATCAAGATCTCAACACTGACCTTCCAGCCATCTAAGAAGATACCGGAACACTTCAAGAAGGGAGTAGGTCTGATACCTTTGGCGCCATTGACCAATACACGGTTATTACCAACCTGGCTTAACTGAATAGTGCGCATATCCAAGATGACATCAGGTAAGAGATAGAGTGCAGGGTCAAGAATCTCATAGAGGATCTGTTCAGATACAGTGGCAACAGAGACCAAACCGCCTGTCTTCTCGGGCTTTGTAACCACAAAAGATCCATCTCTGTTGAACTCGACAATAGGATAGCCCATATTAGAATAACCACCATAAGGTGACTGAGCAACGAGATGCCAATCAGTGAAGTTACCACCTGTACTGTGACACCCACATTCAATAATATGACCGGCTAATGAAGCAGAGGCCAATAAATCATAATAATTCTTGGTAACACCCTCTTTCCATCCATATTCATGCATTAACGGACCAACCACCAAAGCAGAATCAACTACACGTCCTGTCACAATAATCTGGGCACCTTCATCCAGAGCAGCAGCCACACCAATAGCACCAATATAAGCATTGAGGGATACAATGGGTTCATCTTTATCGGGTAATCGGTCAGCATCCAACTGATGATTGACGGAAGAGATAGAAGAGAAGGGATGGACGTCTTTGAATGAACCCAGTGTCTGTTCTTCTTTATCGCTCAACACATCATCACCCAACACAGCAGCCACTTTCACACCCTGAATACCCATCTTGGCCAACATGGCTTCAATAGCCTCTTTACAACCAACAGGGTCCAAGGCACCTGCATTCGTAATCACCTTGGTACCGTTCTTGATGACATCAGGTAATATTCTCTTGAGTACGAGAGTCAGGAATTCATTGATATAATCTGTTCCATCTGTCTTTCCTGTCATTTGTCTGCGTTTACGACGAATAGCTAGAATACCCATAGTGATCTCTGTTGTTGTTTTTAAAAATAATAAGTCTAACTGTGCCTCTCTTCTTGCTCATTTATTTACCTGCCAAATAGTCAGCAACTAGATAATCCAGGTTCTTTCCTTCATGTTTAACCAGTTGTAAAGCAGCAGTGGCAGTGTCACCCCAAAAAGCTGAATAACAGCCAATACGAATAGGGCGTTCGGCAGCAGTCATGTCGTATAAAGAGTGAGGTATAAGGAAGAAAGGGGGGAAGAGAGAGAGAGCGAGTTGGGGGTTTATAAAGGCCACTTGCATTCATTTTGTGTGGGGATGGAGGGGATGGAATTTTATTATCTATTTACTATTAATTGAATATATGCGATGACTAGTGAGATACAAAGTGGGAATGACACATGATATGACTGTTAATATTCAACCCAATCATTGCCGATATGTCATCTTCAAATCAATCAATAAAGCATTTATTTTTTTATCATTATTACTTATACAATATCTGATATCAGTTTACTACACACATCCAAGAACGGGTAAACACTCTGGGTATCTGCCTGTTCATCCTCCGTCCATTTTGATTGGTCAGATTCCTTTCCTGTAAATAACACTTCCATCTTTTGCTGAAGTTCACTCTGTATCATGAAATTGTCCATTGCCTTCTTACTTTTCTCGGTACCCCCGTTCTTGAAGTCAACCAGGTAGCTGTTACTCTCTAGTTTATATAGCTGGAGATCGAACTTGACTATTAATCCAATAGTGGGATATGTGTATCGACAGCGAATATGATAAGGATCAACAGTTTTCCATTCCTTTTGAAATGAAATTTGGTTTTTGGTGAGTGTGATGGAGCATCTATTATTATTTGTATTCATTTGTTACCATGCCAACGTTCTTCAAAGATCGATATATCTCCAACATCACTTCCCACGCAGGACATTTACTACGGATACCAAAATGCCACTTCGACCTTGATTTATGTGGTTTCTTGATATGTGCAGGTGTCACTTGTAGTTGTCGAGATAGACGCTGAGAGTTGCTAATGGGGTTTATAGCAGGTATCATTGCTCCAGGTGGTGGTGTACCATTCATAGGTGCTATAGGGTATCCTGCCCTTGAAGAGACATTGGATGAAGATCTCTCTCTGGAAGCTTAATAGATAAGAAGATAAATAACCTGTGGTATCTCATTCCTAGTGTTATCGTTTGTCTTTACCATGAATGAAGTCACTGTTGGGTAGACTAGAACTGAGTACAGAGATGGATGATTCATCCAATGTTTGATCGTCTGCTGATTTCTTGAATTGGTCGTCCAGTGTCGTATTCCAGGGTGGAGGGGAGGTGGCAAAGAAGCTCTGGATGTTATTCTGATCAGCTATTGAATTGGGAAAGGGTTAGAGCGGGTGTAGTGTTTATACATGGTGATGTCAATTACATTCTTGTAGTAATCTCTTATGATCTACTACTATCTGATAGGCCACCTTGAACTGATTGTTATTGGTATCATTCAATGCTTTATAAATGACGTGAGTTGAATATCCCATCTTCTGCTGAAGTTGTGAGTATCTTGTTACAGAAGATATATCTCTTATCCTACCTTGGATAATTCCATTACTAATTCATCATCAATGGGTATATTCTCATTGTCTTTTGTGGTTGGAAGGGGTCGAAGATATCCAGGTAAGTTCTTGTTGAACCATTCATTCTGCCTACAAAGTAACCATAGTAAGTATCCATGGTGAGTAACCCAAGGTGATCATTACCTAATTTCTGGTATTGTGATACGCTTTAATGGATCTACCACAAGCATAGAAGTCAGCAGTGACTTTGTTTCCATGCTCAAATAGGAAGGCATTGTATATATTCCACCTAATTGAAGGTGTTAGATCAGATGATCTCTCATGGAATACTCTATGTTTACCATTGATCTTCTTAAAGAGTGTGGGTATATATTCATCATCAAAGGGTAATCTTCCACACAGCATCACATAGAGTATGACCCCACAACTCCATACATCTACTTCGGGTCCTGCATATAATCTATACACTGTATTTGTCAGATGGGTTCATTATTTACAATAAACAAACACTATTTACTTTCCAGATATGACTTCAGGCTGTCATAGAGAAGTGTTAGTAAGTAATATAATAGTGCAGCCATGATGATATTTACTGCAGCATAATTAGGACTTCCACAACTGGTCTTCAAGAAATCACCATCTGTCATGATATTGGATAGACCAAAGTCTGCTATCTTTACATTGTTGTTTGCATCCAATAATAGACTATCTTATAATGAATAGGGTGGACACATATAATAAGAGTCACTTACTTCTCTGGTTTGAGATCTCTATGTGATAATAGAGGGTGAGTGTGTTGTGAAGAATACAAAGTCTGTACACTAACCTGTGCACTATCTTGTGTCTGTGACAATACTCAACTGCACATATTATCTGTTGGAAGAATCGACGGGCATCATCCTCAGACATCTAACACAGTAATTAGGTATACTATTCGTTGATGCTCATACTAGCTTCATTTACTTTTCCTTTCTCTACTATATAGTTGAAAAGTTCTCTACCAGCATATTCAATCACCATAATAATATCAGTTGGAGTGGTGATCACTTCATATCTGTGCATATAATATTCAGTTGAAAGTGTATGTGTGTGTATTCTTATTTTTTACTCTTTACAATTTAATAATATGAGGGTGGCGAAGTAGTTTCAAGTACTGAATCTCACGCTTCACTCTTCCACCCATATCCATACTGGCTATCTTCTTCCTGTTTATTATCTTCAGTGCCACTTTCTGACCAGTGATCGAATGGACAGCCACTAAACAAGACAAAGTGAATATACTGTGTATAAAGTGTTTATTGTATTCACTTACACTTGACCTTTCCAAATGAGCCAGTGCCAATAGTACTCACAATAGTATATTGTCCTATGCGTATTCTATTGCTGTTCATTTGAGAGTTTCTCTTAATAGATGAAAGGGGAAAGTTATAATGTTGTAAAATTTAAAAAACGACGTCATCTAGAGTGCCATGTTCGGAGTTGTAATATGGAAAGGCATAAATTCTCCCCCTATTTTTCCATAAAGATCACCTCTTTCCTCCCCATTTCTTCAAACCTCTTTATCCCATACATGTTAGAACATACAACAACAATACCAGCATTTGGTTGTTGCTGCAACAAAGGAGACTGCAGCCACTTAATAGCATTCAATGAGTCATACAGGAGAATTGAGTCAGATGCACTATTAGCAGCAGGTAATTTAAGGAATAAATAATGTGTGGATCGAATGATTGACCATTTTGAACAGAGATTGGAGAAGCCTTATTGAGTGAAAAGGCCAATGATGAAGTGAGTATAGAATACTAGGAATGAATAGCATATTCAACTGTTGATTTGTTAGTGTTATGGACATTTCAAGGAAATATATCAAGAATTAAAGGATTTGAGATGGGAAAAAGAAGAATCGAATGGGGTAAGTATACAGTCTGGTATAACATCAACCTATTTTACTCAATTTGATCATCCAATAATAGTTAATACAGAGTCTACAACATGAGATCAGCCTGTTGAAGAAGACGAATAAGCAGATAGAGGATAAAATGGAGCAGTATAAACAGGAGATATCCAAGAATAAGCTGTGTGAGAGACTACTGACTATAAGAACAGACATTGAAGATGAATTGAAGACACAGGTAAGAATAAGTGATAATAGAACATGTGCTTGTAATGACCTCATCATTCTGTAGATATCTGATCTTAAGCAGGAATTGACTCTTGTCAGGAAATCAGAGACAAATCTACGTAGTAAATACAAGAGACTGAATACTAATTATGGTAAGTGGAGACTCTATTCTCTGTGTGTGTTTATACTCATTCCTTTGATAGAAACTCTTCAATTATCGAATGACGCACTTAAACAAGAGCATGATAATCTACTCAAGTCATTATCAGCAGACAATAATAATAACAATAATAAAATGGTGAATATGAAGAAGGTGGAGAATACACTACAGGTTTATGTAGGTCTATCATTACTATATATGGATATGCAACATATGCTTATTAATATTATCCAGATGTCTCATGTTATGCCTGAAAGTATACCCAACAGGACAGTGAAGATAGGTAGATGATACTACTTGTTTATACCAATCATGTGTAAATTGAACTCCCTTCTATTTCCATATATGTCAGATATTCCCCAATTCCATGTGTCTACTACCAATGCCAACAAGAATCCCTATGATGTGCTACAGTCTATCACCAAACAGACATTTGATAGGATTTGTGCTACTGATACCAGAGTCCTCAATCGTCGATTAAGGAGAGTATTTGATATGTCAGAACTCAGTTCAATGAGTAACTCCATTATCAAGGGTGTATTGGTTGATCTGGATGGATTCCAGAATCAGTTTGACTGGGTCTACAGTCTGGATGATCCATACATCGAGTTCTTCTTCCCTCTACTTATCTCCATTAAGGAATTATTGATGGAGATCAGTAACATGAGAATGACACTGAATGATTTACAGGCTGATTATGTCACCAGAATAGAGAGACTGATCAATATACAACAACACGAGGGTAGCAGTATTAAGATGTATCAGGATCATATCAGATATCGACGAGAATTAAGGCACAAGAGAGAAATACAGATGGATAAACAATCAACAGACAAGAAACAGACATTCATACAGAGTTTAATGACATTATTCACAATACACTAGGTTAGGATATGAACTTCCATATAAAATGTACTGTATCTTGCATCGGATATTCATGTAATGATATACGTGTGGTATTACCAGTAGTCGGTTGTACTAATATGAACAAAAGAGGATATTAATACACAAACACACCCAGTATCACACCTATTATTACCTATTTATTACCCATCACACTTATTACCTATTCCTACCCACCCACAACACAAACTATCCACTACACATACTACACATCTATACTCACTACCCACTACCCACTACCCACTACCCACTACCCACTACACATCTATACTCACTACCCACTACACACTACCCACTACACATCTATACTCACTACCCACTACCCACTACACATAGTTACTCACTATTCACTCTAATATCATTTCTCTTATAGACAAATAGAGACACTTACCTAATTCAATATCATTTATTTCTTCCTTTACTACCATGTGGATACCCATTTTACGAAATAAACTTAATTGTAATCTAAATATTGAATGGTAAACACACATACACACACACACAATATACTTAATAATTCAACTTACAATTCTGTGCTCGTCTCATGATTCATAGAAGCTAGTTCTAATTGTTTACTAGCCTCATCTATCCCCTCCAGTCTCTGCAACAACTCCATATTGGATGCCTCCTGCTCATGATAATCCTTCATGATCTGCTCTCTCTCTTCTCTCACGTGATCATTAATATCTGTTCTACTATGATACTCATCCTTCAGTTGACTATATGTTGTGTTCATCTCATCCAGGCATCTCTCCAGTTCTGTCTAACCAAGTCAATAAGTGATATATCATACTGACTACCACTAACCTCCGATGTGCTCTTCTGCAAGGTCTAGTCTATTATCGACTTCTATATTCAGTCTCTCTTCATAGTCAATACACTGGTTCAAGTCCTGGATAACAGTGACATTCGATATGGTCTTTGTGTTCTCAGTTACATTGTCTAGAATAGTTTGCAACTCATCACTACTCATTATACTATAAACAAAACAATAAGAAAGGCAGTGACTCCAATATATACTGCTGGTCACATTTCAACAGCAGTCTAAGCCACTAGATACCGATGTGGGGGGGGGCATAATAGCAAAGAGTATCAGCTGGGAAGACGCACTTGGATTGTTTAACCCAGGTTGAAATGGCTGAAGTCTCCTTCTCCCCCTGCATATATAAATAATATAGGAATCTGTTATCTAATCATATTCTATTACAATAAGAAATAGAGTATATTTCTTTCATAAATGTCCAACCATATGAAGTAAAGGTATACCGAATAAGAAGTGGGGGGGAAGAGCATAATTCAGAGCCAAG
Source organism: Pilobolus umbonatus (assembly GCA_025528865.1). Classification (NCBI taxonomy): domain Eukaryota; kingdom Fungi; phylum Mucoromycota; class Mucoromycetes; order Mucorales; family Pilobolaceae; genus Pilobolus; species Pilobolus umbonatus. Next base: position 217,379 of record JAIXMH010000006.1, read on the forward strand.
AAAGGGAGAAGTCATGAGTGAGTATCATGGGAATACATAAATGTGTGGAATAACAGATATTAAATGTGAGGAATAACAGATATTAAATGTGTGGAATAACAGATATTAAATGTGTGGAATAACAGATATTAAATGTGTGGAATAACAGATATTAAATGTGAGAATCAGACTATAGAAACCATTACATAAATTCATATCATAAATCAGTACTATAGTGCATTCATCACTTTAATTTATAATAATAAAAAAGCTCTTTATTCTATACGATAACTACTGTTGTCTCTACAGAGTATGGAAGAGTAGATAACGCCAGAAGTTGATCCGGTTACTTCTTATTATCCTATTCAATCACCGCGTTTTCCATGTTCCTATACAGTGGCTTATCTAAGGAAGAACAATGAATTGTTAGTCCTCTTTATATAGAAAAGAGGCATGCTTTTTGACAATATTCGTATAATTATAGAAGACATAATATAGCCACACACACTGTCAGATTGAGAGAAGAAGCACTTGGAGATAATAGGAGAATTCAAATGGGAAGGGAATAGGAGGAGAGAAGAACCATTCTTAATAGGCTTTTACAAGTAGAATTATCTCTCTCTTCATGATCAAAGGAAGAATGGACAGTAGAGATGGGTGTTGACCTTGATATTTGTATAATTGCCTGTTTGAAGACCATTCGTCCCTGAATGGTTCTTATTCTATGGACAGATGTTATTGGTGACTCTGATGGGTAATGCTGAAAATAGACACCGAAATAAATCCAGTTGGTGGGGAGGGCATCTTCTGTAGGTGATCTGCACAGAAGACGAGTGAGTTGACTATGAAAATATTATGAATATGCCACGAAAGATGACATCCAGTGCTCATAAGTAGTACCCGCGATGTCCCCTCTAGATTGATTGTAGGATGTAACAGTGGAAGAAAGACGACTCTTCCCTTTAAATTGAATATCATTGGATAGAGTATCATTGAGGAATAATCGAGTGCATACCCTAAATATACCTATACATATTACTTAACACAAAGTAGTTATCAACTAATAAGATAAGTGTTACAAGTTGATAAGTATCAGCCTATGTATCCAATGTCAGTCAGTTATTTATAATAATATACACTGTGTAACACTTCAGTAATATGAATGGGGGGATGTATATAATGTATACTGTATAGACATACATACATACACAGTATATATATATATATATACACACACAGTATGTTTCATAGTCAATACACAACAGAATATATCTTCATAATCATTCAATCATCTTCATTGTTTTATTTAATTTGCTTTTTTACAATACAGTACAACCCTTGCTCCTGCCCCCCCTCTTCTTTGATACCATCAATGCAGCTCTGGTTGCATGCTCAAATACTTCACGAACACCATCACCTGTCTTGGCAGAACATTCAAGGTATTTATAAGCACTGATTCTTTGAGCAACGTGAGTACCCTAATAATATAAATATAGAGTGTTACAAGAGTAATACAACATAACTTTATTCCCTTCTCTCCATTTCTTCTGTTCACTGATATTTACCTCTTCAAAACTAACAGGCTTTTGTGAGTTTCTTCGGAGTTCCTCGATTGTTGTAGGATCGTTTCTCAAGTCCTTCTTACATCCAACTAAAAGAATAGGTAATCCTTGACAGAAATGAAGTACTTCTGATATCCACTATAGATAAAGGGAGGTTGTCAGTATAAATGTTTACTCCAAATCATTCCAATCTAACCTTCTCTTGAACATTTTCTAAGGAATCGGGTGAATCAACAGCAAAACATATCAAGATAACATGAGAATCAGGATATGACAAGGGTCTAAGACGATCATAATCTTCCTGACCTGTAAAGAATAGAAAAAAGGGGGTAAGTATTATATAGAATAAGTAATAATAAATAAAATAAAAATAATATATATAAAGTAATTGGAATAATAATAGAATAAATTAAGGTAATAAATTAAAGGGTAATAAATAGTAATAATGCTACAGTAATAGAGTCATAATAGAGAATAGTGTAATAATAATAATAATAATAGTATATATATATAGAGAGAGAGAGAGAGAGAGTTGATATATACTATATAACTCTTATATACTATCATCATTATCATCATTGTGTATGTATATAAATATATATATATATATATATTTATATATTTATATATATATATAATAGTTAATATAAAATAATATAAATACCGGCTGTATCCCATAAAGCTAATTCCACGTGCTTTCCCTCAACATCGACGTCAGCAACATAATTTTCAAATACAGTGGGAACATAGAACTAGTGATGAGAGCATGAGTCATCAGCAAAGAAAAGAGAATAAACAGATAGATATAATATTGTATTTACCTCAGGGAAAGTACCTTTAGAAAAGACAATCAACAAACAAGTTTTACCACAGGCACCATCTCCTACAATAACAAGCTTCCTTCTGATTTCGGTCATCTATGTAAACAAGTGTGAATAACAAGAGAGAAGAGTTTAACAGTGTATGATAAGCACCTTTGTTTATGATAAATATGTTATTTAATAAGAGGAAATAGGTGTTAGATTTAAAAGGGGGTTTAATAAGAAACAAGTTGGGAAAAGGGAAGAAAGAATACAATAAAATTTATTTTTAATTTAGTAAAAGAGAAAAAAATATATAAATAAAGATTATTGGAGGAAAAGGGGGGAAGGGGAATAAATATATATATATATTTTATAGTGGGACACTTCACTCTTCTCCCTGTTTAGGGGAATAGATTCATTATTACTGCGCAGTATCAGTAACTATGGAGACTCACTATGGAGACTCACTTTGGATACACTCACTATGGAGACACTATGGAGACACCATGGAGACACCATGGAGACACTCACTTTGGATACGCTCATCATGTGTGTTCATTTGATTGTCCTTTTTATTCCTTTTATTACTGGTAGAAGCATTTACATCCATCATACACTGTATTATTGTCTGACAAAGGACCGGATCATATCCGTAATAAGTAAAGAAGAGATACAATGAATTGATTCCATTAGAATAGAAGTATCCATATTTAGATATACAGTGGGGGATTACTCACTCTTTTGGTCTCTCATCTCTCTCTCTTTCTTCAACCCATAGTGGGTATAGTTGACTTAATCCCCTTACTTGAAGGAGTTCATATGTTGTTGTGCACATTTACATAATGGGTATCTATTTTTAGATGCAATAAGAGAGTGTGTCCAGAGTATTCTATGTGTAAAATATTTACAGTATATGAATATCATTGGTAATCACTCTATAAGTTATATTTCTTGCTTTAGTAGTGTCAAGTATCCATGGTGTTACGTTCTTCAAGGTGCCGTTTATAACATCCAATGGTGGGAAAGGACTTGATAGGCTGGGGGATAGAAAAAGGGCTCAAAGAGATCATAAATGGGAATATCTATTGTGTGTATGTGTGTTTATGTGTATATTCGATAAGAACAACGAATATAGATTGATGTACATACACTCTCTCTCTATGGGCTGTTTTTTTTTCATATGTTTGATAAGGGGGTGATATTCATATAAATGGAGTATGAAATATTTTTACCCGGAGTCTATTCTACAGTCTATCACCGCCTTGATTTCTCGGTGGATTGCTAAAATAAGCACGGGGAAAATGAACAAGACTCCACAGGGCTGTAGAGGAATTGGAGGTACATTTGCTTAATATAGGATAGAGAAGTGTGGGAAAGGAAAGTGTTGGTGAAATACTTATTCTGTAATACTCAAGCAGGTAGAAGCAATATCTCAAGGTGGGTAAATAATTAGTATGAAGAATTATATCTTAAACAATATATACTCAGGGGAGGGGGGAACAGGGTGAAGATTCACACCAATAGAGAATTCTACCTTCTAGCATAAAGTGTTATCAATCAAATATTCTTCATGCATCACTTCCATATACCATTATCTATTCTTCTTATTGCAAATCTTATCATTTCTGGACCAATGATTCATTATGACTTAATGATATTGGTTCGGGTCAATATTCGTGTAATGATCATCCATTGGACTGTAGTCCATACGCGTTAAATAATATATACATAGACTTATGTACTCTAAAGGTACCTTCTATCATGTCTGCTGTGTAATGCTCGTTATCTCGATCTGAGGGAAAGAAAGGCATACATTGAATTCAGCCTATTTATTATTGGTTAGTGTGTAAATAAGCATGAAACAATAAGAATACTTAGTTGTTTGAGGATGCACTTTATTTGTGTTGATTGGATAAAACTCTCCTTAATGCTCCTTGGCATGACTAAGTACTCAGTCATGCGTATTTTATTTACATCCCGATTCACCCAGTGTAGTTGCACATAAATTGGACCTTTGTCTATTGTTCAAGTTCCCCTTTCTCTTCTCTCTTACTTCATGTAGATGGTATTAGGGGAAGAGAACTGTGGTTTTAATTTAGACGCAAAAGATTTTCCTAGTCAATTAAACATTTCTCTGTGTTCTGTAGGTGATATCCAATGTGATGATTACTGAAAGAAGATTAAATACACTTATTGAAATGGTATCATCTATCTACACACGCTTCCCTCAAAGTATACCTGGCATTTAAACACGTGAGTGGTATTCTGTATATATTTATTGCTCTTTTTGAGGCACCTTATACAGAATGAAGGAATGTACCGAAGTAAAATGATCATTGTGGAATGAACCTACTTGGAACAAGATCTACCCAGTACATGGATACAGCCGAGTAGAAGAATCGGTTAATTGCAACTCCCAATATATCGCACCTGTAGGACACTCTCTTACGGTTAACAGTATATTTTATCTGCATAAGAGAGAGAATGGGAACATACATCCCATATTATCTGAAATCTATCAAATCACCAAATTATGCATCCAATAATTTGTCAAGTATCCTATGTAACAAGTATATTTATGACATGTAAGTTATCTTACATTAGGGAGCTTGGTAAATTTTAACTGAAAGCAATAATTTCATGACTTATACTTTGAGACGACCACTTTGCTTTGGGATAAAAGCTTCCTTTATATAACTTCTAGCTGCTTCAGGAAGATGACCCCTTTTTCATACTTTTTATCCATATACCATTTGTTCTTATCCCTACAAACATCAGCATTAGAAACCTTGTAAAGCATTATAACTATCATTAGACTAAATTAATATAAACCGATCTATCGATAACGGCTTCCTACATGGCCATGATCTTTTACTTCATGCCCCCTCCCCCATCAAATTAAAATCTTTTCAACAGCAAGCACTCTACACATTCCTCTTGTGTTCCTCAATCGAGGTATATGCATATGCAAGCTCAATCGGCAAATACTACATAACCGATGTAACTAAAAACAACCAACGGTTGAGCATTAGATTTACCCTTGGTGTGTAATGCAGATAGATTATAATCCGTATATGATCAATATGAATAAATTTCAGCAAAAAAAAAATGGAAGTAGGATGACAAGTGTATGAACGGTTAAGCCATCTGTTATGTTATCACTGCAACTGTTCCTATTTATGCCAATCTATCAACGCCCACTTCATAGCTAAGAGTACTCTATAACGCATCTTACATATGCTCATAGACTAGATAGTTTATCCAAAGTGAATATAGCTATTTTTACATATATTACCAAGACTTTCAGGCACTGAATAATGGTCTACCTCACTGATTTCATTATTTTCATCAGTCTCGGAGAAAAATAGGCGTTTCATTTTTAAAGTTTGGAGGCCTTGTGAACGTAGACGAGAATAATAATATTCTATAACTGTAATGCTTGTTTGTTACACGCATTATATACTTGAATAAAACAAGCTTTAACAGAGCAGATGCAATAGTAAACACAAACTTAGTTTTCAGCCTTCAACTTCCGTATTAAAATTGACTAATCTTCATACATATTGATAAAAGAACATAACGTGCAGAATGAAGGATAGACCATATGAATCATCGTCGCCATTCATAATGCTATGCAAGAAAAGAAAGAGGAACCCATCTATATAGCATGAAGAAATAATAACCATATACATACGAACCAAGTATGTAAGGTAAACATCGGACCTAAAACCCCTTTTTAGCCTCTACTCCCTGGTTTTACTCCTTTTCTTTTCCCAATCCTAAAATTCAGTAAAGGTCTTCAAAAGGTACTTAACCTTTTCTTTCCTTTCTTATATTTTTATTTATGTAAACAAGCTCTGATTTTTAAATGGATCTTCTTTTGGCTATAGCTCGTAATGATATCGACAGAGTGAGATGTATGAGTCAAGCAGGAATGGATGTGAACGCCACTTTTTCATGGAATTCAAAAGATACATATTCACCTGTTATTCCCAAAAACATTGTAACTAAACCAGAACTGCTGAACAACTTACAGGTTGATGAAATCTATCAATGTACACCTTTAAACCTTGCTGTAATAGGTGGATACAGTAATATGGTTCGCTTATTACTGAGTGCTGGTGCTGACATTAACAGTAAAGATGGAAGAGGAAGGTAAAGAGATCATTTATTTTTACAAGTATGGGATTACTCTATTCAACCCTTCAACCTATAGAACTGCGCTTGTTTGTGCAATCTATGGGCTGGATTTAAACGCATCGGATATCAACACATCAAATCTTCATCTAATATCACAAACCAACACCTTTCATTTCGATGTCATGAAAAACATCCTCTTATGTCATCCTAACCTGAGTTGTGCTACTCTGGACTCACCACAGAACGAAATCAAAGGCATAACACCTCTCTGTCTGGCCAGTTACCTGGGAAAAGCAGACATCATTCAATTACTTCTGGATGATGGAAGGGTCCATGTGGACGGAACAGACAGTAAAAATGCAACTGCTCTTATGTATGCAGGTAAATATATTCAGATTGAGAAAAACACAATTAGAGTTCTGATCTTTTGTTTTTGCTTCTATAATAGCAAGGGATGGAAATGTTCCCATAGTCAAGATATTACTAAACTATCATGCATCATCTGATTTAACAGATAGTCACGGGTGGTCCGCAATCCAATACGCAGAAAGAAATGCCGAAATTGTACAATTATGCGAAGATGCACTCAGGAAGAGTCGATCAGAAATGCCAGTAAGTTTTTTTGATAACAGAAATATAAAAAAAGACTGAATTTTTACCACGAAACAGACTTTGCCCCATAAAAATGAGCTTCATGTAAAGTACCCTTTAAATCACTTGAGATTATCTAATTTGATTCAAGATCTTCCGACCTATCCTTCGTCCCTTTCACATCTTCCATTTGAAAACATGAGGGACATTGATTACTGCGATTCGTCGGCTGCATCTATTATTAGTACTGTACAATCTGCATTTTTACAAGCCATCAAGAACCATGATCATGCCGCTCTTCAGGTCCTGCTGATGAAGTCTCCTCTAACAAGCAAGAAGAATGGAGAAAAACGTATTGGTCCCTTGTTGGTGAACTATCATGATCCAAAAACAGGGCTAACTGCTATTCATCATGCCATGAGAACAAAGCCGTTACCTTCATTTGATACTATTGCCATTTTATATCAAGCTGGAATAGACATTAATGCGCAGACTTATTATGGTCGAACAGCCCTTCATCATCTGTCACGATTTGGTGTAGATAAAGATGGGAAAAGTTGGGGGATCCAAAAGAATGGTAACAATAAATCTTCCAGTGCCTCATTTATAAAAATAGATGATAAGGACGTACCCCAACATTTAGCCAGATGTGCCCTGTTATTGATCCAATTCGGAGCATTGGTAAACATTCCTGATCCAACCGGAAATACGCCATTGCATTTTGCAGCAGAGTTTGGGGGTGTCATTGAGGTATTGGAAATACTGGTTTTAGAAGGCGGGGCAGACCTGTCTGCCAAAAATAAGAAAGGCCAAACACCCCTTGATCTTTGTAAATCTGATGAGATCAGAAAAAGACTGGTGTTACTGGATCAAGAAAAAAAACAGGACCAACATGTCAAATCAGTTAGGTCGTCCTATAGTGGTACCATTCGACCTTTTGATTCTGCCAGCGAGTATAACTACAGGTCATCTTTTCCAAGGAGATCAAACCCGTTATCCACTTCTCGCTTGTTCCAGGACACCAAGAGTTTATCAAAGAAAAATTCATGGGCTGACGGTGATAACCGAATATGTGCTGATTTCGAGATCGTCCTGAGAGCATTTTTCAATTACCAGACTATCTTCACGGATTCCATTGAGTCATCTTTATCTTATATCACAGATTCTATGCTTGAAACATGGAATATACCAGAGAAGAAACAAGCTGCTACAATGAAGCATGTAGAGATCACTATACTCCAACTACGGTATGAACTTTGTGAAGCACACGAGATGTTTAATATAGCAGATCAAAAATTAGAGCAAGTAATGTATTCATTTCAGGATGCTTTGGAGCAGATCGAACATACACATCAAACAGATTGGGAGCTATCTGAATTAAAAAACAACAAAATGGAAAAGCTTTATGATGTACTCGAAAAGATTGATAGTAGATTCGGACAGCTAGAACTGACCCGTGATGATATTCTAGATCACATGGAAAAATTAAAGAAACTGGCTTCAAGAAAACAGCAATTATTTGATAAATATGATGATGACAATGAAGAGGATATCGAAAGCTGTATATTTCATTTACTACAGACATTCCTGATTTTACTGACTGTACCAACAGATCTGTCTATCTATTCTCCCCATGCACACTTTAGTTTATATCAGGAAATAAAACCAGTTGTGGATAAGCTCACTACAGCAGTGAAAGACAATCATCATGATTCTGCACAGCTCGGTGATGCATATAAGCAAATGATGAAGTACTGGGGAGACATTTCAGCTAAGTTTTCCAAAGACAAAGTATCTGTTACCATTTCTCCACCCAAAATAAACCAACCTATTCATCAATTCAAACAGTGGAAGAAACAACTGAAGCTATCTAATTTTTTCCAGTCACGACAGAAAGGCCCATCTCTTAACCAATTGGAACTGGCTTTTGATATATGTCATTCCAACTTGTATGAAATCAAAAAAGACATGGACGACGTTATGGAGCAGACAGAACAGGTTATGAGAAGCAAAAGACAAATGTATGATCTATGTATTAAACTAGAGAAGGAATTGTCTCAAAATACAAACACTCGTCCTGAATCAGAAATCCGTTCCGAGCTTATCCAAGTACTATTGTATACACAGCAACTGTTTGAAAGGCATAAAAAGCTTAATTTAGAGCGGGATCAGCTTATAACTGAAAGAAAAAAAACAGAACAGAGATTGGAGGAAACCAAGTCTTATATTCTCAAAATCAGACCACCTGCGTTGCTCAAGGGTCTTTTGGATAGATTGGATATTGACGATGTTCATTATGTTAAAGTAGAAAAAGACTGGAAAGAAGATCCTCGCTTAGTAGTAGAAATGATAAGCGATAAAGATCTCGACGACTTCAAAAGCTTGTACTTACCTCTTACCGCCACCCATTTGGAACAATTAAACAAACAATGTAGCTCAAAAATGTCTACAATGTGTTATATGGCAAGGCTGAATGCTAGTTTATACTGTCTCAAAGTTGTAGTTAGTTCTCTTACTACTAAATCACGTCAATCTTTGTTGGAAGTGCGTACAGCATTGGGGAGAGCTAGCATGAGCTTGGATGACACAAGACTTCAAATGGCACAATTGTATGATAATGCCGCTGAGGTCGCTCGTCAAGTGAGTGCTTTAAAGTCAGAATTAAGAAAGATAGTAGGACAGCGTAAAGAAGAAGTAATTAATATATGGAAGGTAGTGCATGAGGTGTCTGAAAGTGTGGGCATAAAGACCAATGCAAATAATACAAAAAACATTACGAAGAATCAAGAAGAGAATGGTCTTTATTTGTTCAACAAACACACTCGCCCAGCAAGTGCTTCAAATAAAAAAAAACGACCCGACGATCAGGAGAGGCATGATTGGATTATTCGGGAACTAGAGCAACTAAAAAACATATATGAAAATCTACAGGATCAAATTCAAGATTTGAAGAGAGATCAGGCGTTAATTAATGAAGAGTTGAAGCAGCTTACTATCACCTTAATCGAACCTCAGCTAGAGAAATTGATTGGGAAAGATGGTGAATCACTTTTGAGGGTCACGGACAAGATTAGCTTATTGATGGATCATATTAAGGCAGATGAATTTGGACTAATGATCTCAATATCATCAAAACCTAGTATGAGTACCAGAGACAGTATTCGGTCAAGTGATAGGTATACATTATAACTCATTTGATCCGTGCATAAATTAATGTTCTGTTTAGATTTTCTGCATCTAAGAATTCTTTACTCACTTCAACTTCAGCCCATACAAGTCAAAGTGGAAGACTATCCTGTCAGAAGAAATTTCTCGAATCAAATACCAAAGGCTTATCAAGTATTATTAGTAGTACATCGGATAGAAAACAACCAACTGTAACATCTACTACCACACTCTCTTCTTTGTTATCCCATCAGCAACAAAGATTAGTTAAGCGAACATCTGAATTAAGCAGTGCATTATCAAAAGTGAAGAGAGAAAGTAATAAAATATAATCTCGAAAATAAAAATGTAATCATGTATGTGGTATTTCACCTCATTCCATCGAATATAAATACTATTATAAGTTCTAATACACACAATGTATTAGAACTATCTATTCAGTGATAATCATACAATTGAGAATTACTGTTAGAATTACCATATTAGGATATTAATCATCAAGATTCAATATCCATAGTTATCAATATGTACAATATTGTAACTATAACATTCAATTCATAAACGGTCACTATCCAGGCAGGAACCCTGGGTGTTATTATAAATAGAGTAGATATTTTGACGTGACTCTCCCCATTCAATTTTGGATACAATAGAGGGTTTAAACAGAGAATCATTCTATAACTCGTCTATTTTCATTTATCTACTCAAACACACACACTCACTCAACTATCTCGTCAAAATATCTCAATGTAGATAAACCCTTTATGCATATCATTTATTAATAAATATTCAACACATTAAATATCCAACTTGAATTTTACTGTTTTCACACGAGTATATTCCCTGAGAGAATCTTCACCAAGATCCTTGCCGAAGCCAGATTGACCAAAGCCACCAAAGGGAGTAGAGGCATCAAAGCTACCGTAACAATTAACCCACACTGTACCTGCTTTCATCTGGTTGGAAACTTGAATAGCTGTATGAATATTCTTGGTATAGACCCCGCCAGCCAATCCATAAATACTGTCATTGGCAATTTTGATAGCATCTTCAATGTTCTTGAAGGTGGAAACAGCAACAACAGGACCAAATATCTCTTCTTGCATTATTCTCATACTGTTCTGACACTCAGTAAAAATGGTGGGTTCAATAAAATATCCCTTGGTTCCCCAGCGTTTCCCTCCCAGAACCAATTTAGCACCTTCCTGCTGACCTACTTTAATGTAATTCAAGATCTTATCAAACTGGAGTTTGTTGATTTGAGGTCCTTGGAATGTCTCTGTATCAAATGGATCGCCTATTACCGTCTTCTTTGTCAGGTCAATAAATAGGCCCATGAATTCATCAAATACAGTCTCATGAACAAGTATACGGGATCCAGCACTACATGATTGCCCATGATTAAAGAACACTCCATACCAAGCTTGCATAGCTGCATTTTTGAGATCGGCATCATCACATACGATTTGAGCAGATTTACCTCCAAGTTCCAACTGAATATTCTTCAGATTACTTTTAGCACTAGCCTCCATGATCTTGCGACCTGTGGCGGTTGAACCCGTAAATGCAATCTTATTTACTTTGGGGTGATGCGTAAGGTAATTACCAGTAGTGTGTCCGTATCCAGTAATAATGTTTATGACACCCTAATAAAAATTTTATCAATGATTAGTTGAAGAAGTTTTTTTTATTCAATATATTTAAACTTACAGGAGGAAAGCCGGCTTCTTTCACTATCAGAGCTAGTTTATACAAAGATAGTGGTGTAATCTCGGAAGACTTTATTACAACTACATAAATAAAGTGAGTTTAATATCACTTCTAATGTATGTTAATTTTCAGAGGATGTTTACCACAATTTCCGGTGGCCAAGGCAGGAGCTAGCTTCCATGTTGCAAGTGCCAATGGATAATTCCAGGGAACTACACACCCCACAACACCAAGAGGTTCATGCCGGGTGTAGCACATCTTATCATAGGTGGTATCTATAGTTTTACCGTGAATTTTGTCTGCCCAGCCAGCAAAATAATGTAAAGATTGAATGGACAAATCAACATCAGTAGCGCACGCCATTGTATATGTTTTTCCGTTCTCAAGAACCGTTATATTTGCAAGTTCAACGGCATCTCTTTCCATCAATACTGCCAACTTATGAATGAGCTTTCCACGCTCACAGGGAGATACCTTACACCAGACCTTAGAATAAGAGACATTGGCGGCCTCCACAGCATTGTTTACATCATCTTCGTTAGCAGAGTGAACTGAGCAAATCACTTCTTCGGTAGCAGGGTTAACCACTTCTATGAGCGGACCATTTCCGGGAACAAACTCGTTGTTGATAAACAGATAGGTATGAACTAGATGCAATAGTTAGACATATAATTAACTACATAGCATTGTCCAAGCATACCATCAAGTTCTTTTCCATGAGGTGTTTGAATAGTTTGTATATCACCCTGAGTCATTTTTATAAGTGGAAGAGATTGTATTTGTTGAGATAAACTAATAGAAACATTTTGCTTCAGTATTTATACCTTTAATATGGTTTTTGTATTTTGGCTGCGGATTTAGTCAAAGTGAAGAAGCTGTTCGAGTTTATAATAAAATGTGCTTGTGTCTGTACGAAATGACATATGCGTAACACACAGAAGGCTTTCACAATGGGCTTTGAAGAAAACATTAATTAACCTATAAATAAACTATTTTAATTAATGTCTGTGTGTACAAATGATGGGACTGGATGAATTCATTCCTTATGAGATCCTAATTTTTTGTATAAATCGGTTTCATTTAATATGGGTGCCATATCATAAACCTGAATGTACTGGAAAATACGAATAAAAGTGAAGTAGATAGAACACGAGTAGGGCTAATCAAGATAGGTCTTGTCTAGAATGGATTTCACAAAAGAAATCTCGGACAAGCAAAAGTTTCAATGTGTTGGTGGGGTTGAAGGGTATACCTTCGAAGTGATTAAGCCAGAAGTCTTTCCGTATATTCCACATTGTACTCCCTACAATTATGGGAATTTCACGGATGTCTTTAATACGATTTGGAATCGATTCTAGGAGGATGGCTTGCAAAATCATATAAGTAGAGAACGAAAGGTTGGGATAATGACACCCGAGTACGGTCTTCCATACCTCCTATCTGTGTGGACATTCAACCAGAAAATGTGATAGAGAATCTGTGAATTGGGTAGAGCATATTTGCATTTATCATCTGGGGATGATAGATGAGATCGTGATTTTTTCCTGACAACGTGGGTATCATAGCAAAAGAAAGATGAAGTATGCAAATTTATTCTGGTAAGATGTGTATGTTTTAATCAAAAAGTGAGCTAAAATGACTTGAGAGTAAGTGATATTTTTTAAATAAAGAGAAGAAATGGAATGAAAAGGGAATAGAAGGATGTATATAATACATGAATTACGAATAAAAAGGAAGGATAATTAAGTGGAGAATATGAATCAAAAAAAGTAAGCGAGTGTATTGGATGCTAGATTCATTTTCTTGTATTGCTTAGTGAAGGAATGTGTCTTGTTCATCAATGGGTGTGTTGGTACCACTGGAAGTAGCCCTTGATCTTAACTGAATTTGCTTCTTGCCTTTCAAATTGTTCTTCAGTGCACGAAGAGCAAAGACCGTCAGACCAATTCCAGCCCAATCTTCGTCATGAAGGTCTCGTAAATCACCCACAGTCATGATATCTTGTTTCATCAGTTTATCGATCCATTCTGTAGCCTTATCTTTACCTCGATTGGTTGCAGCAGCTGTCTCTAGTACGAATGCCTCAATAGTAGTATCATTTGAAAACTCTGTGATAATTAAATATTAATACACAGCTCTTAAATTTAGTGCCTATTAATTCATGATTACCTGATACTCCTGGTATTATGGTGTCATCAGTTACCACTTCTGTGTCATCTGTGCTCTCATTTATACTTAATTTGAATAATTCGAGTGCAGCCATGGTATCCTTAAGTTTCTCATCGGCCACCTGCTTTCTCTGCTCAAAGGCTTCACACTTCTTTTCTCTGTCCATAATCTTCTCTCTTGCCAGTAATAATTCCTTTTTACACCTTTCCAAGTCAGATCTATTATCGTTTTCCCGTCTCCAAACAGTACGGGCGTCTTCATTCTTATCATTCAAATCATGGTTCTTACACCTATCACGGAGCAATCGATTGATATCCCCTGTAATCAGCTGCTGATACTTTTCAGGCAGCACCTGTTCCTCTATCATTTCGGCCACAACATCCTCTGCAGTGTCGGTATCGGAATTGAATTCAAACTTAACAGAGAGTTTATCCATTCCTTTGAATACAACTTGAAGGGTCAGTTGTTTCTTGGTCATATCTGTAGCCAGCAACACTACTTCAGGCTCCACAGCTAAAAATGAATGCTCGAGTATATCCTGAGCAGACATACTATAGACTAGTCAGTATAAACCAGAATGAAATCTCGGCAGATGAATAACACATACCGTTCTGCTTCATTCACCAAACAGTTATTGATCAATGCCAATACTTCGGGTTCCTGCACTCGAGATAAACATTCTGGTTTGATAGACTGAGAAAAAATAACAGTTAAGCATATGTCAGCTAACAAATTGAATATGGGCGCATTACCTGTGTTACTTTTTTGAATACTTGAGCTGCATTAGTACATTCTCCATAGGGGTATTCACCTGTGACCATTTCAAGTAAACACATGCCGAATGCATATATGTCTACCTTTTCACTATAGCCTTTTTCCTCATACATCTCAGGAGCCATAAATTCAGGTGTACCGATAACTGTATATTTCTTCTCTACTTTCATCTCAGCAGTACCCATATCACCAATCTTGATCTCACCATGTGCACCATTAATGAAGATGTTATCGCATTTGATATCACGGTGAATGATGGTTGGTTTATGAGCATGAAGGTAAACCAGACCCTTGAGAATCTGCCTACACCATCGCTTAACGATCTTCATATTGGGTAATGGCGATAACTTTCTGATGTATTCCCTGAGGGTACCTGATGTCATGAGTTCTGTAATGAAGACAAATTCAGATTCATTATACCAGGCATCATGAAAAGTGATAATATTAGGGTGCCTGACGGATTTCAGTATTTCTATCTCATGATCAAGAGCCTTTACTTCTTGCCTTGTCACCTACCAAAATTCAGTTTAATATGAGCAAAACTAATAGAGATATATCTCGACTTACCTGTAATACATTCCATGCCACCTCATATCCTTCTTCTCTATCAATCGCCTTATAGACGACTTTGAAAGCACCTTTACCGAGAAACGTATTGAGTTTGGCGTACCTTCCATCATTGGAGACTTCAATCACCCTTTCAGCATCATCTTTATTGTATCTTTCGATTTCAGTATTGGGATTCATCCAGACACCGCCAAATGGTTCCATATGAGGCTGTCCTTCGTATTCCGGAAATTGTGCAGCCAGTTGTCGAACAAGGGATATGGAGTTAGGGGTATTCTGGGCATTATTCTGGTCATATCTGTCATCCGAGATATTGTATATTCCAGTATCCATGGAATGATCACTCTTGGACTGGGTTAAGTGATTGCTATGTGGATCAGCAGTTGTCATGTGCACTTCAAGTGAGAGTGGATTAGAAGGTAAATAAATGCAAAGGGTAAGTATATTAATGTATAGAGAGAGGTGCTATGTCTATCTATATATGCAATATACATATAACAGAGGTATTTAATGAGAAATATACTTGATAGTATGATATTATGATCAGATCTATGTAGAATCTCGTACCTCTCTATCGAATTACAAAGGCACAATTATGGTGTGGAGGGTATGATCTATCGGATTGAACTACTGTAAGACTTATTTGGAATCAATTACCACCCCACATCACTATTTTTGATGTATTTGGGTGAATGAATTAGTGATAAGAAACTGAATAGAAATAAAGGAGAGGGGTAAGAGTACTAAATAGTCAACAGAGGTAAGAACAAGGCCCGAGGAAGGAGAAGGGGGTGGTTTTTATGATAAATAAATAAAAAAATAATTAGTTTGGGCGAGTAGAAAGTAAATAAAGTGGGGCCGAGTAGATTGGGGCCGAGTAGAAGAGGGGAGGGGGGAAAACAGAGAAAATTTTTTTTTTGCCTGCCTGTACATAAGCGGTCATTCAATACGAGATGTGGGTAAAAGAAGAACAATGTTAGCATTGTGGAATACTGTCTATCTTGATTCACTCAGTTGAAGTAAAAGAGGAGAAAATGACCATATTTATCAATTGAATGATAATATAACTCCATGTTACAGCTGTTCCAAGAAAGTAGTGTTGGGGAACCAGAGAGTATTATCTTAGTTTGAAAATATTGACTAGATATGATAGTAAGGATGAGTTATATTTGTGATAAGATGCAACATATAGAGCTTCGAGCTTATTGGCATTGCTTGTGTTATTGTCTACGGAGTAGCTGAATTTGTTTGGGTCTGTACTTTATTACTTGCCTTTTATTGATTTGACGTCTGATATTTATGGTCCCTAAACAGTAGGTCTACATATTGATAATTTCTTTTTTGTTATAAGGGTTACTACACTTTGAATCCATTCCACGCTTTCTCAACTGGTCTATTCAGAAATACGACTCCATCAATCAATGTTTAGTGTTGCGTTCTTCTTTTCAATCAACATGTACTTGATGATAGTAAAAAGGTTATCTCGAAGCATAAGGCTGTCTTTATGTCCTTGTAGGCGAAGAGCACCAGAAAAAGAGGTGTTATTTAAGGAGTTTTGATATGGATATTGTAAATTGTGCACAAATTAGAGATGTATTAATCGAGTATTAGCCGTAGAAATAGAGTCGTAACCTGTGAATCTTTTATCTGAACCATGGCCAGGCTATTAGCCGGCTCAGTCTCCAATTGCGGCTAGTGATGTTATCCAGATAGGAACACACCCGCAAAGTAATTTACAATTGGCAGACTTCCTGTATTGTATCACCCCTAGATGTAAAAGACGAATCTTTTTATAAGGTAGCTACCATATATTATCATAAATACACCCTACATTCTTAATAACAATTACTCATCAGAGGTTGATACATCTTATTCATATAATTATTCTGCCTGCTGTATATACCCTTATCAGTTAGAAATTTTTTGTGAGCCATGAACACAAATCTAAAATAAAAAGTAAGTCGACATATTTTGATTTCTTGAGCTATATACTTGTATTTAGGTAAAGTAATGTACTGTTTCATTCATTAGCTTAGACACATGAGAACGTTGATACTAGAACCTTATTTTTATTGCAGGTGATGTCAAATATGTTTATCTCAAACTTATTCTGTAGAACTAAGTATTGCATGCCTGTGTAAGTAATCTAATTGAGTTCTTATTACTGAGAAAGGCGTCCTACAACACCACCTTTGGATTTGGATCAGATAGCAAAATCAGTGTCAATGGACTAGATTTTTCTAGCCAATCATACTTAATCATACGGCTTTTGAATATGAAGCAGTATCATTAAATGACATTATCCACTTCAAGGGCAAAACATCATTCGGTCCTCGACTTCCCAAACTTCTTGAACAATAATATCAATACACGGCCCTTTTATCGATATCTTTTATTTTTAAATAAAGCATAATCACCTCATACTAAACTGTACCGTAATCTCGCTTTCAGTAATTACAGTAACACGGGTAAAACCAGCTAATTACATATGGAGAGTATGGGACCGCTTTACGTTGGATGTTGTTAATATGGTAAATCTCGGTAATCAGCCGAGTTTGTATTTATTTGGCTATGATCAGCCTGGGGAATACACTGAGGGGATATATAATCAGTGGGGTCGGAGATCTGTTATTCATGCTCGGACATGAAAGTAGCAATAGACTGTCGACTCTCATTTACAGCAGAAGGTAGACATGGCTTGGTTACTATCACTGTGCAGTCACTATTGTGAACCACATAGTCACTCACACTGCCCAGGATTGTTCTAGTGGACTTTTATTAGTATATGAGCACTGTACTATCTGTTTAGACTCTACCTTTTAATGGTTCCCATCTTTCTTGCACCCATCAATATGACATCAGCCTTTAATTCTAGTGATTTCCTTAGTATCTCTGACTTCGGATCACCTAACATCGAAATGGCTCTGCAGTTAACCTATTTTCTCATCAGCATAACTTCCTTATCAGATCCCATTGTTCAACACTACCTGTCTTCTGCTCAACTTCTCTGCATATGATTTCAATAGCTGATGACTCGCTTCTCTTTTTTCCTCTTTTACTTCTTCCATGTAACCAGTAGAATTAACATAAGGGGATACAGGTACATCCACTTGACGCACATGAAGTAATATAACCTATCAGATGAACACTAAGTAAACTACCACTAAACTACTCGGTCAGTTAGAATTACCAGATCTATATGAGAACGAATGAAATTATTGAGTGCCCATTGATATGTGGTTTCAGCAGAATCAGGCTCTAAACAGACCAGTGTGATACGAGACAGTTCTCCAATAGGATAGACAGTATCGTCAGCTACAGTGGGTGCCTTTTCATTCTCTGTATACTCCAAGTCAGTAGACATTATCTCAGTTGATAAATAGTTAATAGATTAAAGAATAAAGTAAAAACAGTGGGGATTGCATGATTTATTATTATTATTATTATTATTTGCTATTCCGAAATCTCCATGTTCACCAGGAACACTTTCTACACAACCCCGGTTTGGACCGGTTTTTGACTGGGGAAATCAAGCCACTCAATTTTAATGTGGGAAATAGGGAAATGGGCCCTTCTTTGTTTATAAACCCTTTCAGCATGTCATTACCCTCATTACAGTACCAGACAAGACGTCTATTCCATTCTTCTCTTCTATCACTAAACCATGGCTGGTCAAAGGCAGCTCTCCGTAAAATGAAAAAAGTTGAATTGGTGGAGTTGGCCAAGAAGAATAATATTACCTTGGGTGGTACCAAGAATGATCATATTAACCAGCTTATTGCATATCAAGACAGTCTAAGGCATAAAAAACAACCTGTTTCCAGCAAAGAAAAGACAGATAAAGTCATTAATGCTCCGGAAGAAACAGCAGTATCAGATATACCAGATGCATTGACTGTGGATGGAAGTTGGGTAGAGGCCTTTGAAGCCAAAGTAGGTCTGAGAGGTACTCGTAAACCGCAGAGTGAAAATAAAGAGCACTTCACATCATTCTCTGCCAAGAAGAATCTTAATGGCAATATGAAGATGAAGACATTTATTGAGGCTACTGTAAATCCATCCAAGTTTGTAACAAACACAACGAAAGATGTTGAGGCATTGGAAGGGATGAATGCTCAGTGGGTGGAAGCATTAGATATGAAGATAGGTTCTAGACAAGCAGAAAGACATTTAATAGACACATTATCAACCACACCTGTCATTCCAACTACAGAACAACTAAGTATAGTCACTATTTCAAAGGAAGAGAGTGATGTCGATAGGGATACACAGGGCATATCACAAAAGAAAGAGAGTGTTGTAGATAAAGCAGAAAAGGACACTGTAATGAATACACAGAGTATATCAGAGAAGGAGGAGAGTGTGATGGACAAATCAGAAAAAGACACTGTAAATAAGGAGGATGGTTTAGATAGGACAAGGAGGGAGGATAGCTTAAGCAAGAAAGAAAAGGAGGCCTCTCATCAACAAGAGACTGAAAACAAACATGAAGGAAACACATTTATTAGTACAGTGATTGGATCTGGTTTGTTAATATGGTATCTTGGAGGAGGAGAAGGCTTTAGTAAGATTGGTCATTTTCTAGATAACCTGTGATTTGTTTAGACATCAAACATTGAGTATTTAAGTAGTAATGATAATAACAAGTAATAATAGTAAAAAATAATAATAAAGGACAGAGGAAGACATTTTACAGTAGAGAAGTAATAACAGTATGTATATAGATACAATAATAGCAGTAGTCGATACCCCAATATTAAACTCACGGCTTGTCTTCAACAGGTGGCATATTAATAAAGAACTGGATATCTCTTAACAGAGACTTTCTGAAAGGATGTGTCTTGAATTTGTTCTCCATCAAATCTATGAAGCCCCATTTTGGTTAAATAATGATACTTGCTCTTTTCATTCTCTTTATAATTTACCTGTTACTGGTTCCCCATGTTCTATGTTCTTATAGAATCTCTGTCTTAAGTCTATCTCCTTTAATCTCTCGTCGGAAAATACCTTTTCTAACATCTTACTGAAGTTGATTGATTGATCTATGGGTACCGTAGTATCAGCTTGTCCATGAAGTAATAGGATTCGAGGCCATATATCTAATAAGTATTCTGATTCTCTGAATAAGGCAGCATTGGCCTCGATCAAATGGATGGGTGAATTGGTGATATACCCTTGCTCAGTTAAGCCCATTACTCTTGAAAGAGCTGATAACTTTTCCACCCCTCTCATTGTTTCATGCTGGATATGAGGTTGGATATCATACACTCCAGAAAAGCTGTGAATGGTATTGTTATTATCCCGTTGAACTCACAAAAACAGGTTTCAACTTACAGCAATAAACCTTCTACTTGTGGCAGGAAATCATATGCCTTGTCTTTCTGTTCATTCAATACATCATTTCTATTCATAGAAAGGCCATGCTTCATACTCACATGGGACATTGTATCTTTTGATTGCCTCTCATGATACTTGACCTTTCCAATTACATCTGACAGTACTACTTGAGCAGCCATTTGAGCACCAGCGCTGTGACCCTGTATTAACAAAGAGAGAAGTCATTTAATTATCCCATAAACACTTCTTACGCATTTCGTTTGATGATGATGATGTTACCATTATATAGATCATATCAGGATCCCCATTGATTTCTTTACTGTGAACATAAGCCCATTTGATAGCCTCACGAACATCCTCATACATTTCATCTATCTTGACAATCGGGTATTTACGATAATCAGGCACAATAACCACATATCCCAATTGGCGAAGAGTGTTGGCCAGAGTAGCATACAACAACTTGAACCCAGATGACCATGCTCCACCATAAATAAAGATAAGAATAGGAGACCTCTCTGATCTTCTAGGGGGATAATATACATCTAATTTGGATCTAGAATGATACGGTATATCTTCACTAATAAATAATAACCATTGAGTGCTGATGATCATTTAGGATATAACTGTCTAACACACCTGACTATTTCCTTAAACCGTAATGTACGCATCTCGTAATAACGCCAATAGAGATAGGAGACAATTAATGGAAAATTCGTTACCCAGCCTATAAGATGTCCCAGTGTTAGTAGATTGATCTTTATCACCTTACTGGGACTGATAGGGAAATCTGTTTGTGCATGAAGATAACAGGTAGTCCATGCACTCAAATAAAGTCCCACTAAAGAGAATAGAGAAAAGTTAGGAATCAGGGTCATGTTCAGTCATTCAGTCCATTTACCTATAGTCAACAAAAGTAGCGGTAGGCATAGAACAGCACATAACATTATTATGGGTAAGCAGAATAATGAGACTGAAACGAACAGTGTATTAGGATGAACCCAAGGCATTTAATATTCCAGGGTAGGTTGGGAAGATGGGTGGTAACACACTTCTGAGTTGATAATTGAACAGAAGGGTTTTTTCTGTTGATTATTGAGATTAGAATAGAAGAAAGAGGAGAGTGAAGAAGATCATTTGAAAGGAGGGGAAGATAAAGGTAAACATGGAAGATTGGGACGAGTTCGAAATAAATTGAATGTTAAGTTAAGATAGGGCATTATTCAAGTGTACACCTTTTTGCCAAAATAATGCCACAAAAAACAAAGTTTCAAGTGTCGCACTTTTAAACAATGGTGTGGTTTATGATTTTTAGAAAACAGAATTGCACAATTCAAGGGAAAGAGTGTGGTACTGTAAATACCTACAAGGCAATTATCAAAACATCTAGCAGAATAATACTCAAAAGATGACTGTATGGCTTACAGAGAACACCATCCTTTATAAGTTTAAGCCCCTTTTCATATTACTCTTAGTACCAGACCAAAAGTGTTCAACCAGGTTGAGTTCTGGAAGAGCAAGGTAGCACCTGATTATTTCACCAATTATTTCACTTGTGTGTAATGGGCGCACTGTCCATAATCAGATTATGTTCTTTCATTTCAGGAAACTTGTCCATCTCAGCAAGAATGTCTTTGAAAATGATTGGATGTACCTCTTGTTTGCTGCTTTTTGTCGCCACCAAGCTTTCTTTTCTTTGAAAATGACACAGAATTTCTCGTGCTAATCTTGATAAGTCCATCAGCAGAGGTGGCTCCCAGGATAGGAATTGAGTTGGCTCTTGTAGTTCGTATTTTCGACTTTGGCTGCTTCCTCCTTTTGGTAACAAGCCTTGAATTAGTCCTTCTCAGGTTTGCATTTGAACTCTGCTTTATCGATGGCAACACAGTTGCCGTTGATCTATCGAAGATCGATCTATATTATTATGAAAGTAGTTTATTGAGACAAGGTGTGATTCAACTACTGCTTTATTAATATCAATCATTCAAATGTGTCTAGGTCCTCTTTCCAAGTTTATACCTGTTCTGTAAAGTTCTAGACCCAACTTGGGCTCTAAAGCCAGATCTCTTGCACTGTTCCTAGGAGGTATATCATCCAAGTGAGAAGCACAGGCATATAAAAGGAGCTTTTAAATTTGGGAAGGGTTTAGCCATGGTTTGGGGTCTCTTGTGGCGTTGAAGGAGTCGTTTACTCAGGTCACTTGCGTCCAACTTCTGGCTGACTACTTCCTTCTCTAATTGGAAGAATTAACCCGTAGTGAAAGTAAAGACTTTGCTTTCTAGAAATATGGTATCTAATGACATACTGGCTCCTACAGCACTTGGTACAAGAGTAAGTGCCATATAATCCAATTTGACTACTGACCAGCCTAAAGTCCCGATTTGAAACTGACAGAACACCTTTAGATTTATTTGAGGAGATAAAGACATTACTTATAGAAGAATGGCACCGAATCGATGACAGTTTACTTTTAGTGCTTGCACTCAGTATGCAAACTGAAATCTACCAAAGGGAGCCCATATGAAATGCTAGTCTCTTTTCATAATTGCATAAGAGCCAGTTTTCTTTTTCATACAATCGACATTTTACTATATCACTTTTTTTATATTTGAAGTCAAGGCACAAACGAAAAAAAAAATCATCCATTCATTTATTCATTCATCCTCATCTTGGTATTCTTCTTGGTACAATTCTTGTTCCTCGCCTTGAATTTCAGATTCAGCTGTTCTTCGGCGAGATCGAGTAGGCGTCAAGTAAACATTAGGTGAGGTATCGATATCGATAGCTGTGGTGGTAGAGGAGCCAAGCACAGAAGAAAAAAACTTCTCTTTCTCACGTTTACAGAGAGCTTTGAGAACAATATCCTTGATATGAACATGATGATTACGCCATGAATAAAGATGGTCAAGGGTGTCAATAAAAAAAGGTAGTTCATCAATACATGTGGGTATAGTGAGTGTATATAGTGTTCTAGCGACAAAGACATCATCAAGTGGCTTGACAGCGAACATGTATCCCATATTACCCGCCCAATCCATACCAACTGTCATTAACTTGTTCTTGTCAGCTTCAGAGATAGGAAGGTCCAAGAAGTACCTCAGGATTGCCTTGTTGACTCTGATGTTCTTCGCTTGTTGTTGCAGACATTTGGCAGCAGGGGACTTTTTCCTTTTCCACTCGCTCGTGGACAACTCTATATCCTTCGTCGCAATAATCAGGTCGATTCTTCTACCAAAGCCATTGTTCAAAGGAATATTTGCATTATATATTTTTTCTAGTTTCTTGGCCACCGTCTTGGAAGCTTTAGATACTCTTTCTCCATCCAGAATGTCTAGCATAGTGTTATCTAACATTTCATCAAGTATCTTTGCGAATTTGCGATAGCATGTCAGTTCACTTGCGTCGTCATCAGAACAAATGCTACGGTCAGTAAGGCAATACTTGGTGATTACGTCGAGTATATCCAAGGTTTGCAAGCATTCTGTCTGGTCAGACTTCAGCATTGACAGCTTTTCTTCGGCTATTGCAATCCTTATCTCCTTCTTGTCGATTTTGTCAGTTACAGTGCCTCTTTTCATTATTTCTTGGTATAATTGCTTAGCGGTTGTTGACATTCCTTCATTTATATTCATATCTACATCATTTAATTTCTCCCAGAACTGATTGTTCAGATATTGACGGAATATAGACGTAACACCATTGTTGACTGTGTCGATAATACGGGACAACGATGACTTCAAGGCATTAACTTGCATGATGCTGTTTAAATCGATTGCCATCGCAAGCTTTGCTGACATTACGTCTAGCTGTTCACCGAGTGTTGCTGGGTTAAATTTTTTAATAAGATCTTCTAGGGCAAACGCATCCGACATGTAGAATGTGTTGGATAACTATAAAAATTAAGAAAAATGTCACCCTAGCTTTTTCTTCTGAAACTTACTGCTTTAGATCCATAAATATATACTAATCTTCGGAATTCAGATGGAGATAATGGTGATAAAGGGCTTGAAATAGGATCTTTAAAGAGGCTGTCCAGGGCATCAGAGTCGTCAGACGGTACAGGGATCTGTATTTCACTACTTTCTTCAATATCAGTGACTTTTCTTTTTCTAGTGTTTACTGCCTGCATCTTCCTTTGCTCAACTATATTTTCTAATCCCTTTGAACCACCTGAGCCTGGATTTTCATTTGTTGCTAGTGAATTAAGAACAAGGCTTGCATTTCCTGAGCTCGATACACCACGCTAGTCGTAATATCCTTCTCCCCGGCTTCTACAGAACACAACAGCTTAGATCTAATATAAACTGTTTCTACAACACAATATGCCTTTATACCATCGATATCCAACAGCCATCTCCCATCAACAATTGCCAATGGAATGACTTCTGGACTAGAAGCAATCATACATGAACATGGTAGTTTATACCAGATCTTGTCACTAAAATCACAATCTAGTCCTTTTGGAACAAATTCCTGCTGAAGGTATTTGAGAGTATTGGCCCTAATCTTATCCATGGCAAATCTTGCCACCTTCTGCCTGAGATGATCGAATCTGTATTCCCTCTCCTTATTAAAAAAGGAAGCAGAAACACTCATCCTCTCTTTTTCCGTTCTTCTTCTTCTTTCTTGCCTCTATACAAAAACGATTTGTTAATACACATCAGTAGTACACATGATATTTATAAAATTTTCACCTTCTCCTCGTAATATGCATGCATTCTCTTTGTGATGAGAGGAAGCATGGAAGCAGACTGGCTACCCAGCGCTCTCTTTAGTCCAGCATGATAGCCCTCTACTCTTCCAGATGTTCTATTTTCCATATGGGGATACTGATTGGCATGGAAGCCCAACCAGTGCCTTTTCTCATCATCATCCAATAACCTAATAATTATTATTAGCGATGGTTATACTCTTATTCAATGCAGGGAGCACATACACTTCATCGAGATACTTCAACGCCTCTTTTCCATCATTCTTGAAGTATCCTTTGATGGTAACCATCCGACGAATCTCGCCTATGGCCTTCACACAATCTTTTTCGTTCTTGCCATATGCGGCTTTCTTGAATTCCTCCTCAACTTGTGAGCGTCGAAGGTCGTACTCTTCTGAAGAGACCGATCCAACAGGAAGCTTCGTCAAGAAAGTGTTCAATAAATGCCAAGCACAAAGAAGGTGGTTGCTCTCAGGGAAAACAGTGCTTATGGCATTTCTCAATGCACGTTCATTTTCTGTAATGAATACAGAGGGAAGAGGAAATTGGTTGCCAGATGGCCACACAGAAGCTCTTAATTCCTCCATGATCCAGGTGTATGTCTCCTCTGTCTCTCTGTTCACAAAAGCAGCTGCTATTCCGAATGTTTGGAGACTGTCTGCCTTGTGTTGAGATGTCACATTGGATGTTCCAACAATATTAACCAGTGACATCTTATGTGCATTGGTTTTGCAGGTGGCATCTACAATCAAGGACCCTGGCCATAATCTTGCCTCTTTAATAGCCTCCTTGTTGATGAAGAACAGAGCCTTGATTTCTTGATTCAGTGTGACCTGAATCTTCACATCATATCCAACATTTTCCAAGAAATTGATGACAGCATACATGTTTTTGCCATCACCGTTCTTCAAGAAGAGAGTTTGAATATTCTGAATATCTTTCTTCAAAAGATTCCTCACACCCAGAGCAGCGAGTGTCTATCAATATATTATTAGTAGAAGGGTATGTAATGGTTTTATTTATCCTTACATCCAGAACACTGGTTACAGGATCCTTATGACCGCTTGCCGAAAGAGTGTAGATCTTGTCCATGATCTGGGGAGGCTGCTTTCTGTGTACTGCATAGGTAGTCACATCATTACACAATGGATGATTGTGGCTGACACTGGACTTGGTAACCTTCAAACCATATACTTGGATGAAAGCAGGGCAGTTCATCTTCTGAGTAACCTTATTATACGTTTTCTCTTCATTTTCGAGAGTAGATTTCTCTCGTTTCCATCCACCATGCTTGCAGATATAATGATATTCACCTCTAGACACATGTGAGTTTTTGATGGAGAATACAACATTGTACTTCTTGCTGAAGTTGTTGACGGTTTCCTTCAAGTGTTCAACAGAGTTGAATTGTTTATCAGCACAGAACTTCATGCTGAATTCAGCATTCATGCTTTTATTGGAAGAACTAATTTGAGAAACATTTGGTAGAATAAACTTTAAGTAGTAAGGAAATATAGGAAGAATAAGAGAAAGAGGAGATCAGAAGTATATGACATATCAGGTACACTCATGAGTCCCCCAATTTCAAAATGTTAAAAATGCAACATCATGCTTTTTGACCTGTGATTGCTAAAGTCCGTGTAAATACTCCGTGTACCAAGAATTGACCAGGGATTTTCTTTGTTTAGAAAAATTTTATTCCCGCAACAATATAGAGGCTATTAACGTACGTTCAAACAACAGGTAAATAGAAAAACAGATTGAAATATAATAGAGATTGATGTGTTGTCAACTGATCATTATGCAACTAGGCAATAAGGCTGAGGCACGCTTTTTTTGGACCTCTTCCACCTACTCTCAACTCAAAAGTAATATTCATACATTTCTAAATGGTTTCTTTTTGTGCATCTGAAGGACAGGGCTTGGCCGTAAGGTGACCCCGCCTCTCCATACTGAGGGATTTCATAAAGTATGGACTTGGCTGCTCTGCTCAATCTGTATCGACTTTGGTAGCCGTCCCTGACTGCAACACAACCCTCGTCTATGTTTCTCAGCAGAGTTTACTACTTTTGCTGTTGCATGGTTCCAGGCAGTCGGTAGATTGATATTGTCATCTTTTTTTTCAAGATGTCTTTTATGGAACTGTACTAATAATTATGATGGTGAAAACTTTCGAGTTTTGGAAGTGAAAGAGCTATAGGTTACACCTTTGCAATGACGTTAGTTTACAAGTGTACAGCTGGATTTGTCGCACTCACAGTAAGTTCTTATCTTACTGATTCAGAGCTGTGTGAAATGTATTAAAATGGGTTTTATAGATACATCAAAATTGGCTATACTATCAGCGACAATTGATCACCGTCAGTATCTAAAGGATAATGTTTCTCTGTTTTCTCCTGTGCTCCCATATATGAAAAGCAAAGCCGAAGACTATCAGTATTACTATTTTAATTTGTATGTATCAACAATGCCATGAACGCTATCAACCTCTTTATAATACAACTTTGACCACCCAGTTCAGATCATTTCTTGCCAATTTTTAATCATTAATTATGCCCATTTCTTTGAATAACAAACCCGTATTAATAAACCCTCTTCTAATTCACCTAATAACTCAACATAGATAATATATCTGTTGACTCCGAGTCGACCTCCAATGTGATATTGTTTTCAGGTGTAAAAGTTGACATCTGTATTTGAGTACTATTGACAATAGAATGTTCGGATTATAATAATAGCTTCCTTGGAATTCAGACTCCAGTTTGCATGTTCTTTAACACTGTTGATTGAGCTTCCTTTATGACAGCCTTGGTTCTGGAAGCTTGTTGCATCGGGAGTATACATATGGTTCATTCTAATACAATATCCGTTATAATGAACTCCGAAAGATAACATCTATCAATGGACGACAACATAGAATTATTTGTTTGTTATGAGAACTATGTTGCTATAGCTAGCAATAGAACATCACACAACATATCAACAATAATTCAATCCACAGGCATACTAAAATTAGATCGACGAACAAACTCATTCATCTTGACAGATAATGAATCAGTGTAACATGAAAGAATTCAGAAAAAGAGCACTTTTCATATAAATAGAGATCAGCAAATATTCCTTTGAACAATGGCTTTGGTAGAAGAATCGACCTGATTATTGCGACGAAGGATATAGAGTTGTCCACGAGCGAGTGGAAAAGGAAAAAGTCCCCTGCTGCCAAATGTCTGCAACAACAAGCGAAGAACATCAGAGTCAACAAGGCAATCCTGAGGTACTTCTTGGACCTTCCTATCTCTGAAGCTGACAAGAACAAGTTAATGACAGTTGGTATGGATTGGGCGGGTAATATGGGATACATGTTCGCTGTCAAGCCACTTGATGATGTCTTTGTCGCTAGAACACTATATACACTCACTATACCCACATGTATTGATGAACTACCTTTTTTTATTGACACCCTTGACCATCTTTATTCATGGCGTAATCATCATGTTCATATCAAGGATATTGTTCTCAAAGCTCTCTGTAAACGTGAGAAAGAGAAGTTTTTTTCTTCTGTGCTTGGCTCCTCTACCACCACAGCTATCGATATCGATACCTCACCTAATGTTTACTTGACGCCTACTCGATCTCGCCGAAGAACAGCTGAATCTGAAATTCAAGGCGAGGAACAAGAATTGTACCAAGAAGAATACCAAGATGAGGATGAATGAATAAATGAATGGATGATTTTTTTTTTCGTTTGTGCCTTGACTTCAAATATAAAAAAAGTGATATAGTAAAATGTCGATTGTATGAAAAAGAAAACTGGCTCTTATGCAATTATGAAAAGAGACTAGCATTTCATATGGGCTCCCTTTGGTAGATTTCAGTTTGCATACTGAGTGCAAGCACTAAAAGTAAACTGTCATCGATTCGGTGCCATTCTTCTATAAGTAATGTCTTTATCTCCTCAAATAAATCTAAAGGTGTTCTGTCAGTTTCAAATCGGGACTTTAGGCTGGTCAGTAGTCAAATTGGATTATATGGCACTTACTCTTGTACCAAGTGCTGTAGGAGCCAGTATGTCATTAGATACCATATTTCTAGAAAGCAAAGTCTTTACTTTCACTACGGGTTAATTCTTCCAATTAGAGAAGGAAGTAGTCAGCCAGAAGTTGGACGCAAGTGACCTGAGTAAACGACTCCTTCAACGCCACAAGAGACCCCAAACCATGGCTAAACCCTTCCCAAATTTAAAAGCTCCTTTTATATGCCTGTGCTTCTCACTTGGATGATATACCTCCTAGGAACAGTGCAAGAGATCTGGCTTTAGAGCCCAAGTTGGGTCTAGAACTTTACAGAACAGGTATAAACTTGGAAAGAGGACCTAGACACATTTGAATGATTGATATTAATAAAGCAGTAGTTGAATCACACCTTGTCTCAATAAACTACTTTCATAATAATATAGATCGATCTTCGATAGATCAACGGCAACTGTGTTGCCATCGATAAAGCAGAGTTCAAATGCAAACCTGAGAAGGACTAATTCAAGGCTTGTTACCAAAAGGAGGAAGCAGCCAAAGTCGAAAATACGAACTACAAGAGCCAACTCAATTCCTATCCTGGGAGCCACCTCTGCTGATGGACTTATCAAGATTAGCACGAGAAATTCTGTGTCATTTTCAAAGAAAAGAAAGCTTGGTGGCGACAAAAAGCAGCAAACAAGAGGTACATCCAATCATTTTCAAAGACATTCTTGCTGAGATGGACAAGTTTCCTGAAATGAAAGAACATAATCTGATTATGGACAGTGCGCCCATTACACACAAGTGAAATAATTGGTGAAATAATCAGGTGCTACCTTGCTCTTCCAGAACTCAACCTGGTTGAACACTTTTGGTCTGGTACTAAGAGTAATATGAAAAGGGGCTTAAACTTATAAAGGATGGTGTTCTCTGTAAGCCATACAGTCATCTTTTGAGTATTATTCTGCTAGATGTTTTGATAATTGCCTTGTAGGTATTTACAGTACCACACTCTTTCCCTTGAATTGTGCTACACTGTTTTTTTCTGCA
This sequence comes from Pilobolus umbonatus, assembly GCA_025528865.1. Classification (NCBI taxonomy): domain Eukaryota; kingdom Fungi; phylum Mucoromycota; class Mucoromycetes; order Mucorales; family Pilobolaceae; genus Pilobolus; species Pilobolus umbonatus. The sequence continues at coordinate 247,950 of JAIXMH010000006.1, forward strand.
ACATCAGTCTGGCAAAAGGTATACAGATCAGATAGAAATAAAGTTATCTCAATTGCTGTATTTATGTGTTACAGGGAAAGCTACCTTTTAATTGCTAATAAGGACATTACACCAGGTGTAATTCATGTATATTAGTGGGAACTATATCATTGGCATGGAAACACACTACAAGGCAAACATGGAACAAGAACAAACAATCGTTTCTGGATGCATCTCCATGGAAACACAAGATGTGTCCATTCGGGAATAATTGGTTTTTGCTAAGCAACATAAATCTCGACATTTTATGATCTATTTCCCCAAAGTCATTTTGTTCTATTCGGCTTCGTATAGAGTGCCTGAGAAATACAGTTTAAAGTGACGTACTCTGTCGGCTAATGAATCATCCCGCCCACAGTCAAAATTTTGCATGAGATGAGGGAAATGGATAGGTTATACCAACTTTTACCAACCTTTTCACCATGTTCAAGAAACCGCTAACTAATTTGAAGACATTCAGCCCATTACGATCTTCAGACAGAAAGCGATTCCAAAATGAAGCCTATGAAACATATCCAGTGTTAAAGGACATATGTACTCAAGAAGGTGGATCTCATCTGATGCCTGATGATCTACGTTCAGCCAAATTCATTGCTCATTCAGGTACTGCGGGAATAGTCTACACTTCAGAGAAACAAGTATTATGGATCAAATTAGAAGATTTGCCTCCTATTCCTTCAGGTATATAAATTGTGTAGTTATATTCAAACAAGACAACTCATATATAAACTTCAATAGTTTATACACTGTGGCAGTATCCAAATATGCTCCCTAAATTATATACATGGGCACCTGTTCTTGTCAAATTGATAGATGGAGCAGGTATGTTTGTTTCATTGAACCTCTACAACCAATTAACTTGTCGACTAATATGTTTTTAGACTTAATGATACCTGGATTGGTTTATGGGCCAGAGAAGACACTGCCTAATCTACAAGTGGGTGAATTAGTGGCTATTACGATCAAAGGACATGAGTAAAGTATATAACTGAATTGACATTGTTATTGAAGAGTATTAATTACTTGATAGTATTCCTATTGCTATCGGAACTATGGCTATTGCCTCTGACAATATAAAGGTCAGAGCTGGCATGAAAGGAAAAGCAGTACATATAATTCATGTCTATAAAGATTTCTTATGGGCATTGGGTACTAAAGCAGAACCTGCAGAAATAGAAGAGATAACAAACAATGTATCTGAGGAAGATCAAGAGCAGGAGAGTGAGACGGAGGATGGTGTGAACGAGCCCATTCAAGAGGAAACATCTGCTAAGGATACCACAGTAGAAAGTGATTCAAAGAAGTCTAATGAGGGTAGACAACTCAGCACAGAAGGTAGTGTATTTATACTGGGAAAACAAGCTGTATTCACTTCTCATTATGTGTATAGAGATTGACGAATGGTTGAAGAAGTCCTTGTATCATGCATTGGTATTCAAGCTTTCAAAAGAAAAGGCATCTTCAGTTCTACCTATTTCAGCTTCATCGTTCTATTCTGCCTATGTCATGTCTAGCAGACCTGCCGATATAGGTCCCGAAATTGATATTAAGAAATCTAGCTGGAAAAAGCTTCAGAAGTTCATCAAGACTGAAGAGAAATCGGGCTTACTGAAGACAAAAGAGCAACGGGGAGAGACGATGATCATGTCTATAAATTGGTCTCATCCAAGGTAATATAAATGGTGATAGTACAGCTGATGGTTCCCATTGTGTTGACTTTTTATTACAGTCTACAGGATTTAAGGAAATACAAAACAATGGATAGCACCAATGTACAGCCCGTAGTTGTTAAAGAAACTAAGCGTGTAATCAATACATCCACTGCTAAACAACCAGAACAGACTGAAATTCAAGAGATTTTCAAACCTCTTGGGAATCATATGCTAAAGTTCTTTGAGGAGGCGAAACACGATAAAGATGCTTACTACACCATTCCCCAAGTCAGGACAGTTCTGAGCGACTACATCCAACTTCATCAGTTGGCTGATCCCCAGAATCCAAAGTAAGTAGTCTCCTATCCATCTCTTACTTCTATTGTTTCTTATTATTGTAATCTATTATTTATAGAATGATCAATATAGATGCAGTGATGTGTGATGCAGTACTGACGAAGGCTGAATACAATACAATTAGTAAATTAGGGAGAGATCAAATACTACATAGGTATTAATTGAAAACTGTCTGAATGCATTCTATAACTAAACACCTATATAAACAGACTCTGTAGTAAAATGCAACCCTTCCACACAGTCAAACTTCCTGGAAAGGAGCCTGTTTTCCGTAAGGGTTCCCCAAAGGCAATAGAGATAACTCAGGAGGTGCGACAGGGAAGGAAGACAGTAACCAAAGTAACAGGAGTAGAAGGATTTGGACTTGAAGTCGAGGAGATAGCCAAGGAATTGACTAGACTGTGTGCAAGTAGTGCTACCTGTAAGTTGAGATATATCTCTAAAAATAACTGCCATTCTCACTCAACATACTCTTTCTTTGTTAGTTAACCCTATACATGGAGTCAGCCCCAAGAATCCTCTGTATGAGATTATGGTACAGGGACCTCAGATCAAGAATGTCACTGGACTACTGTTAAGCAAAAGTGTGCCCAAGAGATACATAGATGTCATTGATAAGACTGGAAAACAAAAGAAGAAATAGATTCACATTTTATTGATAGTAATAAACATCAAATGGTCGTTCTATTTAAGAAGTTCTTCTCTCTCTAATACTTCAGGATCCAATTTTATGAGTATAGTCGTTCTCTGAGGGAATCCATCAATAGGAACTGTATGAGCAGTGACACGAGCAGGCTATGGAATACATAAAATGAGAATTATGCATTTAAATGGAGACAATATTACTCACAAATTGACATCCATCTAATACTGCTTCCACTATACCAGCTACAAAGGCATTGCAGTTCAATTGTGATAATTCTTTGGGTACTGATATGTATCTAGTAAGTACAGGCTCATTGTCTGATATCATATCTAATAGAACCAATAGATCATTAGAGCACTGTTTCCCAGCCATAGATTCCATAACATACATTCGTCTTCATTCTCAGTACTCTTCTCGAGTGAATCCGCTTGTTTCCCAAACAGGGCTTTCCACACGGTACTGTGAATAAAGTATAGTATCCCCAACACCTTGATCTCTCTTTTAGCAACCTTCTCTCTCCATGTAAGTAGCTCCAGGATACGTGAACCCACTCGATATCCAAATTCATTCAGTCTATGATATGCATAAGCTTCAATATTTGGAATAATATAACAGGTGACATACTTTCTCTCTAGATCCTGTATTCCATTCACTCTCTTCTGTGCATACTGAAGCATCTCTGAGAATAGAAATGTTTCTGCACTCAAACTAACCTACATATCCCTTTTAATGACTTCACTATCTACTCGTCTCTACTGTTATACCTCAGCACCTTTACTCTTATTCAGGTTCTTCTCCAAGATACTTTTAGCACGGGCCATACGTTGTTCACTATAGATAGATGACTGCATAGATGACCGTGGAGGTGGTTCACTCATTGTTGTAAAGGGTATGATGGAGAGAGAAAAAGAAAAGAAAAGGGGGCACTGTTTATTGAAGTGAGAGTGTCACGTGATATAATGAATAGGTTTCCCCTCAATGAGTCCACATAAACAGACCAAGTACCAAAGAGTGGTGCAATGTGAGTAACGGTCAGTACTCGTGACTCTTTTGAAGAGTAGAATGGATCATATGAGCACTATGTACCCATTTGATATTTTTTATATTTTTTTATTTTTCCCTGTGTTCTTCTTCTGTTGTTGTTTTCACCTTAAAAAGAACTAAAAAGCAAATGGATAAAGACACAGGAGCAGAATATGTCAGACTCTTGTCCTGTTCCTCTACTCCCACAGTAGTCATCACCAAGATGATAGCCGAACCACAGTTATCTATGACTGCAGAGGATGATACCTGTACTTACCAGTCTGACTGTAAAACTGTCATCAACCCAAATACGTGGGAATCAGACAACCTGGTTTCAGACTGTAGGCGATGTAGTAGAAGTTTCAACTTTCTGGTACGAAGACACCATTGTCGGTAATACTAAATATCCCCTTCTCTTACTATTTACTCTAATAAAAAGAGTTTATTAGTCGTTGTGGACAGGTCATCTGTGATAAGTGTAGTTCACACAGACTGAGACTTCCTATGGAGGAGATAATACAGGATCCACTCACTCACAGTAGACTGGAATCTATTGCTAATTATCCACAGAGAGTATGTGATAATTGTATAAATGCACCTATATCTAAACATGTTACAGCAGATAACTGCAGTTTAAAAAGTGTACTGGTCTCCTGCCCTATTTGTGGTATCGATCTGACTAGAATGAGGAAAACGGAGTCAGAAGATCATCTCAGTCAGTGCTTGATTGCCACCAATCAGGATAGATACAATAGCCAGTATGAGATATATTCTACACCTATACGCTATATTGGTAAATATCCATCCTATTGTAAGTATACCACAAATAGGTACTCATATCTACATATATACACAGTGTATAGACTATCAAGAAGGTATAGGACAGAACATGAGTGTACTATATGCTTTGTGGAATTGAAAGAAGGTACATAGGAGGCACATGATGAGTCTATTCAAGTACTAAAAACTCTCCTGATAGGTGATAAAGTGGCTCGTTTGATATGCCTATGCCTATACCATGTTAACTGCTTAAGAGACTGGCTTAAGAGAGGCAAAGGATGCCCTGTTCATCATGTATGAATACACATATACAACCCATAACATATACTCTATACCATCCATGCATCCCACATTTCCTCACTCTATTATTTCTCTTGTTATTTATTATGCAGTGGGATGAATGGCGTAATCCACAGCATAAGATGAGCTCAGTTTCAAGAATAACCTTATAAGATATAGTAATAAAACGCGTTTATAACTATGTAATGTTTGTCAAGCACACTTTATTTCATTGAAACACACACACACATACACACACAATATGATGTTATGTGAGAGCATATAAACTTCTGCTTGATATTGATCCAACACATTATCACGTGTGAGTATAAACATGACTCCAATTTTATCTGTGTATAGATTTCCCAATTTATTTAATCTCTCTCTCCCTTTTTGTCTTGTTCTTTGTTCAGTTAACAATCCATAAGTTGGTTACTATTCAATCTTCAAGGCATAACAAACTCACAAATGACAGATTCAGCCTTCTTATACATGACACAAGTTAGGTTCTGCCGTGCACTGGCAGTGGTACGCTCTTTACCTACTTCCAGTGGTGGATCCTTCCAGCCGTCGATTGGAGACAAATTGAACTTCTATGGACTATATAAACAGGCAGTGGTAGGAGACATCATGCTGTTGAAACCCTCTTCTCGCATGGTAGTCCAATATGCTAAGTGGTAACAGATATAAACACTGCAATTATTATGTGTTATTCATTTTGCTTGATTCTATTAGGAAAGCATGGGATAGGTTGAGAGGGGTTAGGCCAATTGATGCCCAGAAGATGTATATTGATGCATTGATTCAGTTATTGGACAAGGTAACAATACACGATAAGCCAATAGACAGTTCATTAAGCAGATATTCATAGTTTCTGGTCTGTTATCCTGATTCTGAATTAGGTGAGAGCCTTGTACAGTCATTGGTGTATCTTCAAGAAACAGATGAAACAGTGATGGATGAAGGTAATCACAGTAAATGATTGTTTATTTGTTACACAAACTCATGTTTCACTTGATCACCTAGAGAACATGGTTGAGTGGGATACAAATGAACAAGAAAAGGAAGAGTATCACCTTGGTAACATTGAGAAGAATCAGATTATACGTGAACATCAGTCATCGTATCAATCTAGTCCAGTTACATCGGAATTCCCTCTCACGCCTGATTCATCACCTAGATACAGATCAGGCATTTCATATAAGCATAGTTACTCGATGCAGTCTTACCCTAATAATGAAGATGTTGATTACATTGACCATGAAGTAGCCACCACAACATCCTCACTTTACTTATCCACTCCCAGCCAACATCCCTATGGACACAGCCAATCTCCCACCAATGCACTGTATAGTCTTCAGCAAGAGGTAGCCATGCTCTATACTGAACTCAATAGCCTGAAGCAGAATAACCATGGTAACAAATTAAGATTGAAGTGGAGCTGGTTGTTATCCATCAAATCCATTGCTAAGCACACTGCATTCAATCTCTTTATAATGTCATTACTGCTTATTGTTCTCTGGAGAAGAAAGTCACCCATAGCCTACGCCATTCTTGGTTTTAAACAACCTCGGTATAAAAACCTTATACAGTTTCTGTTCCATCGTGTGATGTTCTGGAAAGTCACTGTCTGACTGTGTTCATAAGAATTCACAATTCCCTTATACCCTATGCATAAACATACTGTTCATTCCATGGATATTTGTTACTACAGTCACTTGATTATAGAAATAAATTGCATTCATTCTATTGTACTAACAATTCACATGTACTTTATTAAGTATTGGTGTATGATCTTTATACATATATGAATCCCTTGTGATTGAGTATTACTCAGTCTGGTGATCAATGGAGTATATGATAGGTGGCTGTAAACAAGATTATCTAGGACCTATACCCAAAGCATTTTAGTATGTATGTTATTGCCTTTCATGTTAGATGGAAGTATAATATAGTCATGTATCCTCAGTATAACAACTCTAACGATGAGAGACCATCTCTATCTGACACTATGATTGATTCTTTCGATGCAGTCGGAACACGACAAACAAAGAACACTCACTCTTCTCTCCCTATGATCTCTGCCGTCTCATCCTAGATAATCATGTCTCATAATAATATCCCTGGTACATAATAAATAAACGCGTTTTAATGTTATTAACATTCTTCTTATTTCTAGTTCTTTGAAGCTATATTAACAGCAAGTAGTATACTGTTCATCACACTCTATCAGTTCATGATGAATACAATTCAGGTTTATTATATATTTGTCTAGACTTTGGCTTGATATAATCTTAACTTCTTATCTTCTCCACCACTTATAATCTTATTGTTATCCCAATGCACACTCAATACTTTGTCTTTTCCGGTTAAATCGTCAGCTTCCACTGTATATAAAGGTTCTCTACTACGGATATCCCAAACACGTACTGTTGAATCATAAGATCCTGAGCATAATGCATATTCTGATGTTTTTGACCAACACACAGAGGAAACCCATGCAGTGTGTCCACGAAGAGACTGCTTTACATTTATACCGTCTATAGAAAGTGAATGTGTTAATGAGAGTATGTAGAGATAATATCACATTCTATTACCATCAGAGCGAGGATCCCATAATCTGATGAGTTTATCTGTGTGACCAGTAGCCAAAAGCTTGGAGTGTGCAGAATAATCAATATCTAATACCACCTTCTCACAATTCTTTGTAGATATATTCACTTGTTGTTCAATATCCCATGTTCTGATTGAGTGATCCCATCCACCAGTGTATACGTTGTTAGAGTTCAGACCATCAAACTTCACTGAATTGACACCACCCACATGGCCTTCCAATGTAGTGCATTTAGTTTTGATCTTTCTATCATCCACTTTCTCTGTCTTCTTTCTCTTCTTATTTAACTCTCCTCCTTCGATGGGCTCATCCTCAATGGGCTCTATTGTAGTCCAAATCTTAACCATTCCATCCGCTGAAGCACTAGCCAACTAAAAATAGAGTAAGGAATAGGACAAGAAGAGCATGTGTTGTAATTATACTTACATAGTTATTATTTGCATCCACTGCAATAGACTCAACAGGGGCCTTATGTCCTTTACACTCATACACAATGCGAGAAGTTCCATTTCCAACAGTATGTTCCCATGCTAACACACTATGATCAAGTGATCCAGAATAGACAGTAACAACAGAATCTATACAGATTGTTTAATGCTCTATCCATTTCCATCATTCTTCCACATACCATTCACTCGACCAAATGCAACACTCTTCACTGCATCTTCATGTCCTATCAATGTATCAATACATTCACCAGAGCTGTTCCATAGTCTGACCATATGATCATATGAACCAGTCAAGAATAATCTGTAATGTCATTCATATTAGTTCACCAAACCCTACTGAATGAAGTATGAATATTACCCATCGAGACCCTTTACTGAACTAATCCAATCATCGTGCTGATAAGCAGTAAGTGGTACGGGAGGAAGCATAGACTCGACATATTCTATTGTTAAGAGATTTTCCTGAGAAGCCCTGTGTTAGCTTCAGGATATCATGCAATAGTCAATCGATTTCTACTTACTGTGGATAGATTGGTGCTATTCAAATAGTCAACAATACTTGTTCTTAATAGTTGGCCGTCAATTAAAAAGTCAAAAGGGATAGGTTTATCTAATGAAGCGTCAATACCTATGTCGACTTAGGAGATAGACAATTTACCTGTTTCGAGGAGACTGTTGATAATCTCGGATAATCCTTGCTTCTTTATGTTGGAAGGTACTAATATGGCAGAGTCACTGACAGCATATTCTGCTTGTTGTGTTATGAATCTAACTTGTACTTGTTCTTGATCTGAAGACATGGTCACTCTATTCAACAAATGAGCAGAAGTGGGTTTTTTATAATTTAAAAGGCTGAAATGGGACTTGCTTTTTTCGCTGGGAAATAGATTCGAGGAGTGATAAGCCACCCATTGGAGGGATCGCTGAGGGAGAAGTCATAAGTCGGGCAAAAGATGAGGCTGCATCTGAATTAAAGATGAGTGCATTTCTAATCTAAAGAGAACATTTCTTCTGTATCTTTTCATTCTTTTCTCCATGTCACTTCCTACTATTGTTGTACTCATATCAGGTTCAGGCAGTAATCTCCAAGCACTGATTAATGCCACTCAAGAGAATAGACTGAAGGCTAAAATAGTGGGTGTCATCTCCAATAGGAAGAATGCATATGGTCTTGAACGCGCCAAGAAGGCAGGAATAACCACCCACACATTTTCACTTAAGCAATTCAAAGACAGTGGTAAAACTCGTGTAGACTTTGACGTTCATATTGCCAAGTTTATACAGGAACAGTATCATCCAGATCTGGTGATATTGGCAGGATGGATGCATATATTATCCCCCCAGTTCTTGTCTTATTTCAATGATAATGTCATGAATCTTCACCCTGCTTTACCTGGCAAATTTGATGGTGCACATGCTATTGAGCGTGCTTTCGAAGCATTCAAGAAGGGCGAGATTAAGTCTACAGGCATCATGGTACACAAGGTGATTGCTGATGTAGATAGGGGTTCAGTCATTTTACAGCGAGAAATACCTATCTATGAGAAAGATACATTGGATGCCCTCGAGACACGCATACATGAGAATGAACACCTGCTGATTGTGGAAGGTGCCCAGCTATTCTTGGATTCTTTAGTGAATAAAGTGTCTAAATAATAACCATCTGATGTGTGACTAATGACACTTTTCATCTACATCTATTTTTTTAATTTTTTTGGGAAATACTTAGTACACGCCCTATTTACACACCCTTTCAGCTCAGAGAGAGGATACTTGATACACCCCTTATTTACACACCCTTTAAACTTCAAAGACACAATATGTGTTGCTTTTTACCACATTTACTGGGTTTTTTTACGCCTCACTTCTTGATATTGCTAAATAAGGAATTCATTTTATAATTTGGGAGGGGGGAACATAAGGTGCTTATTTTCTAATGCATAGGCGACGTATTAAATTCTGAAAAATCTACTGAATTACAGATACTTTCATATGAGCTTCTTAAGCTTGAGTGATCCATGTAAATAGCATGAATGACAAGAAGCTTCTTCAGTTTGCCACTATTTGTACGAGAGAATTCAATAATATAAAAGTGGGAGAAGAGGAAATGGATTCTGGAGGCTTGATAGATCATGAATATTTGAGATTCATAGATCTTGTTTGTGGTGTTATTAACAGAGTGTTCTGCGTAACAGTATAAATATACCGGTCTCTGGTAAGTATCTGAAACAATCTGAGGGCACAGAAAAGGGGAAAACCACAAGTCAGTGTCATGAAGATAGCGACTGTAATCTCTCAATCATCACTTTTACTTTAAACTGTACAACTGGCACAGGTTCAGATGTTGACCTGTACAGTGCATCTTTATATTGAATGTATGTTTTCAATATGTCACTCTCATCGACCTTTATCCTTGTAGATTTGAAAACTGACTGCTCGGAAACCACCATTACTTTCTCCTCCAACACTGTGAATGGTCAAAATAAACTTTCTGATCCTGGTTTCTCCATATTGAAAAACTTTATTCTTTTTTTTGGCTGCTGAAGGAATCAAGTCTAAGGTTCGATATAAGTATCGGATGAAGTCAGTTGTAGCTTATACTTATTATTATACTGTACAGATACTCACATGTCAAAATTTGCTGGATTATTCTCACGTTTAACCTCAGGTTGCAATGACTTGCTTACTGTAGTTCTAACCAACTTACCATCTGAGCCTGGAGCAAATCATCTCAATTTTCTCTTCTTCAATTCGAAAGCCACATGTCTTTCTTCGTTCTCCAAGAACCTCTTCTTCTTTTCATCTTTCTCTTTCTTAGCATTAGCTGCTTGTCCCTTCTCAAAAACCTCCCTCAAAATCTCCCATCTCTTTGTAACCTCCTTTACACCCCTTTTACTCTTTCTTTCCTTTCTATTAGTATTGGTGAAAGAGGGTATATCTTCAAAACATTCTTCTTCCTCTGATGATTGTTCTAATTCTACTACAAATTTGATCTTTGTTAACATCATCTTATGTATTGGAGCTATACCCTTACCTAGGCTTTCAGTATTTTATTCTGATTGTATAGTGGTAGTTATCAATCGATCTTAGTATTACCAATAGAACAAGTGTTATATCAGTCAGAGTACAAACAAAACATACCTGTAGATTAGCAATACAGATATGTCTATGAATAGTCAGAACAGAGCAGTGTCCAATACAGTCATATCCATCTATTATTTCTATGTTTACCTTAAAACTTAGTAGATTTTCAATAGCTTCTTCCATGTTATTACATAAATGTATAGAGGTGAGAAGTTTCAGCATCTCGATATCATAGAAGTTATAGGTGTTCTTATTGTCAGGATCAAAAAATCATGACATAGAGTTCTTTGTCAAATCCATTGAATATCACGCCAAGGGTCTTGAATTCTTTTGTATCCTTGGCCTTCATAATGCGAGCATGCAGTTGTCTTTTTATTGGTTTCAGCAGTCCTAGCACGATCTTCCTACATTAAGTGGAAGGCAGTGCTCGAGGTTTAATTTCACCACCCTATTTCTTTGTTGTTAGCGACTAATACAAAGTCAGATCGAATCCTTCTACAGGCATTATTTGTTGGGAAAATTGAAGATTGGTCCCTTTATTCAATATCAGTCAGTTTTATCTTCTTCAGAGTTTTATTAATGCTCAAGAATACAAAACTGATCATTTATATGATATCAGACTACTCTCGGGAAGAGTCATTTGAATAAAGGACTCACTTTATCAATTGCACTCTTTCTGTTTGTCATTGATGATTGTATCTGCTATATTGCAGAGTAAAATATTCAGGTGTAGTTGATTAGGTGTGGTTGCAATAGGCGGGATAGTATAACTAATTTTTCTTCAATTTCTAAATCAGATTCAATATGGGATTCATTTACCATTGGCTTAATCCTTGATCATCCAGTACTATAGGTGTAAGTTCACAATCTGTTGGCAAATCAACAATATAACTTATTGAAGAAATAGCCCTGGTTTTTTCAACAAAGAAAATAAGTATAGACAGTTATCACAATCATTAGAACTTACAATCTCTCATGAGCTGCAATTGTCATATAAATGTTCATGCACACACATCTATCTCCTTCAATGTCAAGATTTATCTTCTGGTTACCATTGTTTCAGCATAATAATTGGATTCTTCAGTTGTGTCCGGCACTTTATGTCCTATTCATATTGGCAGAGCCATGTAAGACATCCCAAGGCTTGCTAATGAATATACAGGACACTTGTTATCAGACTCTTCTACCAATGATAGACTAATTCATTCAAAGTTTTATTATTTATGCTGAATTCTGATGAGACTTTGCTCATACAAAAATAGAATATCAAAAATAAATAAGAAACAGCATCAAGGAAGTCAAGAAAGAATATCTAACACACTGAATAGACAGAGCAATTCATATGCTTACAGAAGTGATAAGAATAACCTTTTCTTTAATGTTGAATTCTCTTGCTCATCATGTATGGTTTCCTATATTTTAGTTTCTCAAACATTCGTTTTACAATTAAACATCAAATAAGGAAGTTAGTGTTAAGAACTACACTTGAAGTTGTCTAGTATACATAAGTATCAATATTTGGAGAGACAGCAATAAGATCGAGAAGACACCTCTCTTTATACACGGAGAAAGAATAGCCAGCATATGCAAAGATCTCTTCTTTTATAGTAGAATCAGGCATATAAAATACAAACTAAGCAAGAGTACCTACTATGCTACACTCTATCTATATGTATACGAGAATTCCCACTTAAATAAACACTGTCACGAGATTAGGATACCTTCTAGATATATAAATTCTGAATAAGAGAATATATACAGTCTTCTTTAGTTTCAAAGCATAACAGCTTCTACTAACAGAAGTAACCATGTGAAGGTGAAGACTATGTACTTCCGCCCCAGATCCTAATTCTGTTACTAGCCATTCCACTGAACTAGTAACAGTGTTCCCACAGATCCCTATGCGTGTTGTTTAGACTACAATCAGAGGTTAATCCAACTATAGAATAATAAAAGCAAGCCTCAGATCTCAATATGCTTAATAAAAAGTAATAGCAACCATATTCAAAAAATACAGCCAACCCTTTCCACTATTGAATGCAAACATCCCCAGATAAAGTGCTTAATAAAAAGCAAGCCCCAGATCTCAAAGTGTTTACAGCATTTCCCCAGATCCTAATAACATGGTAGTAGACAAGAGCAAGGTGTTTATATTTATATAATAAATATAGACATCTGGCCACTGTCACTTAATCACGAAAAGTACCCCGGATCTCAATATATTTATCAATCATACTAAAAACAACTAATAAACATTTGCCACAGATTCCAATATGTTATTAGACCAGGTTAGAGTGGTTTATATTCATTAAAAACACAAACGACATCTAGCCATTCCGGTAGTCTAATAGGAGTCAGTAAAGATAAGACGCGACTTGTGTTGAGATTGTAAATAATTCAGTATATTGAATCACCGACTACAAAATGGATGATGTAAGAGTTATTCCAACCAATAAAGTACTCTAAAATATTTATATTCAATAATCGCTAACAATGCAGCCATTAGACTTGTCTCAAACACTACTTGGAATAACTTATACTTTCTAAACTTATTTTTAACCTTGAATTCAGGCTTCTATCTATAAACAAGAATGTCGACATAAATAAACACTATCGCATGACTGAGATTTACAGAGATATTGCTCACCATACATAACTGTAGTAAACATTATTAAGCTATGTGTAGTGAGTGTATTGAGAAAGACATAAAGACGCGTATTAAAAAGAATTTTATTATAAAAAGGGGGCTTCTTCTCAGTTCTCAAGTACAGAGAAGTACTCGATTAACAGGATCAACCAACGAGAAGGTGAGAAGCCCATCTGATCCCAAAAGTAGTCGGTAATATACCTGAGATGACTCCACCCAACATAATCACAACAACAACTAAGATTCAAGTATTATACCGACACCCCTCTTACCACCGGTGAGTTCCTCGACACTCTTTAAGGGATGACTACATTTAGGCCTACCGCCCGAATGGTCTCTGAGGGGCACCTCCTACAACACCATCACAAATAATCATCATCACAACTACGCTTTCATATCAACCTTCGGGCATTGATACTATGGCTTTGTCGAATAGAAACACGATTAAACACCATTAACCGGTTCTGAGGAGGAAGAGGAAGATTCTTTTTTAATAAATGTCAGAGGTCTAGGACGTGACAAAGAAGAAGAAGAAGAGGGGGAATGGGGAAATATTTTGTTATTTATTGTTTACGCCACATGATAGGAGTGACGTTTCCATAGGAACCAATGAAATTTATTTTTATTTATCCATAATGGGGATGATAGTTCAATACTTACAGGCAGTTAATAAATCTTCTTGGGTGGGGATATTACTTTTTGCACATATAATCGATGTGAAATTTCTATTGAATAGCTGGAAGCTGAGATCTATTGCTTGTATAAGAAATATATTTTTCTTACATCTTCTATATACATATTATAATAGTCTGCACACATTGCAGTGGATAAAATGGGATAATGGTGATATTAACTAAGCATATGAAGCGCGCGCACTAAAAAGTGTGCTACAAGTCAGAAGGGCTAGCTTTAGTAGCAAATACCCTAAATTGATAAAAAAAAAGTCTACCTCACACATTTTACACTCTGGATTTAAAGGGCGTGTATCAAGTATTCCCCATTTTTTTAACTGGTTTATTTTCTCTTTTTACGGTAATTGGCTCTCTCATGCTTGGGAATCCATCTTTCTGGATCTGGCTGAACATTGGGATCATAGTGCTTAGGCAAGAGTGGTGATCTCTTCTTCTTACTCTTTGTCTTATTGACAGTATTGCTATTTATGGAATGATTTAGTACTCTCATCTGCCCAATAGACTTCTATTTCTTACCTATTGGGGTCCTTCTTCACATATCCTTTCTTCACGCCAGGAACATTGTTCTCTAATTCCTTAATATCTATTGTACTCAAGGTAATAGCAGGTAATGCATTTCCATACTGTTCTGCCTTTGATGGGTCAATTTCAGCATAAGCAGCAATTAAGCCTGCAATTGATTGAGTATCACTGGGGTCGTTTTTCACTAGTTGTTCATAATCAACAGCAGCCTCTTCATATCGACCTGATTTCAGTTTGAATGCAGCTGTCTGTTTGACTACTGAGAGAGGAGTAGTGGTGGACTTGAATGAGGGATCACTCTTCCACACAGTAGAGGCCTCATCTAATATCGACATTGCCTTGTCTGACTGTCCACTCTTCTCATATAACCATATTAACAGGGCAATGATGGCAGGTCGGTAATAGGCACTCTTATCTGATTTGACTGTTTCCATGTAGTTCAACAGAGTATCTAATGCTTGTACTGGCTGCGATTCCAGTAATTGTAACTGGATAGTGGCAAATCGAATAGCAACTGATTGGGGTCTCTTATTAGCAAGCATCTTCAATTCCTCAATTGCTTTTGCTGCTTTAGACTGATAATAAGTTGCACTGGCAAGGATAAGGTAGAGTTCATCATTATCGGGATATTTATCAACTAACTTCTGGGCACGATCTCTGCAGGCAGAATACTGAGTGTTCCCAAAACAATGTCAATTTACAATCCCATTCCACCTAGCCTAATGAGTAAACTTACTTTTTTGGTGTATAATTCCAATAAACACTCATTCATGTAGATAATACGCTTCTGGTATGTCTTCAGTCTCTGATCAGCCTCTTTACTAGTAGCTATCTTCATCTTAGCAACAGCATCTTCGAGATCCTTGGTTTGATCTACAGCAACCAGATTATTGGAAGCCACTGCTACCACACTCACATCACTATCCTCCTTTTTTGTTAATAAACCAATACACCACACTGTTGTTATGTTCTTACTTTGAATCCAATACAGATTGATATATCTTCTTAGCTTCTTCTACTCTACCCTGCAGTTGATAAGTGTAGGCAAGTTGAGTATTGATAATGGCCAGATCCTCATCTAGTTCTTCTTGACTGATTCCAACTGACTTGTCATTACATTGTTCTTATAAAAATAAGCATGAGTTAACACTATTCCATGGTCTATAAGTCACTCACTCTTTGCTAACACCAATTTCTTCTGTGCATTTGTCAGATCTCCACAGGCTATGTAGACAGAAGCAGCATTATAGGCCACTTCGTACAGGTCTGCACTTTGTTCAACCATATCACAGTCTGCCTTCTTCTGAGAGAAGAGTAATCCTGCCTTCACTGCTAACAAATTAACCTGTATCTCATCATACAATCGACTCTTGGTGTCTGTTGTTTTCAGAAGAGTCTCATACACTTTAATAGCCTCATCAAACTTTCCTTGAGAATATAACTAAAATAAACTAGTCAGATAGAGGAACAAACACAATGGGTATCCATTACCAGTTGTGCTTGGAGAAACATCAAGGCGGGATCATCTTGTTTCTTGGTCTTCAGTTCATCCAATAGTTCAATAGCCTGGCTCAACTGATTAGTGCGGTAATAACAATATATCTTCTCGGGGGACAAGTCAATGTCACTGTTCTTGAATTGACGTGCAATAATAGTGAGTGCATCCTTGTACTTCTCCAGACGAATAAGGGACACTACTTTACAGTGGAGTGCAATACGGTCCGTGGGGTTTATCTTTATTAACTCTTCACATATCTCTAAACTGTGCTCATCATCATAGTTATCAATAGACTTTCTGAGGTCACTGAACAGGCTAGACACCTTTTGGTCTTTGGGGATGGACGCCATATATCAAGTATAGCGTGCTCTCTTGGATAAAGTGTGTTGGGATAAAGAGGGGAATGAAAAGAAAACAATTTTATTTATTATTTCAATAGTTAGGGCTTCCCCCGCCTCGTGACTATCCTCCCTGTGAAGGGTGAGTGTAAGCATAAACTGACATATTCAATAGTCTATTCTTCGGGTATTGTTATGGATGAAGATAGTAACAAAGAGTACACTGATCATATATGATCATTGATAAAATGAGCACTTTAAGTATTTCATACTACTGGTGACTTTATTCACTACTGCACTCTCGTGTTCCATCATAAACTCCTCCCCATCTCTGAAGATCATGATATACTTCTCAGTCTGTGATTCAAGCTCGCCCAGAGCAGAAAGAGTATCAGATTTGAAGTACCCGTCGATTTTATGTCTATTTACACAAACAGGAACAGCTATGGGGCACACCATTATTTCTGCCTATTCTGATTATTCTTCTGCTGGAATATGATTGGTTCGATGAAAAAAATGATGGTTGCTATGAGGGTGAAATGGGCTATGTTATACCAGATCCACTTTAAGCATGAATGCAATATCTGCCATAAACAACTCTGAATGATACCCTCTATGAATTGACAAACAACACTATTTTATACCAACTATGTTACTATTGCTACCATTAGAACATCTAATAACATTGCAGCCACAGCCGTGCTTGCTATAGAAAATAAACTCTCGGTGATAACAAACTTCAGCAGAAATTGTCAATAAAGCGCTGAAAAACTAAATATCGTTCCAGAGCGAACATGGCGTCTTCTTTCTAATAAGGACTGTGGCTATTAAATATTCGCAACTTCATTGCTTCTGATCCTTGTTGTCAAAGATAATAATAGTTTTAAAGTGCAAATAATAAAACACACTTTGTACTGCCCTAAACTTATAAACTGTGCAGTCTATATTTTCCAGTATTGTGCAGTCTATATTTTCCAGTATTGTGCAATCTACTGCAGTCTCCTGTAAATACACCCTGTTACTACATATAAACATCCAAATGAATACATAATAGCTGTATACACTTTTCTTTGATCGGCTGATATGAATAGACTTTACCTAAAGGTAGAATATCCTCTATAATGATGAGGTTACAATCTACATGGTACAAAATAACACACAAAAATAGGTGGTTATTTTTTTTCCTTTTGCTGTTCATATTCCGTTGGTGGTATATTTTACTGCATATAAAGAACCCTTTTTCTTCTTCCTATTCCCATAATCTCTTTCTATCTATTTATTTATTTATTTATTATATGAGCACACCTGTATACCAGAAACCACATGCTATTGAGCCCATCTACGAGAAGCCCCATGCATATGATGAAACTCCACCCGTAGTAACTGCTAGTCGTCATAGTAGTAGAAGCAGTAGAACCAGTAGAACCACAGTGGATTCTAGTAGGTATTTCCAGCGAAAATCCTCTATGAGATCAACAGCCTCCACAGCCACCGATTTCGGCCTGTCAACTGCCTCCAGTTCTCTCTACCAAGAAACATATTCCCCACATACCCCCAGTGACTCCCCCCATTATCACCCAGAGAAAACAAAAATATACTTCACAAATAGACATTCAGAATATCACATCATTTATCCTAAGTCAGTCTAGTCCAACAATTCAAGGCATATTTGGAACTGAAGCACATATTCATAGCATCAGACATGCTCCATCTTATGCATCATTCAAGCTCAATAATAATACAGACAACAAGATATCCACAGTGAAGAAGGTATCATCTGTTGATCATATTAAGATACCAGAGTATGACAGCCATCATACAATATTGCCTAATGTTATTAGCTATGACGTTGAGAGAACATCACGCACCAGATCAGATCAATACAGCCTATATCACACAGCAGAAAATGGAGAGAGAACACTCTTCTACAGGAAGATACAACCACACTCATACTATGGATCTCAAAGTATGCTCTATAGAACACTAGAGTCGTACACCACAAGCGGAGAAGGTGTGAAAG
Organism: Pilobolus umbonatus; assembly: GCA_025528865.1. Classification (NCBI taxonomy): domain Eukaryota; kingdom Fungi; phylum Mucoromycota; class Mucoromycetes; order Mucorales; family Pilobolaceae; genus Pilobolus; species Pilobolus umbonatus. The sequence continues at coordinate 266,590 of JAIXMH010000006.1, forward strand.
TAGCCGAAGCCCGACGAAGCCTATTCCAAAAGGATGTTATCATAGAAACAGCAGATTATGATGGCAGTCAATGTGATATTAAGCACATAGTCGAGAAGAGAGTGTCTGCCATCAATATCCACAGCCATGAGTTAGTGAAGAGATCACACTCATCCATACTTTTCGAATATGAGACATCTTTCCATGGGACACTCATTCGATGGAAAAGACCTAGCCTATTATCCCATGATTTTACTTGTGAAATCAAACTAAGAACCAATAATCACCACCTGCGGCGGAAGAAGAACAAGAGTAGGCGACATGCTGAACAAGAAGGGTTCATTGATAGTGATAGTGATAATGATGAAGATGACCATGACCATCACAGCCATAAGACATGTAGGAAATGGAGACTGTTGGCAGAGTATCGGAGTGAGAATAGTGGACCTTTTTCTCTTCAACTGGGAAAACTGAGTATGGATGGTACGGTATTAAATCAAATAGGCCCCATGCACCGTAATGCTTTGGAGGCTAATCTTGTTCTGTCCTGTTGTCTGTTACTTGATGGAATAAGAGATCAAATTAAAAGAGCCCCTTAACTATTAATACACATAGCCATCAATATATATACATATTACATAACCATCAATATATATACATATTACATAACCATCAATATATATAAATCTAAACATATCACATAGTTCATTCTTCATAAAACATAATGTGTGTATCTATTATATATTGGAGAGTACTTACCATATACTCAAGGGTGTCAAATATTCCTAGTGATGTAATCCATGCACCTTAAACAAAAGAGTTACTTTGAACAAAGAAAAGTCAGTGTGCAACTAAATGAGTGTACATTGTGAACATACTGTGTGCTACATTACTAATTGTACCTCTTTCCTGATTTATTATCTGATAATAAAGGGGGAGACTTGCATACCGTAACCTGTGACATCTCCATGTAGAAATGCTTATTTCCCAAGAACATATGATATCCTGCACAGTAGAAATGCCCGGCTGTAAAAGAACTCTTATTTTATTTATGTTTACCCAATGATACCATCAATAACAGTTTGGAATTCACTCGATCCTTTGGGCATTGTTAATGATTGTACCTATTTTTTCCTTTTATATCTCATGTACAGAAATAAAATATTCAAATAAAAGTAAAGAAAAATAATACTTCTTCTTTACTTCGCTTTTCTCCCTCTTCAACTCATTTACCTGAAGCATAGTGAAAGATGTATCTCATCTGCAAACTGCTCTATATATCCATATTTGCTCTACTCTCGGCTGCTCCTCCTTATTTGCCACTTTATTACCATGATATTCTCGGATTCTCTTCCAATCAGATTGGTGTAGTACTGGCCATTGCTCCGTTTATTCAGTCAATTGCATGTCCTCTTTGGAGCTATGTAGTCGACAAACGACCTCAATCCCATGGTCTAATCATGGCTATAACCAGCTTACTCGGCGGTATTGCTGTCATGTGTATTATGGGATTAGGACATCTGATATCCACAGAAACTACACCCATTTACTTTGGATGGGAATTATCAAACACGGTGGTCATCACACTCACCTCCATCTTGGCTCTCACTTTCGCCTTTTTCACTTTACCCAATATGGCCCTGGTGGATAGTGCAGTCATGAAGATCCTGGGTCCAAACAAGTTACTGTATGGTAAATATTTATTTTAAGGTTACATTATACATGCTTGCATTCAAACGATCTTTTCTATTTAGGTGAGCAAAGACTCTGGGGTTCAGTCTCTGCTGGATTGACCATCTTGATCGTAGGTCAATTACTGTCATTCACGGGAAACCTGGACGTTTTGTTCTGGGTATTCGCCTGTGCAACTGTTCTGTTCATTGTATTTGCTTTTATTGCCAATATCACTGATGACAGTACCCAATACTATACACCGATCACGGATGCAGAAGAAGAACACAGATATGCCAGCCTGGCCAACATAGCCACCAATGGATCCGAGAAACTACTGGGTGGTCCATCCCAAAGAGCATTCAATACCTACAATAGTCTATCAGGCGAGTACAACAGCAAGAACATGCCTGGCCAGAGTCATGTCAGTCTATTTAAACCGGACAGTGTAACCTCGGCATATACTATTAGAGAAGAAGCAGATGAAACATTGGACGTGGTTGGTATTAATTTAGGGCTAGCAATTTCCAGAATTGCCTCGATGGACCAGTCTATCATCAGCTTCATAGACCGTAACTCTGAGGAAATACCCTCTATGGACGATTTCAAATCATTCCGCGTCCTCTCGTTTCTCCTCACCACCCTTCTTTTTGGTTTCGTTCTTTCTATCATCGTCAATTTCCTGTTCTTGTTCCTTAGTCAGGATTTACATATGCCTACGAGCTGGATTGGTTGGACAGGCCCTACCACAGGTGTCACTGAACTTCTATGCTTCTGTTTCTCAAAGCAGGTATGTGTACTAATTCACATATATGCAATGATAAGAGATCTAAAAAATATTTGGCACATAGTTAACTGAGAAGTTTGGTGTCACTAAAATGATTGTCATAGCCCATATAGCCACTATTATACGTTGTTTGGTATATACCGTATTAGTACCTGATTCATTCATTACCAATGTCAGTGCTTTATTACTCCAGACACTTCATGGTAAACAATATATATATCTATATATATCTATATATATCTACTATTGAAACATGCATTAACTAGTAGTTAATTAAAAATAGGTATCGGTTTCGGCATCTTCTGGGCAACTGCAGTCAGTGAAATGGACAGTTTCTTCCCCCCAGAACAAAGATCGGTGGCGCAGGGTGTGTTGGGTGCCCTTCATTTTGGGCTTGGCACAGGATTAGGTGCACTCACAGGTGGTTATTTGTATGAATATATGGGCCCTATTTGGATGTTCCGTATTGCTGCTATTGTGGCCACCATCAATATGACCATTTTTACATTGGGTAGAATAGAACGAAAGTAATAATAATAATAAAAACTCTCCTAATTCAGCATTGATAATAAGAAGGCAGTGGTTGTGTAATGATGGAAATTTTACAAACTTTATTTATGGAATAAGATTGAATCTTATCTGTTGCATGTTAAGTTATTCATCACGAGTAAGAAGTAACTCTGAATGTTCATAACTATTTACAAAAATATCAACAGATTATAACTGTAATGTGATGATAGAATACCGCAATGTGTAAGATGATTAATAATTATTAGAGATAGATGGTACATAGAAAGAAAGATGGAGGAGGGGAAATTAAGATGGTAGAAAGTGACCATCAGAATGAGGAAAAGGGTAGTAGTAGTAGTATGATAGTTAGGGTCTACATTAGTATGACTTATGTGCTTAGTTTTGTTCTGACTCAGTGTCTGCCTATAGACCCTGATGACATGACAGTGTCCTGATTATCGTCTTCATAGGTATTTGCTTCAGTATATTGGGGAGAGGGGACCCATCCAGTGGAGGGAGCAGTGGCAACCATACTGGGAAGAATGACTGAAGCACCAATTCCTTCACTCAGCTTATTATCACCTGAATTACGCTTAGCATTCTTGTTGGAATAAGTAGCAGATCCTTTCATTGTCTTCAGTCCTTGTTGTACATCATTGTAGGCATTGTTCCATGCAATACGCTCATTACCGGCAACATACACAGAAGGGAACACATCAGCATTGTTATTGCCTCCCAAATATCTCTGGCGTGCAGTGGGATTGAAGAAGAAGATGAAACTGAAGAATTCATCAGGAATCAATCGGATAACAACACCAATAGGAATAGCAAGGAAACCAACAACGACAGAAATAGCCCATGCAACACCATCAACACGCACAACCTGGAATGCAGATCCACCAAAATTAATGATGATACATTGTAAACCGACACAGAAGAAGAATATGAATATAAAGAACTTGTTGGCAATAATGTTATGGAAGATATTCAGGTGAGAATCGATACGACGACAATTGATTTCGTTGAATAACTGACAGAAGACAAAGGTGTTGAAGACGATGGTTTGGAGAATAGGATCTTCGGATTCATAATGAAGAACGTTACTATAGAGCAATACAATCGTCACAACAATCTGGAAAACAGCTTGTCCGATAATCATCTTCCACATCTTGAAGGTGATCAATGGTGAAGAACGAGATTCAGGTCCACGCTCTAATAATTCTTGAGTAGGAGGATCGGTAGCCAAGGCAAGAGCAGCAAGAGTGTCCATAATCAAATTGACCCACAACAGCTGGACAGCAGTAAGAACAGATTTCTGCTCGGAACTGACCACAGAAGAGAGGAAGGTTAAGAAAACAGCAGTGATGTTGACAGTAATTTGGAATTGCAGGAACTTCTTGACAGCATCATTCACACAACGACCCCACATAATGGCCTTGACAATACTAGCGAAGTTATCATCCATCAAAATAATACTAGAGGCTTCCTTAGCCACTTCAGTACCTGCGATTCCCATTGAGAATCCGACATCAGCCAACTTGAGAGCAGGACCATCATTTGTTCCATCACCGGTCACAGCCACAATCTCGCCCAATTCCTTCAATCTACCGACAAGGATCTGTTTATCTTCAGGACTGGATCTGGCTAATACTTGGAGTCTAGGGAGAATAGCATCCATTTCACTAGTAGGAAGTGATCTGAAAACGGGGCCTTCCATGACAATTCCACCTGGGGTATAGATACCACACTGTTTAGCAATGCTTTTAGCAGTAACCAGGTTATCACCTGTGACCATACGAATAAATACACCGGCTTTTTGACATGCCTTGACAGCTTCAGCGACACCGGGACGAAGGGGATCTTGAATACCAACAACACCCAAGAAGGTCAGACCTTTCTCAGCAATAATATCTTCATAAGGAGCTTCAATTTCTTCACCTACAGCTGTAGCATGGTCTCCTCTGGGTGGCCAGTTCTCAAAGTCACGATAGGCAATACCAATGGTACGGAGACTGCGAGTGGCATAGCTTTGAATGATACGTTCTATTCTACTGTAGTCTTCCTTAGTCATGTGACGAGACTTAATATCATAGTCGTGCTCAATATGAGCGTACTTATCAGCACTGAGAGTCAGAATCTTGGAGCAGTTCTCCACGAGGATTTCAGATGCACCCTTGACATGAGCACGGTATATGAACTTGTTGGGAATAGTAGGGTGAGGAATGCGAATAATAGAGGCCATAGCCTTTCTATCAGAACTGAAGGGCAACAGTTGAACAACAGGATATTCATTACGGAGCTTCTCATAATGTTCTGATCCAATGCCCATGCAGAACTGAAGTAATGCGGTTTCAGTCTTATTTCCAATGAAACAAGGGTTTCCATTTTCATCCTTGCCTTCAAATGCATTTGAATTAACAGAGATAGCTTGGGAAATCATGCGAATGACAGGTGCAGGGACTTTCTCGGCTATCTGGTCGATATGAGCTAAATCTACTCGATTGGCTGGAGGATCTTGGAGGAATCTGAAGGAAGAGCCGAGTGTGCCAGCTACAACTGTCATTTTGTTCTGAGTGAGAGTACCTGTCTTGTCTGAGCATACAGTAGTTGCATTACCCATAGTCTCACAGGCAGCCAATACACGCACCAAATTGTTATCCTTTAACATGCGCTGTGTTGCATAAGCCAGAGCTAAAAAAATTAATTCAAAAAAAGTTAAATTGCTATCTATTTTAATGTCATACAATCCCCTTACCTAATGTGACAGCAAGGGGCAATCCCTCAGGCACAGCAACCACCACAATAGTGACCACCACAATCAGAATAGCCATGACTTCTCTTACTATTTCAGCAGCAGGAGATCCAGCATGGTCACTCCAGGCAGCGAAATAACGGATAAACAGTACAATCAACATCAACAAACCAGCAGCAGAACCCATTTTAGCAATCATAGAGGCTAAGCGATTCAATTTCTCCTGAAGCGGAGTCACTTCATTCTCCGTTCGCATTGCCATCATAGTACGCCCATGGTAAGAATTGACTCCTATACCTGTGACGAGGTAAGTACAGACACCCTCCAGCACTTTGGAGCCAGAGAGAATAAATGGGTCAGGTAAGGACTTATGGCTGGTAACAATCTGTTTCTGGCCAGAAGTAGAGAAGCTACTGATGGAGGAACCATGTTCATTCTGGTTAGGCACAGAGAGCATATCGGACTTCGATTTTGTTTCAATCTGATCTTCTAGGTACAGGCGATAACAGGATTCATAGGACTGTTTCCTTACTGAATCTGATTCACCAGTGGCAGCAGATTCATCACACTTCACATTGTGTCCTTCAATAAATAATCCATCCACAGCAACAATATCTCCTGGTTCCAAGTGAAGAACATCACCCACTTGAATATCATAGACTGAAATGAGCAGAGTATTGTTTTCACGTGTTGCCTATAAACAGTAATAATGTCAATAAACATTAACTTTATTATTCTATTTGATCTCTTTACTTTGACAAGACGATCTTCCTTCTTAGCATTCAGTTTACGGAACTGTTTCTCTTTCTGAAAGTCATTCAAACTGCCTACAGTAACAACCAGTAGAATGGCCACAATAATCGCTACTCCCTCTACCCACTTCACACCAGCAATTCTCTTTCCAGTTATAGGATCATATTCAGGCACATCAATATCCTCATACAGGCCAATACCCAGGGAGACTACAGCAGCCACAGCCAGCAATATCTTTATAATAAGGAAGAGTCAGCCCGACTACTTATGAAATAATGTCTGTATTAACACTTACAAGTGTCTTGTCCTTGAATGCCATCCACATCAACTGGAATATGTTCTTTCCTTTGACATCTGGTAATATATTGGCTCCAAATATGGCTGTACGGGGGTCATCAGTCTCATTTTCTGTTATTGTCTCTGTTGGTGGTATGTCTGACTTCTCTTTTAATTGACTGGCATCCAGTGTTACATCATTCAGTGTAATATGACTGTCAATATTCATATTGGGGGATAGACCCGAATGGACATTAGCGTGTAAGCCCTTGGCTACACCATCTAAGCCTCCAAACACATGTAAAAGAGGTAAGTTTTTGGGGTCATAGAGTGCTGATAATTGGGCTGGTGTAAATGCGAATGGATTGTGTGGATCTGAGTGTGGTGTAGTTAATGCATCTCGCATGTCCACTTTCACATAATCATCCTCTTTCTCATTTAATATTGGCTTATTGTCCTTGTCTGCCATTCTCACACTATTTACAGTAATTTTTACTGTTGATGGGTAAAAATGCGTAAAGAAGAAGAAGAAGAAGTGTTGAAATGAAGAAAGGGCAGAGAATGGGTTACTTATTTCTAATTAAAATCGAAGAATTCCTAGAAACAATTGAAATTCCGATAGTTTAATCATTCAATTCCCTCTCTCGTCTCTCAATCTTCTATTAGAAGATGATAATATAAATGGATAGTAACACTAGTCAGTGTGTGTGATATATATGAGGGTATTTTTCTTAAATAATTAAATACGGATGATGTAGACTGTACCTCAAAATGAATATAGAAAGATCGGCATTCTATTGGAATATTATGCCAAGAGATACTGGTATTTACAGTATCTATCACAGTCATTGGACTTCAAATTTCCTTATATGGTAATTGCTAAGCGAAGGATGACAATGAAATTTGGATAGTAATTGGTGAATTCAATGTTAATAAAATAAATGATCGACGGATTTATCCCTGTGGAAACAGCAATCGGACATTGGTTAGATAGGTTGTCATGGTAAATTTTTAGATTCAGATAAAAAATAATGCAACCAGCAATATATTTAATCACAACCTGAACAATTGACTCGAAGATCGTGTTCCAATTGCACGGGATGATGCTTATGATAAGACGTGCATCATAATATTTTGATAGCTAAGCAGAAATAAACAACTCTCAGAATATCTATACTGCTTTTGGTTAGAAGAACATTCCAATTGATATACTATAAACTGCTTTATCAACATGTTTAATGTCTTGTTAATATAAGACAGTGTTCTACTAAATAGATGTGTGTCTATAACTCAAGTGCTACATGACCTGATTATTGTTAATAAACAAAAGGGATCAATTGTTTATCCTCTTGGGTACCCTAGAGGATACCCTTATTATTTACATAGGATGTATCGAGTCTAGCTATAATATCAAGTCAACCCCTTACCCAATTATTTACGCCAAGAAGTCAATGCTATTTATAACTCAAGCTAGTTGCTTCAAATAGGATGAATATGATGAAACGACTGGATAGTCAACAGAGAGGAGTCGGCAAAAGAAAACGATACATAGAGTATGACAAAGGTCAATCCTTACCTATTTCGGAAATTAAGTGTGAGCAACACACTAATCATCTCTCTACTAATAGATATAAACAACTGAGGTAATATATGCTGTTCATAATCCATGACACATGCACCTATTACTATGTTACACAATGGTTGCCATGTATTTGTTAACTTTGTACAACACACATCAACACTTTTCATTCTCGACTGTTATCCATCCTTCTTTATCTTCCACTATAACAATAGGATTCCTTACCGCCCACCATGTCAACTATGATCTCAGAGAAAGAGATATCCCGGTCAACTGATGATCAACCTGATTGTTACCTGTCTGACAATGGTTCATCTATGGGCTGCTGAGATCAGATCAGACCGAGAAGGAGATGGAGAGTGTTGATCCACCATAGATCCAATAGAATAAAGGAGAGATGTGTCAGGGAAATATCGGATATCCTTGAATGGGCATAGAACAGACAAAAGTGACTGTGGTTTAGACATTACTTCTCCATTTATCAATACAGGAGAGGAACTTGTCCAGGAAAGATCAAGGTGAAATGGCATTAGGATTGTATTGGGGACAGGTTGACTTTCATCTGAGAATAGAATATTGGAATTCACTCTTTCTATTTACACAGATGAAGAATAAAAAAAGCCAAGAATACTCTCCTGTTCTGCACTTTCTGCTGTGAAACAATAAGTCAACAGGGGAGAATAATAGAGTTGAGCATATATCCTCTGCCGAGATTCCTGCAGGTATTGATCCCTGATTCCTTTTTTTCTTCAGGAAGACATCTATCTCATGAAATAAACTAGACATGGTCATAGGTTGTGTTTATGATCATATGCTAAACAGGTTTATCCCAAATGCAGCACAACCCGGATGCAACAAAACAATGATGATACATTCACTTATTCTGAACCCAGTAAACGCAGGACTACCGAGAAACTATCCCATTCAACTGCCGATACAAGAGAGCGTATAAATATCAAATAGACTCTGTAAAATATTCTAAAAAAGGAAAGTTGTAGATGGCGGAAATGATGGAATCCGATGATATAACTTTATGCCCATCTAATAAGGTTCACACAAGGGTAGGTACATACACATTGAGGTATTATTGCCACTGCCACTTTTACCGTATATTAGCATGTGGACTTGTATTATCACTTGGATATAAAAGATAAGGGTGCTGTAGATTTATTAGAAGGTTCCAGGGATATGGTATGGGTGGAATATCCCCGGGTTAATATGTAGAGCCTAAATAAGGAATATGGGAATCACATTAATATCAGCTAATGGAATAAATTTGATGATTCCTGGAGATCAAGAGAATCCATGGGCTCTATGTGATGAATATTTATCCAAAATAGATAAATCTGTCACAGAAAATTCTAATGGAAACAGCAGCAATAAAATAATGGAAATATCGGAAAGGCACAAGAAAGAAAACCAAGACCAGGTAAGAAATCAATAGACTTCCATTCAACTGGTATTCCGTCGCTTCAAAGACGATGAAGAAGAATGCAAAGGTATACTCATTTGACACTCAGATGATAATATTGTGGATGTCATCTCAGTTACGGGCAAGAGGAGTTATGATACCCGGTAAATATAACAACGATTACTATGTACATCTCATGAATAGATCAATGGACGATCAGTTTTTACACTTCTATTTCATGATTCATTCGAGTTTGACTATTTGGACCCGATTATTACACACATCAGTTGGGGGCACAAGCAATCAAGTATTGCAAATTAGATTAAAGTGGTTTTTTTCATGCCTCAAGCGTACAGATGATGACATTCACTAATATAGGGACACTATGCCTGGGAATGATGGTAGTGTCTTCACATCTTGAACTCTGCTTTCTCATCAACCTGATTCTCACTCTTTCTATCATCTATCAAGAATTGATCAAAGTATACACTGGTAATAGATTCATAAAGGATCCAGTGCTTTTATGTAATTTCATGTATTCTAAAGACATTAATAAAATATTCATTCATTGCTAAGACATTGGTGGGATCTGGCGTAACAGCAAGGAACTTGAATCAAGGCAACTGTCCAACCTCCACTGTGATAATGATATCACCAACAAACTCTACACCTTTTTCTGATGTTCACTAATATACAACTGCCATATCTCAAATACACAATGACAATCTCCTAATACTCATCATCACCAAGACGTATGTTTTGCAACCTAATATTACTGGTCCCTGATCTTGTAGTACATCATACTGTAAGCATGAAATTCAAGGAATGGGCGAATGCTCATACATCTTAATAAAATATAAGGAACAATAGAATGCATGAAAGAAAGAAAGCCATAAAATATATTCTTATTAAAATATTACATTATCAATAATCACAAGCATTGTAGCCACTGAATAATACAGCGGTCCACAATGATAGAAAAAACTAAGTACTAATAAAAATGAAGTTAGTTACTTATACACCTTTAATGGTTGACTAATGGGCTTCCCTTATATAATTGATAGTAAAATGATGTAAATATCACTATTGACGGGAAGACAGGCGTGGAAGCCGTGATGACCGTGGCACAATGACCGCATAACTTTTGACACAGAAGGATAACCGTCAAGTCTTCACAATCAAGTTGTATCAGCTTTCATACTACCTTCCGTAGTGTAAAGCATTGATCGCCTCCACATAAAGATCAAGTCCAAATTCATAACGGATGCAGTTAAGAATAATAAACAACAAGTTACGCAAACATCCCATTGATCTAATCAGGTAATACGAGCTTCTACCATAGTCGCACTGTGAGAGTAGAATAACTAGGGAACAAACGATCCTCCATACAAACTACACATCTATTATCTTGTTTTACCAGCTGGTGTACGTGGGCGCTGTAATTCACTGATTGAGTAACAACACGTATATCAAGTCAAGGTACTATTTAATGCCTTTTGACTGATTTTATGTTTCAAGTGAAACATACATCGAGTAGAATAATGGTTGAAATATATAATCGTCATTCTGTCAATCACCTGAGATACCATCTTTATCAGGCTCTATTGTTTATCATCTTTCTCATGCACTGTGCCTAATTGGTGACAATGTGCCACTGTTATTCAAATCTACTGCCATGATAAACATGTTTGTTTCACTGATAATCAGTGAGAGGGGTATATTTATTAGCATCTGCCGCATATAAAAAAGACTCTACTAAATATATTTATATCCTCTCTTTCTTTATAGCTGAATATAATATTCGAATCATGGGCCAACTTGCACAATTCTTGAAGCACTCTGTACACAAGCCAGAAGTCTTACCCCTCTTTGCTATTCTCGGAGCTGCTCTTTCAGGAGGTGTTTATATGATGGCACATCAAGCAAATGCTCCTGACGTGGTATGGAACCACAAGGCGAATGCTGAGCCATGGCAAAAAGTACGGGATGGCGAACAAGTCAAACTGGTGGCATACAACCAGAAGTATGATAAGCGATACCATAGAAAGGAGTGGTAAATTAATTCCATTAATCATTAGATGGACAACGGATCTATTTTTATTATTATTGAATGTCAATATGTAGTATGTAAAAATGATAAAATAAAACGAATGTGTTTAGTGTAAATTATATAAGAGAGTCTATAGCCATGGCATCCAAGTACATTCCATCTGGGCCATCTTTTGAGGGTTACTTGCTTGTGATATTAGGTCAATGATATTCTGGGTTACGGGTTTATCAGCGTTAATTGTCTATAATAGAATTGTTCAATAATCTATATATTTGCATATAACAAGTAACCAATTTACCTTTTCTCTTTCAATTTTACAAGATAAAAATTGTGCTTTGGTTGTGATTTGTAAAACGTTGGTTTGTACACGATCACGGAACTGAGCATCGGTCACTGATCTATGGTTAGACATATGCCATGTAATAAGCTCGTCTCTAACAAACAAGCTTAGATACTGATCGAGTTCGAGTTCAGGTTCAGTCAAACTGCGAGCGGTAGCCATGAGACAGCTTATAAACAATCCTTCAATTCCAATAGGTGTAATATAGTCCTGGATATTAGGTGTAAATCTGAAAGGAACATACTCCCCATTACCCAATAACGGATTGCTTGGATTCCAACCTATTAACTCAGGATAAATAATCAGATACATGTATTGAATTACAAAATAACTATTCTAATATTTTACCTGGCAAGAATTCAGTCATCCACACATTACCATTGATTCGAGAAATGGTCACCTTGTGTGGTGTTCTGTGAGCTACACTAAACAAATAGGACATAAATGTAGCTGTGGCATATTGTGCAATAAACTGTTTACGATGCATCCAATAATCTGTATATGATCCTAGGGTACGCAGCATGTACTAAAATAGACGTTGTGATGAGTTATAGAATTCATCCTCTGTTTCCTCTACTTACCTTGCTTAATATATCAGAAGGTACGTATTTTTTTGTGATTTCTTCATTGATTTCCATCCTTAGATGTAGTAAATCGCTTTTAAGGGTAGTCACCTATTAATAAGTATGATTAGCAGTGCCTATTAAACAGGGTAATTTCATCGCTTACGTTCTTATTTTTATTGATGCCGCTTTTCAGTTTTTCAATAAAGAAAGCCAACGGGTCATCTTTGTGGATATTAATATTATCGCAATGATCTTCATAAATGTCATACAGTGTACAATATGAGGGGTCATCTTCGACCATACGCACATTAGGTGCCAAAGGCACAATAGCTGGCAAATGGAACATCAAATTACGCATACGACTTTCTTTCTTGCGTTCCAGAACACTATTTAGCAATCTAAACAACTGCATCAATCTTTCTTCCCGGCGGAATTGTCGAGCAGCAGGATTTTGTATGACAAAGGGATGAAGACTGCCATCATGACCTCTGATCGTTAGACGACGGAAGCAATTACCATAACTACGGACAACCTCCACTTCAGGGAAAAATCTGTCGATACGTAAGAAGTCATTAGCATTATTCTTCAGTAAGAGATATTGACCAGGAATTTCCACATCATCGAACTTTTGGTGCTGAAACTCGACCAGATAGTGACTGAGAGTTTCAAGTTTCTGTTTACGGGGTCTAGCATCCAGCATAGCCTCGAATTTATCTCGCCACAATCTCAGTTTAGCAACATACTCCTCCAAATTCAGTTTGGTTGTAGCAAAATCATGAACAAATGCTGTCTTCATATGACCGGGGTATAAACTATCTGCAAACCGAGCAATATTACCAATGGTTGCATGTGTTAACTGCAGTGAATCTTTTGGATTCATCAATCGGGATAAAAGTTGCTATAAAGAAGAATGAGATGTATGGTAAAGAAGTAAAAACCATGAACTTACCTGGGCTCCTTCATTGTACAACGCAACAACAAGCCTATACATGTCTTCATCGGCTTGGGGTTTGAACTTCAACTGTATTTGATCCACCATAGTTTCCATAGACAATGCAAGTAATGGGTATCCTGTTTTCAGCATTGCCATAATTTCATCTAATGGGTGAGATAGCTGTCCTGCGGCAGGAACTGGTTGAACACTACCAGATCTATTCGATATGTTGGGATGGCTTGATTCACCATTGTTCACAGGATTCTGCATTTTATTCTCTTCTTTTATTTTATTTTCGTTCTTGTCTTCCATTTTAGAATTTCCGTCCCCCATCTTCTTGTAGTCTTTACCGACCTCACCCTTGATGGTAATATCGGATGTTTTCGTCTTATTGTCTCCAGATTCTCCAGTTTTATCAAGGTCCATGGACTCTGCAGTAGTTGAAACATCATTATTAGCTTGGTTGGTGTCCTTGCTACCACTCATCTCGTTCATTTTTTGATAAGAACTAGCAGATGTTTCATTGCTACCATCTTTTTCTTTGTCATGGGTTTTTTCTTCTTTAATCTTGACTGCAGGATTGTTGGTTTCTGTCATTTTTCTAGATTTAGTATCCACAGGTAAATTTGGATTGAAATGGCCGAGGGTGCTAGGATTGGTATTTGCTGAAGCTACAACAGAAGCGGCAGGTGTCACAGCAATAGTTGTTGCAGTACGCTTAACCATATCTTCTTTAGCTGTACGCAATTGGAAGTGTAAAGCCTTTTTCAAAATTATGAGTATTCTTATTATCAAAATTAATTTAAGAACTTACTTGAGGATAATTTTTGGAAATACGCATCAAAATCGATCGAGCATGTTTAGCTTCCCGTTGTTGCAAGCCCATCAGTAATTGAGGTATAAATGTAATCCAATGCCAGACAGGCCATTCACCTTTATAGCTTTCGAAAGCATGAGATACACTGCCAGATTGATCATCCAGGGTAAGCAGCCAGAGTACACGAAGGAGGTATTTCCTAGCTTTAGCATTTTTATAAATACCAGCAGCTTGTAGATAACAACTGACGGCATTGTTAGCCCAACTCAAATCATGGGGATTCTCCTTGAATCTCTTGTCATTGTATCTACCCCACTCAGCCCATGCTCTAGGTAATGATAATTCTATCTGAACAGCACTGACAAATGCTTCGTTGGCTTCATTGAAATGGTGCAATTTGGCAAGGAATTGACCTTTCAAAGTATAAAATTCTGCTTTCTGTTGGGAGGTAAAGTAGGCCAAGTTGGTATTCGTGATGACATCTAAGCCAGCTGTAAGCTCGTTGGGATTTTGATAGTAACATTTTGCCTGTTCTCTGAGTTTAAGGAATGCTTCCTGTATTTCAATGTTTGGTAGCGTGTATATTTTCGTCAAATAGTTAATACACACATCTGGCAATTGATGTTTACGAGCAACGTGTGCGAATCTGTTTATAATCCAAGCAGTTTCATGATATCCACGGTAAGCAAAAGAATTACCCCCCTGACCATTCGTTGTTGCGATTTGAGCAGGAATAAGAGGGATCAGAGGCAAGTAGGTCCTGTTGATAGCACTGAAAATATGTTGACGCCATGCAACTGTATCACTCCACATATTTATGCTATCCCAGACATTTGGTAACCGATCACGCCATGTACTAAGTGTACTACGTATTTCAGTCGATCGTTGTTCTAGATTTTGAGCATTGGTATTAACAAGACTATTGAAGATTTGACTTGCTTCATGCAGTTCAAGATACTGTTGAAAGATGTGGAGTAAAGGCAAATGACTGTTAGAGACAATAGATGGAAGAGCATACCATTTTTGTAGAGATAACTGTACACCTTCTTCACAGATACGAGTGAACTCGGCCAATCTGTCGGCTGTTGTTTGAGACTTTATCAGTGCAAGAAAGGCTTCAAAGGCTTTTAAACGCGGTGTTGGTGGATCCGATACCTGTAATACTGATTGCTCCAAAAACTCCCGTTCAGCAGCCCAGTCGGAAAGTCTCCAAGCACAGTCTAAGAGCAAGTTTGTATTGTTGTCATGTTTAGCAAGATCGGCTAGAATATCCCACTGTTGCAACTTCTTGGAGCATGAGATCCAATGATCTTCCCATAACATGTATTCAGATTCAGTGAATGGTAAAACTCCACTACGAGCTTTGATCTGTGCATTTTCATACATTGCTTGTGCTTGTGCCCACATACCACTCTGTTCACAGGATAAAGCAATATTCGTTTCAACATATGTACTACGGCGTCTCCATAAACCATAAAACATATCCTGTTCACGCAAACCGGTATACAACTCGGCAAGAGCGTCCAATGTTCGTTCTTGATTATTCTGATCATCCTTTGAAGCATCAGAAATGCGACCGGTGACAGCTGATCTCTGTAATATATCAGTCGCTGTATGCCAGGCATTATAGTTGATACCAAGGTATTTGAGCAAGTGCGGGGGAAGTTTGATGTTGGAATCACATTTAGCGATGCCTGCCAGTAATGCTTGTATGACGTTTGGACGCAATTCGGTCTGCTTACTGTGATACTCTTTCGATAGTAAATTGATCAGCACCTTTGTCATCTCATTCTTTTCAGTTGTAGATAACATAGACCAGCACATTGGGAAAATATCAACCCATAATTTAAACGCAACATCGGGATCAAGGTATTGTAAGTGGCGTACACTATTAAGCGCAGAGTTGGCATCGAACTCTTTCAACTCCCTCAAGAATTGCTGATGGTTTCTGACAATTGCATTAATTTCATCTGGCACGTCCAAATCCATCAACTCGTCTTGATTACTTAGGATGTTGATAGATTTAATCTTCAATGTGTGAGGGGATGTTATTTGTGAATTGACTTTAGCTGCCGACAGTAAAATATCAAGAGCTTGATGTATCCAGAATGTATTGGCAAGGGAATCCCAGTTTTGCACATTAAGTATATAATTAAGGCGCATATACAATGAACGACTAATACTTCGGTCGAAAATGCGCATGAATTGTGATCTTATATTAGGATTATCACTTCGTGTTCCCAATAAGAAAGCTTGCTCTAGTCGAACTGTCAATTCTGATCGTGCAAAAGATTGATTTCCATAGATCTTAATAACCAAATCTAAGAAATCTTCTGTCAATCTGGTGTTGTTTCTACTCTCCAGGCTCATCATTTTGACCAAGAGACCAGCTTTCTCTTTAATTGTGGGGAAAGTTTCTGTCTTATTCAATGTCCATTCAGTGACCATGTCCAATATCGCGTGTAGCAATTGTGCATCTGGTGACTTCTCTATAAGTTGAATGAGACAGGTCAAAAACCAGCGACGCTGATCTCCTAAATATGATATTCTCTTTTTCAAAAGGTTTAAACCGAGAATTAACAAATTTACTTGAGAATCATGACTTGTAGATGATATATGACTGGAAATAATATGTTCTTTTGTGAGTTTCTGCAGCATTTTGATGATACCAGGAACAAATGGATCCAAATGTTCACTACGGCTACTACTAGATGCCTGTAATAATTTCAGCACAGCATATATATTGTTCATACTTGTCATTCCATCATTGATTGTTGAATCTATCAAGGCTATGAAGGCAGCAACATCAGGATGTTGCTGATCTTCGCTAATATCGGCATTGGAGCTTTCGGATATTGCCCTAAATATGTGAGTAAGAACAGGTTGAAGTGATGTTTGTATCCGCACGTTATCCGATCTTATGCTATTCTCCAAAAGTCGATAGAGCTGATTCATATTGACGATAAACCAATCGGTCGGTTTATGTGAGATATCGATACTGAGAATTTCCAGTGCACTACAGACACTAGAAACTAATATCTCACTGGTTTCCTTGACCGTTAATGTACGCTCGAGATGAGAAAATTTGATGTGAACATCAGGCCAGACAGCAGGATCAAGGAACTTTTTGATTAATTCCAAGACACGTTGAACGAGTCTCCTTTGCGCAATGTCGGATGGATTATATATACTGCAGGCAAGGCGGACAAGGTATCCAATAGTATTCTCTCGCAAAGTCAAAGGAGGTAAATACTCCTTGGACAAGGGAGAGGTTGATTCTGCATTATTGCTCTTAGCTTCACCTTCTGAGCCTTCTGCTCTGACCTTCTTGGTGGGGCTGCCAGTTAGTGAGTCTCCCAATCTTTTACCAGAAGGTGAGGTCGGTATAACGTCCTTTTTCGGCTGCTTACTCAATCGCGTCTTCTCCCAATTATAGATCAATTCAGTCAGCTCGACAGTGAGTGTCTTATTTTCAGGTGTAGTATTCTGTAACAGCCCAAGCTTCGGAAGAGCATTGACTATTTGTGGTAAGAAGTGCTCACGATAATCATAAAAGAGATCAGGCTGACGAACGAGAAGTTGATAGACGTTTACCATCTGGGATATACTATGTGTATCCTCTACCACCACCTTTCGTGTTAAACGCACCCATGTAGGAACTCTTTCTCCTGGTTGAAGAGGTACTCTCTTGGGGAGTACTGGGGCTATAATATCCAGTCCTTGTTTAACAAGTGCTCTAGCTTCAGACAAATGTGCACGGAGAAGAGCTGCATAGATTTGGATAACTATCTTGCTTGGGGTTTCGAATGCAGTGATAAAGCGAGCAATCAATACATATGCTGCTTGCTTGCAGGTAGCATCTTCCAGTCGTAAATAATGCCATCCAAATTTGATAATTTCTTTCCTCATATCAGTCAGCAACTGAGGTACATATTGGATAATCATGGACGTTAACTGGAGTAGTTCAATGCGTAATGAATCTTCAGCATATTGATCTTCTTCACTTGTATCCGAATTTAGATGAGCCCAAATCTTAAAATCAAGTTGTTCCATTATGTGACTATCCAATATCTCGGCATAGCCTCCATCTTTCCTGCTCACAGCAACCAGTAAAGCAGGATTGATAACATGTCTCAGTGTCATCATCTTCTGATAAGGTGAAATTGAAATATCGGTCCATTGATTGAGGAATCTTTCCAGTATTTGGCGCTTGTGCTTTGGAGAATAATGCAAAGCTACATCATTCAGGAAGAATTCCCTCAGGAAAGATAGATCCAATACAGATTCTTGTGAAAACAATGTAACGATTTCAAAGATAATATCAATATTGTCAGGATTTGCACGTAGATACGAAATGAATATTTCTGTCAAGCATAATGATTCATTGTTAGCTTGGATTCCAAGTTCATCATCACGCTTCATTGTTTCAAATCGTGTTGGTGAACGCCATATGTTTAGTAGAAGATCCAACAATTCGGGTTGTGTCACTAGCCACTGTGAATCAAAGGAAACTATCTCACGAACTACCACCACTCCAAGATACTGTCTCGTAGGATTATCTTCGACATTAAACGTTTTTTCAATCAACTCATTTGTGGATTTGGACACTTCATCACGAAGTTGGGTAGCACCATCCGCCTTCAAGATGCTGATGAAGAGACGACTATGAGCTGGTTGGTCAAAACGTTCATAGAAATACTTGACTGTCTCTGCAGGATATATATTCAAATATTTTATCAAGTTGGGGCGGAAAGGACTAGAAATAGATCTTGATAGATGGTGTTCCATTTCCAGTACATTAGTGACAAGATCATCCAAGAATATATGAGCAGCCGGAGGTAACAGATGAAATATGTTCAAAATAGCTACCATGATCTTCACTTCATGGTTTTCACTTAAAGGCTTGCCAGCTGCTTCCTGTAATACCTTGGGTTCTGCCCATTGCTTCAAGTGATCCAAAAGCTTTTTACCGATCTCAACTTTGAAGTAGTTGGTTAATAACTCTAATAAGCGTGCAAGTCCCTCTAATCCAGCAACACTCAAGGTCTTATGATTAGATAGGGTTGTCAGAATAGGCCGTAGACCTTGCTGTAACAATTCCTTAGGAAGCTTCTGTTGTTGAGCAAGCACTTGTTTGAGACCCCTATGAGCAGCTTCTACAACCTCGGGAGCTTTAGAATACAACGATTTAAAGAAAACTTGTATAATACGTGCACGGGTAGCTGTTTGTCGCTGAATAGAGAAATCGGAACAAGCCATTGTTGCAGATAACAGCTTAATACAGACAATACGTAGATTGATAAGTGAGGTTGCATTCTTTATATGAGAGCCTTTACTGACAAGTGCCTGATCTTCGGCATCTGCCAATGCAAGAGCTTCCAATAAGAGCCTCAGAAGTTCGTCGTTAAACTCCAAAAATGGTGGTCTTAAAGTCAAACAATAGGTAATGGCGTCAATATGGCCAATTTGCATAGCAAATGGAAGAGCACGAAGAGGCTTGGCAAAGATAGGAGCAACAAGGCGTTCACGGACTGGTGCTAAGAGTTCAGTTACTTCATTCCCTGTCAGATCAGCCAATAACTGGAAAGACGATTGGATGGTTTCTCGTACGGTGCTATTAGAGTTTGATAGTTCACTTAACAATAACGCAATCAAGTTTTGAAATTTTTGCTGAGCTTCTTGTGATTCATCATCTTCAGGGCGATTACAAACTTTCAAGACATGCGCTAGAGTCTGAGTTGCTTCAGCCGTATTGACGTTTGCCATCTCGGGAGATGCGTCTTTCAAGACAAACAAGAGGGCGCGGATAAAATCAAGTTCATGCTCACGCATCCATTTAGTACCCATATCCAATTGAGAACTGATGATGGAGATACCAAGGCAGCCACCTCGCTTATTGAACCACTCTTGCTTATAACAGCATGATCCAAATTGTGAAGCAAATACTCGGAAGATTGGTAATTGCCATACGAATTCTCTTTTTCCCAGTACTTTCAAAGCAACATCAAAACACAATTGAAGAGATTCTTCTGCTCGTTTTCTTAGTTTAGGATCTTCAGATGAAATAACTCTAACGATTGCATCAACAAGAATAGTTGTGTTCAGACTTTGAACAGATAATCTCTCATCCATCATATCAGATAGGGGTTTACTTCCTGTTTCCTTGGCGTCAATTGCTTCTCCAATATGCAGCAACATGAAATGTCGGCATATATTTTCAAACAATAGCCAAGCTTCAGTTGATATTCCGGGAATAGTGGAAGCTTTAATGATGGCAACTAACATGGAGCGTAGAGCATCCTCTTGAGTAATTCGTTTTGATAGATATTTCGTGTATCCGTTTCCAACAAGTCGCTTGGGCTTTAAGCCGGTTTCCTGAAAAGCATCACCAACAACAGAACTTTCTTCCTCGATTGATGGTTTTTCTTCAGTTATATCTACATCCATGCTTGAGCTTGATTTCTTTTCTGAGTTTTTCTCATCGGTATTTACATTGGAAGATATAGTGTTATTGAGTGGGATGGTGGTATTGCTTGAGGTACTAGACTGAGGTAACGACAGGTGTTTCTTCACTCGCTGGTATAAATGTTGAGCTAGAATATCTGGACCTTCATCTAGTTCTAGCATCATGATAATGTTTGTTTTAAGAAATTCATAAGCATGCAGCTTATAGGATAAATCGATCTTTGGATCGTTGAGTGTTTTACTGACTACTTGAAGACATTCATCGAGTGGAAGAGTATGAGGTGTGGTGTTGGGATCAAATATGATTTCAACATTAACACCACTCTCAACACGCTTGATAAAGTTGAGTTTTGGAGGTTTGTTCAGCATTCTCCTGTTTCGACCTCCCAACTTTCCCAATATTCTCATCGCTACGTGACTATGTTGTTGACTATAAGGTAGTGGTTTCAAGTGACTCCATAAGGCATCCATTAACTCGTTCATGACGGGTGCCATGATGGTATCCAGAAACTCGGGATTCAGATTATCATTACATAACTCCATCGTGCGAAGACCTTGTGTTACTAATTCATGATCGGCTTGTAATGCAATCACCAAGGGTCGCATGAGGTAAGGTAAATATGGCAATAACGTGCTTAGTCGAACAGGGACAGCAAGACAGAGTTCAACGAATAAGTTTCTCATTTCAGGCTTATGAGCCAAAGTTAATAAGGAGTTGAGGTTTTCCAAGAGTACTTGAAGCAAAGGTGAGACTTCTTTATACAACAATTCAAATCTTCCTCCTCCTATGCTCTTGAACAAAGCACGCAACAATAAGAAGTAATTTGCGGGCTCCTTAGCTTTGGAAGAAAGTTTGAAGCATGATGTGACGAGGTTTCCCAGGTAGGGTTGCAATATAGATTCATTGGCGTCAGGGAATAAATTGACAGCCATGAAAGCTAGTCGAAAGAGGTGTAACATAACAGCAGAATAGTGCATATCATCATCACCCAGCTGTTCAATACGATCAATCAAGAATCTAAACAAGATGCCAGCGAAACCTTGGGAGGACACTTCATTCACTAGGAAGTATTGTGCTATATGAACCAGAGATGTGTTGATAAGCATACGATCAAAAAAGAAGTTCATTTGTGACACAAATATTTCCTGGAAAACTGCAGGATCTAACAGGGTGAATACAATGGCAAACATATCGAGTATCTCTTTCTCGGCAGCAACTTGGGCTCCAATCTTCAGTGACAAGTCATTGGCACCAATGGAATGTTCATTATTGACCTCTTCTGTAGTTTTTTCATGAGGAAGAGACCCGTCACTGCCGTAGTGATCAATATTATAGTATTCAAAGCAAACCAACCCTTCTTTGAACAGTTTAATGAAGATATCGATATCCTCCTGAGAGAACCCTCGGGCGAATTGTGCATTTAGCTGAGGATTTATATCATTGGCAGAGGGCGATTGATTACAATGGCGTAACCCAATGAACAATGGCTTTAATCCAATAGCGAGATTCTTGAACAAGAACCTACTTTCCTTAACTCCATCATGTTGTGGTTCCAGAATAAAAGAAGCCGCATGTATTGAGCGAGTCTTATCAAAGTCAAATTCATCTTGGGTGATCTCTGTTGAAGTACTCTCTTTTTGGCTGTCTATTTTCCTCAAGTATTGTTTGAGGCATGATTTGAATTGAATGTTGAGAGCAGAAAACTTTGATGCAAATGCGTCTAGTATGCGCATAAGTAGATCTCGTCCTACAATGCAAATTGATTGAATATAGTGATACTTAAGAGAAATATGTTATTTAATATACCTTCTGACTTGTTGGGAATTCTAATAATGCAATCAATCAAGTTCAGTAGTAATTTTCCACACATTGTTTGTATACTGGGAGCCAATGTTGGATCATGGAGGTTACGTGAATATATATATACAGTTCGACGAAGCTGACTGGGTGTGAGATCAGAGCGAATATGGTGAACGAGATCAGCAAGCATACTGTATGCTAATGGACTAATATAAACTCTATCAGTCAAGAAGTTTGGCTATAAATCTCATTATGTATTATTACCGTAATGTGTCGTGTGAGGTAACACCAGTACCCATTAACACTTTCTCATTGAGTAGAAGATCAATCTTTGGTACAAATGACGATCTGAATTCAGTTGATAAGATATGTCTAGTGGCCACCAGCAGTTCTTTTCTTGTTGCAGATGATTCAGGAGGACATTCTCGCAAGAGACGAAGGACAAACTCTGGTATTCGATTCTGGAATGGCTTTAATACATTTGTGTAGCTTCTTAGTATATACGCTAAGAATGACATCGTCTTAACTTGAGCCACTATAAAATCATTGTATACTGTTCTATTCCGTATATCTGGGCTCACACCAACAAAAACCTCGCCACGAGCCTGCGCAGCATTGGCAGCTTCTGCCTGAGGTTTAGCCTGCAGGTTCAATGTCTAAAAATGAAGGTAGTACAAATAGCATAAGATAAGGGGCGAATGAAATAGAAAATGATGGTGTACCTGAAATATTAATGGTACAAACTTCATAATATTTTCAGAAGCATATCTTCTGTGAGATTGAAACAACAGAACAACAATTATTGGACATTCTGTCAATACTTTGAAGCTGTACATGCTTTTGGGTAGTGTTTTAGAGGGTGATTCTGGCAATTCTGCAGCAGCAGGTGAATTAGGGCGAGGAGAGGCAACTAATAACGGGTTGATTCCAGGCTATAAAGATAAAATGATTAATATGTCAGAATATGAAGGCTCATAATATACGTGATATTTACAGTTGCTGATCCCATGGGGGTAGTTGGAGTATCAAATACGTCTTTTACTGTCTGTTCCATGTTCTTATATATTTCCTGCACAATATCCAAGAATGGCTGTACTTGGTTTTCAAGGGAGTGTCTGAATGTTCTGTGTAAATCAATGATAATTTTGACACAAACAACCGCATTGTCTTCATTTTCTACTTTTAATAGGTGCATTAACATTTTACATAGATCTGGTGCGTATTCTTTTAACGGTTCTGTTTGTGGCAGTCTATATATGATCTCCAGTATGATATTACGAAGTTTCTAAGTGATTGGATGGTGAGTAACAGCTACAGATGAAGCAGTATGTATGTATACATTCAAGACACACACACACATATTATTGTCTTACTTGTTCGGGAACATTGCTCTGGAATACTGGGTTGCCGTTCTGAAGAATATCTACAAATACCGGGATAAGAGTAGCCAGAAATCTCGGGTACTCGAGTGTCTGATAGACTTCAACCTGGTCTCTCAATTCATTTGCTATAGTCACTTTCAAGGCAGGTGCTATTGCAGAAAACATAAGAATCTATCAATTTAATATTGATTGAATTAGCTTTTTTGTCATACCCAAATTAGGATCACTCAGTCTGTGAGCATAGACCTGTAATGTGGTCATTATTCAGGATATTAATATAGTAAATAGTTCAATAGAAGTATTATATGTGGTTGGAAGAAAGAAGAAAATGCAGAAGAAAAGAGATGAATTGAACAGAAAGAAGCAGTTTATATAGCCTAATTTAAACACCACAATTATATATAAATTTATGAAAAAAACTGGATCCTTTTTGATGATTTCTCGATCACATGACATGACTGCTCAAAACTTTCGCCTTTTGTATTACAAAATATTCAATTACCGATATACTGACGAATATGTCACTATGGGTATTTGATAGCTAGCCAATAACAATATGATATATACTCTCTTATTTATTTTTTTAATGTGTATAGATATGGAAGGAATAGTGTGGGGGAATACTCTTGTATTGAATATGTTTTTGTCTATTATACTTTGGGGAGAATGTTACTAAAGTACTGACATACTCTATCACTCAAGTCTCTTCCATCTGTATTGCGTACAATGGTGCCTATGTAGCCATCTGGTCTGACTACCACCACATGAATTTTATCTTGTTCAATAGCTGCATTGGCTAAATTACTCTTGTGGTAGGCTCTGTGACACTGTGCCTGATTCAGTTTGTCTATTACCACTCTTTCACTATCAATCATACTCTTATAGGCAGATATTTGGTCGGCTGTACTGGTGGTAATAACCACTACATTGGTAGGTGGAAGTTTCACTGTGGATTTACTGGTCTGGTTAAGGAAGACAGAGATTGTGTCATGAGTCTGTCTCAAATCATTAGCCAGTACAAACAGTGTATATGTCAGCCAATCAGACACTTCACTCTTCGCTGAAATATCAAATAATCGAGTCTTCTTTCCGGAAGCATAACTAAATACTTTGTAATTGGGAGCTCTCATACCAGGCTGCAGAAGATATTGTTCGTGCAATTCAACTGTTCCACTTTGGCTATCCCATACGAGTGAGTTGTCATCCTTTTTGTTCTCATATTTAATACCAAAACCAGCAGTGAAGTGTCTATTGTTCTCTACAACATCACAGTAATCAGCTGCTTTATGACCTGCTGCTGCCTTTGCTGCAATCTTATCAATATTCAGTACTTCCTGAGCAATTGGCCATCTTTCTGATTCATAAGTGGACAGTAATTTCCTATCCATCAGTCCTCTTTCAACCATGACTATCTTCCAGATCTATAAACAAATCAATCAGTCTGTCCTACGTATGCCTGCTTTCTTATTACTTACCAAGTTGAATATATCACCAAAACCAGTATTGACACCCTGTCCTAGTGTTGGGCTTTGGGAGTGTGCAGCATCACCACATAAGAAGATACGATTATTGGCTGCTGACACCTTGGAAGCATACCTCTGGCCCACAACATACACTGACCAGTAAAGAATACCCAGGAATTCTATACGATGAGGTAGCAATGCCCGCTTGGCTTCTCTCTGGATATCCTCTACCTGTATCTTGTTTCGGTTGTGTACTTCCTTTCTCTGTTCATGTTCATTCTCATTAAAGTGGACAAATATACGGGTCAATCCATTCTCACGTGGGAACATAGATATAGTTTTGGCGTGATCACTCTGTACTATACTATAATATTTATAAGAACCAGGGTCATTCAGCAAATAGTTATCATGCCTTACCAAACTTCCTTTCTACTAGCAAAGTTAGTTCTGATCAATGCATCAATAACACCTGCATGTGTCTCTGTGGTCTCTCCGTCATTAGTAATTCCTAATTGCTGTCGGATATCACTGTGGGCACCATCACAACCGAGCAAGTATTTACACTGTACTTCTTCCGATTCTTTACCTTCCTGGAGAAGCATCACGGTTGCACTTATAGGATACTCACCCTCCTGCTTATCATCCCATTCGATATTAACCACGGTTGATGGTCTCTCCACTATCACATCTTCCTTGGACAATTTACTCTGGAGACTGGATTCAGTAATATGTTGTCCCACACAAAGTAAATATCTAAATAGATGAGTCATCCCAGCAAAAAATAATTAATTTTTATAATACACAACAAGGGCTAATACAGGGTCTACTTTACTCATGCTTAGATTCGATCTCTTCAGGCACAAATGGGATCTCCTTCTGTAATTTGCCATTCATATATGAGCATAACTTCTCCACTTTGACACCTGTCTTCAATAATTCAGTCTCCAGACCTGCTCTCTCCAATAATTCAAGAGTACGACCATGAATCCAATCACCTCTTCCCCAGTGATTAGGCTCATATTCGATATCTGTCATCAGATAAAGTGGGTTATTGATCATCCTACTCTTCCATAATATCCCACTTACCTAATATACGGACAGTCATACCAGCTTGGACTACCAAGTTGGCAGCCAGAAGACCAACAGGACCTCCACCTACAATAAGAACATCGACCTTTGAAGGGGGTAATGGAATAGACAAATCTGGGGTTACCATGGTAAATTAAAGAAAATGAATAAATAAGGGGATAAAGGTAATAAGAAAAAGAATAAAAATTAAAAGGGTTTAAACCAAATAATTGTTGTTAGGGTATATTTTTCCTTATTACAAAAAAATAAATAAAAAATGGCATGATTCTATAGTTGGTATAGAGATACCATAGTAACACAACCTAGTGGAAATGACCTGAATATCTGAGATTCAGTAAATGATCATTTTTAAATGCCGCTATATTTCGTTGTCTACTTCCATTATTATTCTTTATTTTTTGTGGTGTAATATTTTATTTGAAGGGGGGGGGATAAAGTGTAAGATATTAAGTAAAGGCTATTTAGATGATTGTTTGTAGTTTGGATTCATATGTATTCCACCCCAGCATTGACTCTGCTCCTAAAAAAAAGGTTTTCCATATTCTAAACACACAGGACACAAATCCCACTAGACTACCTGTCTGTCTAGAGTTATCACTGTAGTTCTGCGCTAAATCCATGGCAACAAATGCTGCATCAACAAGGCATGTCGACACCTGCATTAACACCGAGACAGATTGATGTTTGTTCTCTAATTCTGAGTGATGATAGACTGTGAGTAATGTGCCATAGGAAGTGTTGGTTGACTGGTTGTTTTCAGCTATATCATCTGTCATCATAATATCAGCTAATGATTGATAGGAGTCCATTGAACGTCTTGTCATCGGTTTCTCCACTTCATCCACTATCTTCATATCAGTACGATGGGTGCTATGGCTACTGCTATGGCTACTGTTACTACTGTTACTGCTGTTACAGCTTAATGCATTATTATTATTATTATTATTATTATTGTTTATCGTGTTTGTGCTTGTGCGGTTACATATGTTCATAGTTGTGTTCATGTTATCGTCATATGATTTTGCTTCTAATGGGTTTTCACTTGAGAGGGGTGTTGTTTCTGTTCTAGTATCAACAGAGCGATACCATTTAATAACTTCGGGTGACATGGATAATCCATAGGCGAGTGGATGATGATCACTCATGGGCTGGATGGTATCTTCCATGCGGCGATCCTCCTTGTCACTGGGATCATATCTATTGTCTATCTGATGATAGTCCACATCCATTGTCTCGGCCACTTCTTCTTCCTCTTCCTCCTCTTCTTCCACAGCCTGTAAGTGATGTCTATATGAAGTATTGACGATGGATAGATAGGGATTAGTAGAACTGAAGGCACTTCGATAGGTCCTGTCTTCTGTGTCTTCATCAGTAGTATCAGGGTTCACAACATGCAGTGTGAGATTGTTATTGTTATATCTACTATGACCCATCCATGTATTCTCATCCATGATGAGTGAAGATGAATGCAGATTATTGTTGTGATTGATATTTGAGTTGTTATATTCACTGTAATCATTCTGGTAGGTGTTATTGCTGATATGAATATTATTGTCATCTTCAGACATGAAGTGGGAGGCATCAGGGGCAGAGGCAGACATTGTAACTACACCTTCATCACCTATAAAGAAGGTCTCATCGTAATAATCATATGCTTCCTCTTCTTCCTCTTCTTCATTATACTCTCTGTACTGAAGTTGATCCTCCCCATTCATATAGTATTGATCACCAGGAATATCATTAGAGAGGTCTGCATTATCTATGTACTGTTGAGGAGTGTAAATGAAGTCTCCCTCAGTCATCATCACTCTGGGGTGGATCACAGGAAAGCGTAATAGAATTTGCTGTGATTTGCTGAATACATTATGAATAAGCCAGTTTTCAAGGAAGGTATAAGGGGGTCGCTTTCGGTAGGAAGGGTTATTTTGGCGCGATATTTTATGACAAGTGATATAGAATGTTTTACTTGCTAGGGAATAAGGATCATTATCACTAATGAGGTAGTTCTCATCACTATTATGTTCATCTGATAAGAAGTTAGGCGATATTCCCAGTTGTTTTTCTATACAATTATCCTCTGATAAGTCCATAGTATCATCCAGTGCAATAGTATCATCAAATGAGTATTCCTTACTGCTCTCATTATGCAGTAGGTGCTCATCTAAAAGTGTTACTGCCATTGTCTGATTTCTTTCATCAGTTGTATCCATGGTAACTATCTATTGACCAATAAGAAGTGAGTATATTAACACTAGACGGAATAGAAGTTGAGAAATAATAAGTAAAGTGTAGTAGAAGTATGTATGTAATGGGGTATCAAATGAGAAGTGTACTCTTTCTATATTATACAAAAAGACAAAAACAAATAAATGTACAGAATATAAAAATAAAAAAGAAGAAAATAATAAAAAAAAGTTTATTTGGGGGGTTATTTACCTGGTAAATTGAGACCAAATGTTCAATCGTATGGAATCAGATGAGTAAGTGTAACATACAGAACAGAGTGTGTTATTCATACTGCTATAAGCTATTAAGTAATGAACTTATGATCACTGCATATATATATACACACACACACACACACACACACACTCGAATAGTCATGATATTTATTACTTTAAATGTAAAAAAGGCCCTAGAATGACTAAGTATCATGAATCTGCTCTTATTCGACTGGTGGATGTATTAAGGCTAACTGAGGGTTTCCTTTTACGGCTATGTAATTTCTTCTGATCCTCTAATAAACTACCCCATGCATACAACAGAGTAGTCGGTAGCTGTAGAATGTCTTCTTTCTGAAGCACCCTGAATTCCTCAGTAACCAATTCACTTTCCTGGAGATTCTCGGGACTAATGAAGCCATAAGCACATTTTATAGAACTGGAGTTATTTCTAACTTGATATGGGGAGCCTGCCGGTATATAAATTGCATCACCAGGATTCTGGTAAATGATCCAGGGTTCAATCTGAGTAGCCTCTTTCAGTTTGCATAAGTCAGTGTCACTCAGATAGACACTCTGGTTATATATGGGATCTTGATATCGACTCTCGTAAGGTGGTTCATACTTCTTCATCAGGAAATGCCTTAATTCTGAACGGGTGTGTGGTGGAAATATGTACCAGATTGAGGCAGC
Organism: Pilobolus umbonatus; assembly: GCA_025528865.1. NCBI lineage: Eukaryota > Fungi > Mucoromycota > Mucoromycetes > Mucorales > Pilobolaceae > Pilobolus > Pilobolus umbonatus. The sequence continues at coordinate 296,349 of JAIXMH010000006.1, forward strand.
ACAGTAATTATGTGGTTCCGTGTAATACATTAAACTGGTCATATCAGCCACATTGCATTCCAAGTTGCTCTTTCCAGTCATTTCACCGTCGCTGCCATATGATATCATCAACTTAGGTCCAAGATCAGGAGGAAGATAGGGTTCAGGCAAACGATTGATGAGGTTCAGATATCCATTGGCTGTGCAATAGTCGGGTGCAGGTAGAGTAGACATGAAATCATTGTATAACTCGGGGCATATCTTCTCGAATAAGTACATATCAGGCCAGTTCTAGAGAAAGTAAAAAGAATTGAGTAAAGGAGTGTTCCTAACGAAGATGAAAGTAGAGACTTACTGCTTCCAGTATTCTCGAGCTATTCAGTCCTTGACAGAATTCCTCTCTTTTATCCATATCTTTGAATGCCTCCAAATACTCCACCAAGGATGTCCTGTACTGTGTATCATCATGACAGTCTGTGATCAGAACAGACTCATCACCGTAATGTTGGATGAGATAATCAGGCGTCCATTCCATTTTACTTTTAGCCAATGAGTTATAGATGACAGCTATCTTATGCTGCTTCCAGTTTTCTTGGAACTGGGTGAGTGTGAGAGTGGCAGCAGATGCTACAAGGAAATCATGAGGAGAACTGGATGTGAGGTTGAGTGTGGGTGATGAAGATGATAATGAAGAATGGAATGACTCTATTGCTGTTGCTGTCGTTAGGGTATTACTATGGTGATCAGTATCTATCGTTGATTTACATGTACAGTGTTTTATATCAATATTCTGCCTCTCTGAGGTATTGAAATAGTTAAGATTATTAAATAAATAGATGTTATCGATTGAAGGTTCAAAGATATTATTACATAGACAAGATGTATTATTATAGTTCAGGGAGCATGATTCTGGGGGTATGTCGTTGGTGAGGAATATGTTGTATTCGTTGATTGTGTTGAGTCCATCGTCATGAACAGGGAAATTATGGCTAAAATGAGGGTGGTTATGACAATGGTTTATATGCTCTGTCTCTCTTTTCTCTTTACCTGTAGTCTTCATACTGCAATAAGTTGGACTTATCAAAAGAGCAACCCAGTTCATTCTTCTTGCCAAAGATGTCATCAAAACACATGTCCATATGGGGTAAATAAGGTTGAGCTTCCTCAGTGTCAAATACAAGTTTATTGGGTATCAAATCCAAGTGACTAGAATGATGTGATCGATTTGCTGTTGAATTAGGAATAATAGCAGGAGATAAACATGCTGAAGAAGTGATAGATTTCTTATCTTGAGCATCCAATGATTCAATGGAGGGTGATTTATCATATTCCACGCAGTCTAGTTCGATATTGATTGTCTCGTTTAATCCATGCAGTGTTTCTTCTGAATACTTTGAGAACAACAAGAAGTGGTCTGTCGTATGCACTCTTCTACGGGTACACTTCTTAGCCTTCTTGTTCTCTAGCTCATCAAATGACTGGAAACAAGATTGACATATCTCTAATCCACATATTGAGCATATATGGTGTAAATTGAATATATTAGTACAACAAATGTCACATAGATCTCTTGTTCCCGATATATGCTCCCTTCTGATGGGCCGAATTGACGGATCTGACTGACATGCAACTGTATTGGATGTAGAGGAAGATGATGCCGAGGCAGTATGAGGTGATATAGGAATGCATGGTGTGGATGGTTTGACATCCTGGTTCAGATATTTCTTCAGTAGAGGCTGTATATGCTTCATTACATATTGACTAGCTATGGACGAACACGGATCACTCTGGAATCGTTGGCTTTTATTAGTTCTAAACATATCTGGTTTGGTGGTGGATGGGAAGAAGAGAGTGTTGCTATGATAATCAATGCCTAATTTATAGGCTCTAAATTTGATAAAGCAGCATTTCTGGTATTTTGCAGTGTTACAGCATGCTCTACAATAGTTCAATGGATCAATAAAGGGGGTGATTCGACATCGATTCTTTTGGATCAAATAATCAGCGCTTGACCCCTCTTTCAGGCTGATATTCTTTGTTCTCTTATTGATTCTGGCTGATCGGGGCATTTTATAGGGAAAACACTCTGCAGAACAACTAAGCGTATATTATTCAAAATCGCAATTCTGATAAGGGCTAAATAAGAAATAGGGAAGAAGGGAAAGAGTGGGAAAGGGGATGAAGTAGAAAAATAGTAACAAAAAGAAAAAAAAAAGTGGAATCCCCAATAAAGAAGAAACTATTCAAACTCCGCAATCGAGTAAAATTGGTTCATAACTTTGATTGAAAGCCTTAAATCTACTCACCAACTCCTTTTAGCGTGGTCTTTCCCAATTCGTTTCAAACTAAACCGAAATAATTTCTGTCTATTTTATTCTTCTTATGATTCCCTCACTCCTTACTAGAAATAACCGTGAAAATAGATTCATTCCGAAATATAATGCCTTTTCCTAGTCCATCACTCAGATGGTACAACCATGTAGCCATGGAAACATTAATATAGCAACAGTTTCTATGGTAATTACTCCTGCTACCATTATTCATATTGAGAATATTCTTGACAGATCAGTTGCTTCCAGTCATAGCATTTACCGTGCAATAAATATCCCCTTCTGATATACAATAGTGAAATTCTGATTGTTTAGTGGGCTATTTCCCGAGAATACATGTGGTATCTCACTAAGCAACACAACTTTCACATGGGCTTTCTGTAGTAATATGTCAGTTGAATAGAGCTAGTATGTTAGCCGTTCATTATATGTGTGTATGTGTGTGTGGATTGATCTAATATGTCATCTATAAAGGACTAATACATTCTAGTCTCAATAGTCTTTATTGAGTGATTATATTAACAACAACAAATCACGCCACGAACATAAGTGTCGTACCTTTTTTCTATTTATTTCACTCACACCGGGGTAACCCTATCTTTCTTATTGTTCTCGACCAATATTAATAACATTCTATAAATTGCTTTGATCAAAGGCTGTTAAAGACAAAAACAGTAAATAAAGTTATTCAAGATACAATCATTACATAACATGCGTCAGTCATTTTGCTATAGATGGTTATTAGACAATTTGAATAGATGTTGCAACCACTAATAAACTAGTCAGTGACGTATTCCTGGTCGCATAAAATGACAGAACTAACTAATGCCTTATTATGTACACATACAAGAGTAGGATGTGCTTATATCTTGACAGTGTTGAGTAGAAGCAGATAAGATAGACTGTCAGCTAAAGAAGATGATCCTTTATTGTATAAGAAATTATTGTTTCTATTCATGGGGAAATACGAGTAAGATGTAGATACTTGTATTACAGAGGAACTGGTGGTCTAATTGATAGTCATATGATGGTCTGGATAAGCATGTACCTGTGTAAGTCAACCATACTCATATACTCGAAATAGATGGAAGGAATATCCCAATTCCTCTTTCTTTGCTCTGAAATGATGCACTGTAATTACTAGTCATATTATATTGTATACTTGAGTGAGAAAATGAACACATGGCCACATCAGTCAATAAACTAACACCTCATAAAATGGCTAGTTCTACACTGTCAATGCTTGTAGATAAAATTAGGCTGAGGAATCTAGTTGTAATAAGTCCATTTATCCTTGTTTTACCAGGCAGTGGAATCTTCTGTCATACATAAGAGGCCTGACATGTTCACAGAAGGTACATCCTTTTGACGATGACCTAGCTGTTTATGCAATAGTTTCTTGTACTTCCTGCAGTAATTGGTTTAAGTTGTTGATATCTTACTAATGGTTGAATATTATCAATCTATCCATGGTCAGAATACGGAGCATTCATACCATCCACTTGATAGATGCTAGTATAGTTATAATTCCGCCTTGAAAGTAAGTCACTTTATTTATTGCGGTCAAATCAACCAGTGTCTATTGTTTTTCCTGAACTTATTTCCTAGTGTATTTAACTGTTAAAATGGATTATGGTAATCTATAAACATGCATACCAGATACCGTGTTATCACTGACATTACATATAATAAATAAGAACTCCAGAACAGGACAGAGGAAGAGAATGAGAAGATAATCAACGAAGAGTATAAAATGTGGAAGAAGAATTCGCCCTTCCTTTATGATTTAGTCATTACACACGCGTTAGAGTGGCCGAGTCTAACATGTCAATGGTTTCCCGATATAGTAGAGTAAGGGCAATAAACAAGGCTATATAACTGATCTCACTCCAATACTCTGTCAACTCTAGTTCCCCTGATAATCACTATAAAATACAGCGCCTGTTGTTGGGAACACATACCAATGAAGATGAGCCTAATTATGTACAAATAGCTTCAGTCAAACTTCCCAAAGAGCAACTAGCCGAAGATATGGATATAGACGAGAAAAGTGGTAAAAGTGCAGCCACCTGTGTTGACATCCTCAAGCTAAATAATAAAAAAAATGTGTCTTCCTTAGAAATTGATGATCTTAATGCAGAGACTGACACATTCATCAACATCACCCAGAAGATACTTCATGAGGGAGAAGTCAACAGAGCTCGCTATCAACTGGAGAATAATAATATTATAGCCACTAAATCTAAATCAGGAGAAGTGTATATATTTGACTGCACCGCATATGATCCATTTCCCAAGGAGAATGATGTGTTCAGTCCCACTCTACGACTGACTGGGCATGACAAAGAAGGGTAAAAATCGAGAGCACAATCGAATCATATTGACCCCAATAGTGGTATTAACCCCCTAGTCTAATAGTTATGGATTGGCCTGGAATCCCCATAAATCATATTCCAGTCACTTATTGAGTGCTGCTTTTGATTCCAAAATCTGTCATTGGGATATCAAAGGGACAAACAAAGACAGTAAGCGCCTAGAACCCCTCCGTGTATATACAGGCCATTCCACTGGTGTGGAGGTATGGTGGTTTATTGGATAGAATGGGATATGTACTGATCTTTTCCCTTCAACTAACAAAGGATATAGCATGGCACACCAAGATTGATACAGTATTTGCATCTGTAGGTGATGATGCAAGACTCATGATGTAAGTATCTTTCTGTCTTGGTATCTATCCTCTTTTATTGAATTTTATTACTATAATCAGATGGGATACTAGAAACACTGCATCTGATAAAGCAGTACATAATATCCATGCTCATGGTGCAGAAGTCAATTGTGTTGCATTTGCTCCCAACAGTGAATGGATACTTGCTACTGGATCGGGTGATAAGGTATATTGACAGACACAACACCTCTCAATCAACAGACACTCATATGATATTTTATAGACAGCTGCCTTATGGGACTTGCGAAACCTTAAATCACCTTTGCACTCTTTAAGGGCTCATCAGTCAGAAATACTCCAGCTAGCTTGGTCCCCACACCATGATGGTGTTCTGGCTACTGCTAGTAGTGACAGAAGAATATTAGTCTGGGATTTATCCAAAATAGATGCACCACAGCTCCCTGAAGAAATAGAGGATGGACCACCTGAATTACTGGTAAGATTGTTTGTGTATATGACGATAGCAAGCAAGCTGACATGTTATTTACATCTAGTTCATGCATGGTGGACACACAAATAAGATATCAGATTTTGGGTGGAATCCCAGTGATCCCTGGGTATTGGCCAGTACTGCTGATGATAATATAGTACAAGTCTGGCAAATGGTATTGACTTAAATGGAATAAATGTTACTATAATGAGTTAATATTTATATATAACAATATATAGGCTAGTAATATCTATAATCCTAATGAAGTAGATGAGGATATTGGCTCCACATCTGTGAAAGATACGAATGATCTGAATGCTGATCAATCTCTAATATATCAAGACTCCAAAAACAACAGTAGTAACAGTGCTCATGGTGGCCATCATGGGGACAATCACAGGAAAGAGGTGGGTGTAAATGAGACACCATCCAATGAGCCATTAGATAATACATCACCCACTATTCCATCTAATTCCAACGATATCAGTCCTGAGGATGATACCAATCAGGATTTGATGGAAGAATAAAATAATCCATTTGTTTATAAAACATTGTTTCCCATGAGTATAGAAATAACAGGCTAAATAAAAACTGATATATTGTTTACCAACCACTGTTTATCTTGCCACCAATAAAACGAGCATACTGATGTTCTTATTCAGTCAAATCATACCCCACTGTTGAATAATGAAAGCTATTGTTACCCACTGTTCTTATTTCTATTTTGTGTACCAATAGTGTCTGTAAATAGAGTATTTCATATTGTAATGATAGAGCTGTGACACTTATTGTGAGAAGATATCTATGGCCAACGCTCGGGCCCTTCAGATACCATACCCCCTTTTCCCTCTTACTCCCCTCATCCTGTATTCAATCACACTATAAGATACATCGATGTATGAATGACGACGATAAGTGGATGAATGTCCTGAAATGATAGAGTGGGGAATTGGATGATAGGGCCTTGACATTCAGAAAATAAGGTTCACTTATAGTATCTATTTAAGGTAAAATTATTTTGGAGTAGATACCCCATTCATTCAATATATGGGACTGGGAGGAGGAGGAGAAAGATCTATTTGGCTAATAGACTCATTGAAATAGATCATCATATAAATAAATATAATACTCATGGCTATTTATATGTGGTTGAACATTTTCACTCACTGCTCCTTATATATTCTATATATAATGGTTTCCAATTCAATTATCCCCTTCCCTTTTATCTTCATTATTTGAATCCCTTTTCTAGTGCTGTTTAATCTATATATTACCCCACTACTAGTTCAATCTATTAGATATATATATAGTGTATATATATAGTATATACTGTATATATTACACATATGTAATATACATATGTAGACTGCACATATATAAATATATTCACACACACACACATATATATATATATATATATATATATATACTCACTCCCACTCTTATAATCCCTACTGGTGTCCTTATTATTGTTATTCTATTCCCTCCTTCTTAATTAATTAAATAATTAATACATTTGTTAATAAGGTGTTGGTAGTTAAATGAATTGAAATATAAAATGAGTGACCTCAATTGGTGTACGTTCTGTGATAATGCTATAAGTCGCTATTCTGTAAGTATCAATACGGAGTGTGTCATGGGTATACTTATTTTCTTTTCTTGTTTAGGATTCACTTTACTGCAGTGAAAGTTGCTTGAAATCGGATGCACTCAGAAATCATCCATTGTTAGGCTATAACTATTCAGAATTCATAAATTTTCCTCGGCCTTACCATAGAAATCAAGCTATATGCCCAATAGAGGCAACCTTCAACATTCCCTCGCAGCCAAATACACCATCGTCCTCCCCCACATTAACTGCTGTCACATCAACTTCCAATATAGGATATAACTGTATTGAGCAATTAAGTAATACAGATATGTATAGTCATTAAGGACTATCCCTCTCAAGTAGTATCTCTCTTCTTTTTTATACCCTCTAGTTTTTGTAAATAAATATATATATAAATATTACTCTCCTTCATTGTTGTATCAATTATAACAGGTTTTTAATGATATTTGTGCTCTATTTCTTTTATTTTCCCTAAAAGAAGGCAACTCCTTGGTAGGAAAAATAGACAGGATCATGAGATTATAGCATTTATGACCATGTTTATATGTTATTGTCTTTTCCTGATGATAATATCACAGTGAGCGGATAAATTAGAGGCGGATTCTGTTTGTAGCACCTACTCTCTAGGCAAGAAAAAACGAACACTCCTTCTCACACTACCTTCAGCAATAAGAACCTCTTAACCATGATGGACGGTAAAAATAGAGTATCCAATAAATTGCAATGAACACTCCTCCCTACCTTCTTCTTCCTTTTCCCCCACCACACCCCTTCTTGCATTCCCCCTCTTTTTTTTGGGGTTCACGTTGGTGCTCTTTAAATTCGTTCTATGTATAGTGTATTCCTTATCTTCTTTTCTCTCTCTAACATTGATACATATATACATACATAAGCATTCGTATCTATATATGTGTGATTAAGGTTCTTTTGAAAGATGGAAATTATCTCAGTGGGACTTAATCAAACTATAGACGAAAATGGTATACAAGAGTTCAATACATTTCAATTTCATGATAAATATAATAATTATACCTTCTCTGTCACAAGAACAAAGGGAACAACCATCATCAGTCCAGCCTACATTCCCGAACACTTGATCGAATTGAAGGTCGGTGTACTACTGCCTTTTCATCAAAACAACAATGGATGGACTCGAATCATGACAATTAGGTGATTTGTTAGGCACTCATGATAAAATAATGTTTTTTTTATTGATATTTTAAGTTTATAATTCAGTGGCATATCTGCTATACGACTAGCGGTGGCAGAAATCAATGCACAGAATTTGATCCCGGGAGCATATATTACCCTGGTAGAAAAAGACTCTTATCCAAAGACAGTAGAGGGCCAGGAAGCAATCACGGAGGCAGTATTTTCTGCAATATCATTAATACAGGAAGGTGTCATTGGCGTCATCGGTGATATTTCTTCATCGTGGACTTCCTTATCTGCTCTCATGACGAGTACCCTGGAGATTCCTCAGTGTTCCTTCTCAGCCGTAGCTAGTAAAGTTATCATTTTCTCTTGTTCATTTGTAAAAACAATCATATTGATCTCCTCTTTCTTTCTAGCTTCACTTTCAGATAAATCACAGTTTGGTTATTTCTTCAGAACTGCCCCTACCAATCTACTCTATTCCGATGCTGTTTTGTCATTTGTGATAGATCAGGAATGGTCCATTATTGGTATACTGTACTCAAACAACGATTATGGTCAACAATGTAAGCAGTGTTACTGCCTTCTGAACAGTGTAACCAGTTTTTAATAATCTTCTCTTTAGTATCAGAGAATATAGTGATGAAAGCTCGATTGAATGGTATACGAGTACGATCATATCAACCATTCTATGAAAAAGGAGCCAAGAGCGACATCAAGAAAGCTATCGATTCATTAATAAGTACAGGTGTCCGTATCATTTACTTGGCAGCAGAGGGGTCCGCCCAATTGGCTGCCTTGACTGTTGCTGCACATAATGGATACATGAATGATGATAATGTATGGATAACCACCGATACCGATGCAACTGTCATTAATTCAGCTATCAACGTATTTAATTCCATTCTGAAGAAAAGAGTAGACCATACAGACATCATTCCAGCCATTTACAATGAGATAGACGATAGCTTCACAGATAACACCAAATCTTCTAAGAAACAAAATGATCTGAACTTAATTGACCCTGTCGAGTATTATGCAAGATCGACTTTGGATCTCCATCCTATTGACTATAACCAATCGTTTGCTGGAGGTATTTTTATTATTGATTTTCTGAAGGAACTTCCGGGATACCCACCCTTTGATCAGTTCCTAGATAAATGGTCTCATCTGGATCCCATCATGTAAGATTTTACTTTTATGAATTAGAGAATGCTTGGTTTTACTAACAATGACCAAACTCAGATATCCTTATGCTGGAAAATCATATATTAACAGCAATGAAGGATTAGCTTATTCATGTATGATGGTCATGGCTCTCGGATTCAATGACACAATCTATAATCCTTCTTTCAATGCACTTAATACCACTGATTCATTAAATAAGTTGGCTAATGGCCAATTAGGACAATACCTCACACCATCTGCATTCAACACATCCTATGTCGGACCTGAAGGACCTGTTATTTTTGATCAAAATGGTGATATGGCATCCAGGTATATATATAAATATATACAGATAGCATTATACTTACCATTTTTTTAGTAATTTCAAGTTGTATAATATCCAGTTTGGATTACAAGTTGCAATTGGTAATATAATTGGAAGAGATATCCACCTCGACTCCCTTCCTATCTACCATGATGGTACAACAAAGGTGAAAGCACTAACCAGTACAGTCTTACAACCAGTTATTTATAAATTGTTTTCTTCATTTCAGTGTAGATACCAACAGGTATACCCAGTAAAAAGTTTTTAAACCCTGGCTATTCTTCACCTGCCACTATTACCATATTATCAGTATCTGCCGTAGGAACACTCATAGCTTTTTTCACAATTATCTTGGTTATCAAATACAGAAACAGAAAGGTATTTAAAGCATCAAGGTAAATGAGTAGATTTGTGTATGAAAAGAGAAGCAGTTAATTGATTTTGAGATGATAAAGTCCTTTGTTCTGTGTATTGGAACTGATAGGATTCATATTAGCCTATGTGTCTGTGTTCTTTTTTACCGGATACAGAACTCAATTAGATTGTACCATGATACCTGTCACTTTTCATATAGGTTACTCGTTGATATTAGGGTAATGACCATCTCTTAATAAGATTGATCCTGGAAACTCATACATATACATATATAGAAACCTCATTGCCAAGAACTATCGCATCTACCGTATATTCAATAACATATTTATTACACGCACTATAGTTACTGATATCCAGCTGCTCAAGGTATCAGGCACGATCATTGGTATCAATGCGGTATGTTTTATTAAGAGATTTAGATATCCTGAATCTTTAAATAATCTTTTGCTATCTAAAGATCATATTGGTTATCTGGTTGACTACAAATACTATTTCTATTATCCCTGTAAACATATCATATAATTCATACTACAATGACTGCAATTATGAGGGAGTAGATCATAGAATATTTATTTCTTTGCTAGCATTATCCGGTGCACTTCAACTGGGATTTGCTACATTTCTTGCATTCAAAACAAGGGCAGTTGGAAAGACTTACTCCAAATACAGCGAGTACAAGCAAATAGGATTATCTGTCTAGTAAATATATAACCCTCTCTACAATTAGAACACAACTGACATCTCTATAGTAACATCTTCTTTTCGGCTCTCATTGGATTCATCATCTTTTGTGTGCCATCCGCTGATTATTATACCCGACATTATTTGACAGCCACATTGATTGTGTGGGCCACCACATTTTCACTACTTGCCTTGTTCCTACCTAAATTACACGAATTCTTTTTTCCGGCTAGAAGGTCAGTGAATAATGTAGGAAAGGCGTCTGATCTGAGTGGAAGACAGAGAATGCATCATAGCAATATACTCAGTAAAAGTGATAAGATAAAAGCGGATTTTATACCCCCACGTATCGATAATTACGATATGCCCGATCTCATCAGTCTAAATAATATGGTACATGGATTCGATAATCCAATTCATAGTAAATCTAAAATGAGCAATGTCACTAGAAAAGGATGTATGCAAGGTGTTCTTATGGAAGTACACGAGGTAAAACTAATCTACTCATCCATTTTATTTTGTAAACTAAAATAAAAAGTAATTACTCCAGGCAGAAGTACCTATACAGCTCATCTACAGATATTTCCCGTTCTTTTCTGCATGGGAGATGATACAGATTGTACTTATGCCTGGGATTTCCTATTTTAGTTACTATTCTGTAAGTAGTTGCAGAAAAAAAAGCGGTAGATGCTTGATACTAATATATAGATAAAAAGGAAAAAACGAACAGGGGAAGTGTATTTGCATATTCAGGATCAAGTATTGTTTCCTCCGACAAAGGAGAATATGTCCTTAAAGTGCATGGATTGCAGAAATCAGATATTTTTATGCAAGTGGGGAGCGAGAAGGATTTGTTACAATGGAATGATTGGTTTAACAAAGTACCGTCTATTGAAACTACTTATCGATTACCTCCAAAGAAAGAAGTGAAGACTACTGATGTGCTTAATTCAGAAAATAGTAGGAAAAGAACTGATTTCTCAGATTATTCCAAGGAGAGTGCACAAGAATATCCAGATATAAACTACATAGGGGAGAGGATTTTAAACAGGCAGAACAGATTGGATTCGGGAATTACCGCACAACATCTACTGGAGGATGAGGAGGATAAGCCGTTTCCTGAATATGAGAGGAGAGAGAGTGAGATGACATGTGTGACAATGGAAGATTGTTATTTTCAGCCTATATTCTTGGAATATGGTTCTGATAAGGCAGCAATCAGAGAGGAACATCTGTTAAGAAGTAAATATCCTGCAGCAGGCAGTAACTATTCTACCACGATTGATAAATATACCACTTCAGATGACATAAGTGTTCATCCTAATATTATCCAGTGCAAGAATAAATCAGTATTCCATCTTTCACCTTCTAACCAGATAACTCATAAAGGTAGTCCTGGTTCTTGTGGGAGTACTGTGTTGGAGGGAGCATCTAGTAATAATTCCACAAATACCTCATATATGTAACTGAATCATACCAACTATTTAATAAATAAACATGGATTATTAATAATGTGCAATAATAAGAATAGGTATAAGAATGACAGTTGTTTTATAAGGAGTGGTGAATAAATCCAAGATATATTATAGAGGGGAGCAACTGTTTTGTCATTCTGAAATCTCCTACATCTATTAATATATAGAGAATAGCCCATTGACAGTCCTTCAGGTATGTCCAAAAGGGGTATTGGGTGACTTTGCCTTGGATATTGTAAGTCTGGTTCCGGGAATTGAAGTTGAAGAATTTGCCTGTACCTAAACGAGATATTTATGTAACCAGGAAATGACCCCACTTGTCAAACATGAAGCCCTGAAACTCTATAGCCGACGACTAAATCCCCGCTCAAAAGATATATGTGCTCCATTGTCGATAGATATCCATTGAATTTTAAAGGAACAAGAACAGAACTCGAGTACTCTATATATTATGACTTGCTTGTTCATATATGAGCAACAGGTATAATCCTTGTAAGATTCCCTCATGATTAACTTGCTCTGACAAAGAAAGAAAAGCCCTGGATAGTGAGTATTCCTATCTCCAAGGAAGAAGTGGTTTCCTTGCTGTTTGTTGACTTTAAAGGAATAATCAATACCCTTTGCAAAATAAACTGGATGCAACCTATGGCAGGTGTAGGTGACATCCCAGGCAATAAATTGGTCATCCCATATATGTAGATATTCAAGATGAGGGTTATCCAATCATATCTCAGTATACTGAATGTGTCATGTATGAAGAAAAGGGATAACTCCTCGGTATTAAAAAGAAGTAAAAGACAAATGTATGTTCTTAATGGATGGGTTAAATAAATATGATCAGATGAATGAGTCAATATGCATCACCTTGTAGGTAACCAAAAAGAAGAAGAAGATGTATGAGTTTAAAAATGATAGAATAAATAGAAAAGATCATCTTTTTTGAAAACTCTTCTTTTTCCTCTTTATACCTGTGGTAAATACCAATGTTCAGAACCATCCTTCGTACCACAAGATCCCCTGTTAGTGTCAACACTCGCTTCCATCACAATGTTGCTAGTAAAGGTAACAAGGCATATTTAGAATAAAAGTGCCTGGATTGACATATTGAGTCTATCAGGTAAAGTATTGACCTTGGAGACTATGCACCCATTGATCAGAAGAGTGGAGTATGCTGTGCGTGGGGCATTACCTATTCGTGCCGAGGCATTAGCTCAGGTAATAGCTGATGATTGATGTATTTTAACCGAGAATTATGGATTAAATCGAGGTTATAGCAATTGAAAGTAGATCCTAGTAAAGTGAACTTTGACAAGGTTGTATTCTGTAACATTGGTAATCCCCAACAATTAAATCAGAAGCCCATCACCTTCTTCAGACAGGTATATAGTTATGATAGTAGGAGCAGGACAGTTGTTGACTATATGTTTTATTCAATAAGGTAGCCTCATTGTGTGAGAACCCTGAATTATTGAAATTAGAGAACCGTGAGTCAGTATCCAAACTCTATCCTTACGATGCCATTGCTCGTGCAGAGGTTTTGATGAAGAATATTGGAAGTATTGGTGCCTACTCTCACTCTAAGGGCATTTCACATATACGCGAAAACGTAGCTAAATTCCTCGAACGTCGTGATGGCTATGCTGCTGATCCCGAGAACATCTTCTTGACACAGGGTGCTTCTGAAGGTGTCCAGAGAATCCTCCAAATTATCACCCAGAATAACAGTACTGGTATCATGATTCCTATTCCTCAGTACCCACTCTATTCAGCCACACTTTCCTTGGTAGATGCTGCTGCAGTTCCTTATTATTTGAATGAAAGTAAGGCATGGGGATTAGAAGTAAAGGACTTGAAATTATCTGTAGATGAGGCTCGTGCCAAGGGTGTTGATGTACGTGCAATGGTTATCATCAATCCTGGCAATCCCACTGGACAATGTTTATCTGAGGAGAATATACGTGAAATCATCCAGTTCTGTCATGATGAGAATATCATCATCTTGGCTGATGAAGTATATCAAACCAATACATATCAACCTGAACGTCTTCCATTCCATAGTTTCAAGAAGGTACTTATGTCAATGGGCCCTGATTATGAAGGGCAGGAATTGTTCTCTTTCCACTCAACCTCCAAGGGAATGATTGGTGAATGTGGTCGTCGTGGTGGATATTTCGAAGCTGTCAATATCGATTCTTTGATTATGGAACAAATGTATAAGATAGCTTCTATTTCCTTGTGCCCCAATGTACATGGTCAGATTATGGTTGACCTGATGACAAATCCCCCAGTAGAAGGAGATGAATCCTATCCCCAGTACAAGGCTGAAGTTGAGGATATCTATCAATCACTGAAGCGTAGAGCCATTAAATTAGCCAAGAACTTCAATTCTTTAGAAGGTGTCACATGTAATGATGCTGAAGGTGCCATGTATTGTTTCCCCAGAATTCGCCTCCCAGAAAAGGCTATCGAGGCAGCCAAAGCACAAAATATGCCAGCTGATAGTTTCTATGCTCTGGAGATGTTAAATGCTACCGGTGTATGTGTTATTCCTGGGTCTGGTTTTGGACAGGAGAGTGGAACTTATCATTTCAGATCTACCTTCCTCCCAGAAGAACACCTGTTTGATGATTTCTGTCAAGGAATAGCCGACTTCCATAAGAAGTTCATGAATAAATACAAAGACTAAACATACATGTGTGATTCTTTAAGTAGATAAGGTGACTAATATACATTTATTGTTCCTTAGAATAATAATACAAATGATAAATATATAAAGGGTAAGAGTATGAATTGATATGTTTGCATACTCTGTTAGAATACATCTAGTGATAATATTACATAGAGTTAAGTAGATAGAAGAAGAAGGGTGTATACATAGGAATAACAGGGTACTGTAATTAAGGGTGCATAAGTATGATAATGACACTATTGTGTACAAAGAGGGTGAATCACTCCACAACATCCATGTTTCCTCGTGAATATGACATGGATATATTCATATGAATATTCAGAGGAGAGTGATGTGATTAGTTGATGATGGTAACGGTGTTATTGTCCTTGATATTACTATCATTATTAGTATCTTCAGTATTACCATTGATATTACTACTGTCACTACTGCTGCTGCTGCTATTAGTGGTGGTGCTTGTACTTGTGTCAGCACTTATTTCTTCACTTATGGTAATTGATGGAGATTTTTTCATGTTCTGTTGTGCCACCATTGAAGATGTGATTTTAAAAGGAGATATTTCAGGTATATTGATTTGGCGCCAGTTGGATGTTTTTGGGGACTCTGGACTAGTGCCTGTGTTATCATTACCATTACTGATGTTACTGTTATTATTGATGTCACTGCTACTATTGCTGTTATTACTACTGTTATTGCTGTTATTACTACTGTTATTACTGTTATTACTACTGTTATTACTGTTATTACTACTGTTATTGCTGTTATTACTACTGTTATTGCTGCTGCTATACTTGAATTTGAAGCTAGAAGTGATCCTCTTTATGAAGCCTGTATCATAGGCAGCCGTTGTGGGCGAATTCGGTAATAATGAAACTGATTGATCTGACAGGGATAAATTATCACTTTTTGTTGAAATCAATGAAGGTGTTGACTTTAGTTTACGTGCACTGAATGTAGAGGAGAGTGATGACTTCATTGACTTGGTAGTGAGACGATTGGGGTCTGTGGCAAATGGTATAAACGCACTTATTCTGAGTAATTCAATTACTGCGGTGCAGGCAGGGTACAATAGAGCAGGGTGATATAGCTTCTCTGTCTCATACTGCTGTAGTAATTGATTTCTGACTTCATAAGGTATGTTGATCTCCTGAGGTGCCTCTGACAGGATGAAGTTGGTCAATATTTCCTCGAACATGATCTGGATGTTGATGAATGAATCCTTCTCTTTGTCTGATAACATGGATATATCGGAGGATGAGAAGTTGAATTGAGTTTTTCCATCCTTCAATAAGACATGGTTCAATTTGTTTGTCTCGAAATGAACAATAGGGTCCATCTGGAAATCATCTCTGCATTTTCCCCTGTATGCCATAACTGCCTCATAGAATAACAGATTCTCGTTACAATAAGTTGATTTGAGGTAATTGGAGAAGTCATTCAGGCTGAAGGGAGGAGATGTCTGGCCCTGAAGAACCATCTCGAGTGTCAATCCATCGGGTGTTCTATGATATGTGGTGGATGACGACGAGAATGCCGCAAATGCCCTGTGAGTGATATCAGACAATACCATAATATTCAGATATATTATGGTATTAAGTAAAGGAATGAGAGTAATAGGTGTTAATTAGAAGAAAGAAGCGAAGGATCAGATAGAGATTAGTCGTATTTATTTGCGATGTGATTGTGTCATGATTCGATTGTATATCTTACGTTTATTTTATATTATAGAATATTATCACACCCAAAGGAAAGTGATTGTGTTCTGCATTACCTGAAATAGACATTTGTGACCATGGAAATTAAGCTACTTTCATTCATCCATCCTTGTTGGTAGTACATCCCTTCCGATAGTTCATTAGTACCTGTGCCATGGTCATTTGGCCGATATTTATATTTAATTGGTCATGTGTATGGGAGTGTTTATTTATAAGCAATATGGAGAGGATTCTTCTTCTACAGGTACAAGACAGATTAGTACAATTTGAAGGCTATTTTTAAAAATGACCTGTGGGGTATCATTTACGGTAAGGGACATTTAATTATGGTAAGGGACATTCAAAGAAGCCAATAATAGATGCAGGACTTTCAAAAAGAATTATTGTAAATGCTAATTATATCCCTGGAGAGAATTATCCATGTATGTATGAGAGTTCATAATAGCAGATGCTTACATTATATACACCTGGCATAGTCTGTTGTATATAAAGATAGTAGTTACGCTGTATATATTAGATGATTGAGGCCGAATTAGATTATACTGTATGTCTCCACTAAATGTCAATATGCACAACTGCCTATTATGTAATCCTATGTACATATTGCAATTGATGTATAATATTCCAGCAATCACATTGTAATACGTCCTGAATCTCTTACATGCTATACTGTCAAGAATTGACTTCTGTACCCCTGGATGACACTTTCAGATAATATCACACAAACTCATCCTTGATCCCATTTCTACTTTGGACATGATATTGACTATTACAGATAACAATCCATTCATATAAATACTCACATTCAATAGGTCTTTAGTTCTTTTATATCATACATGCATCTTCACTGTAAATTCAAGGAGATCTGATCTCAAGTTTAATCATCACAATTGTATTGGTTTATAATAAGTATTTGATGGGATGTTATAAGAGGGGGGTGAAGTATTTTTGTCGACAATAGTTCTTATCAAAGACAATCAGAGTCTTATGTGTGCGTTGAATGGTTTGTTGTTGAATATGAACTCCCATTGGGATAGCCATACGGATTCAAGTGCAGTAACGAGAACTAGGAAGTCCAGGATAATATTATAGATTATCATAAGGTTGGCCAGTTTTCGTGTAAGCCGAAAGTTTGAATACAGGAGGAATTAGCCTTCCTAAAAGGCCTGAAAAAAAGGAATTGCTAGCAGTAATGTGATGAGGCTTGGTAGAGGTATCAAGGGTGATCCCAAAATTCTCTTTAAGGATTACAATACTGTATATGATGGGTTTTTAAAACACCACCTTTGACATGATGTAAGCATTTTACTATTTCTTGGGTCCAATTCTTCACTTACTGCTCTTACCAAGATGGTTCTCCAATTGACATTTCCTAAGGTTGGTGTAAAATAATTCATTGAGATACAATCAGGTTGCTCCAGGAATAAGTCAACTTTGCGGCCTTGGTCTATGCATGAATTCGGTACAAAGCTCTATGTTTTGTTGGTTAGATCAAATTAATGTATTTCAGAATGACAATTGGATACTTCAGCTGAGAAGTTACTTATAGATCCAGCTGAAGGTTTATCCCACGGAAGTTTATAACACCTACCCAGATTGAATAGAGAGTTTAGTATGGATGGTGGTGAATCTAAAGCCATCTTTCCAGCGCCTAGATGATTTGGCATGCCTTGTGCCTACAGAAAAGTAATCAAACAGGAAGAAGTCACTGGATTTTTCCTTCAGAATCTCAAATGCACACGACATGTCAATTCAGATTATCATATCTAGACAAAGACATTTAACGGCCTCTGTAACTTCGGTTTGCCCGTATACAGATGTCTCAGAGGAACATCAAGCGTTGGAGGTTAGTGTTCATATATATGTGCATATCTTATGGTATTTATTTAGGGGGGGAGTGTCCACCAAAAGATAATCAGGAGGTTCCGATTCTTCAACAGTTCCCCTGAACTTGCGAAACTAGCCCTTCCTGAGTATCAATTGCGGCACAACATTGAGGTTAGTTACTCTCTGAACCCACGTTATGTACTCTGAATTGATCATTTCACAATAACAAAGGTTGTTAGTAGTAAACAGATAGAGTTATCATGTCGGCCACTCTGATTCATGGACACACAATCCTCGAGTAAGCTAAAACTGGATCTGGGCAATACATTTAAAGGCCTGTATCGTGATTCAAAAGGATCAAGTTTACCATCCATTGTTGTAGAAGTTCAGGACACTGCCAATATGCTTCTACTCAGTTGAAATCTAGCACTCATGCTCTTTGATTCAGATAATGAATAGAATGGCATAATCAATTTACAAACAATATTACGCATAATGAAGGTGGCGGCTACAGTGTAGAGTATGAACACTTCGTTATTGTTCACTTAAGCCCACTCTCAATCACATAATAGTACCCCATATTTTTATTTGTTACTGAAGTATATGCAGATAATCCCATTACTTGAGTGTGATTGTTCCTAATTGATAATGTGTCTATATATGGAAGTATTGTTTACCATGAATATTGGGGTATTGACCTGTAAGGTACATTAAATAATTACATGAATATGTATAATTGTGTTTTGTCATCTACTTTGTTCATTCAGTAAAATGATATATTGTTAAGTATACTAAAAGAAAGGTACGTGTTATGTGTACATCTCTTACTATTCTTCTGAACTGTTGTCTTTGGGAACTGTAGGATCATCATGCTTAGTCTCTGATTCTGTTGACATGGCTATAGCGGTGGGAACTGGCCTATCTTTCTTCATTACCTTCGAATACACAATATCCTTTTTTTTGTCCTTATCTGGAGACCAATGTCTATTCACTTCCTGTCCATAATAGCCCAATAACTCTTCACCCTCCTCAATGTCCCTTTTAGTCCAGCATATGACTTGGTTCACAGCCACACCTTCCACAAATAGAACACTGGATGCTTCTTCATCTGTCTCATTCATAAAGTGGAAAGGACAATAACGAGGACTGTCTTGATCATCAATAGGTTCGCCTTTATCATCTGTGGCATCCAACACTGTCTTCCTATACATTATAGAATATTGGGATGCTCTACCTACTCTGTCTTTTAACGAATCATATTCATCTTCTGTCATGGGCACACCGAAATAAAACCCAATAGGTGTGTTATATGGTATTTTACGCTTGGCGAATAGACCGTTTCCTGCTCCAGGAATTTTAGATGTGGATACATAGACGATATCCTTCCATGATTTGGGTATATCACTCAAATCGAGGTCATCTAGTGAAATGAATGGTTCTGGTGGAGGGTTCGTGGCCATGTTATTCGTACTGTTTTCAGAACTTGTGTTTTCAGATGTATCAGTGGAAGATGAGGCAGTAGATGGCAGTGAGAACAGTGTGGACAGAGCATTCAATTCTATTGTGCCCTCTAATTGGTCATGTATATTCGCATCCTTTAGTTTATTGTTATGCACTTCCATGGAAACGGGAATATTGATGATGGTTTCCTTGGTATTCGTATAGTATTCATTTATTGATGCTATGTTCTCGTAATGATCGACAATCTGGACAGGCGTTTCGCATTCTGATTCTATGGATGGGGTGCTGTTTCTGTGTAATGATCCATCCTCCTGCTCATCTGATCCAGGACTATCCAACTCCTTCTTCGCCTTAGGAACACCAAAACAATAAGGCCAGTCATGTCCATACAGTTTCTTCTGCCAGTTCTGATATTCTGTTATTGCCGTCTCTACATTACCAGGCTCATAGGCTAGTTTGAAATGTAGATATTTACATCCTTCAGGGTAAAATGGCACAAAGTATTTGTCTGAATTCTTCGTAAGTACTGCTGAAGCCGAATTCTGTGGTGTCTAAATTAAGAAAATGGAATATGGAAGAGTGTCTTTAGATGACAGTCATATCAAAAGAAGAATGGATTGTCTATTATATACTTTTCCAGTAAAGCTTCTTCCTAAACCAAGCTCTTTGCTGTATTTTTGATCCAATTCAACTGCTTTCCTCACAAGAATACTTCGTGGTAAAGAATGGCCAGGATATTGTCGTAGAACTAAGAAGAGTATGTAGGGTTGATTGTACCAACGAGGTCTACACAATCTTGGTCTCTTCAGTACTCTTTCTTGCATGTCAGTGTCAGTGTCAGCAGCAGTTGGTTGCTTCACTTTCTTCTTCGCCTTTCTTTTATTTTTCTTCTTCTGCGGTTGAATGACATTTGTTTCTGGCATGTTGCTCTGGAGGATGCTTTGTTGAATAGTGATCTCCATGGATGCTAGAGAAACACCAATAGTGGGATAAATACGAGAAGAAAAAAGAATTTTTTTTGTGTCTCTTCTTATTTGTGATCTATCACGTGATTGGAGATTGACATAAGCATTGAGATCCTGTCTGACGTTATTCAATGTGCATTCTACCTGGTATTTGTATATTCAGGTGGAAGGGAGCAATTTAACCATAGTGACACCATGAAAGAGATAACAGTGAGTGCCTTGAGGTGAATGTCTCTCATCAGGATCTTCATTGACTCGTTGATATTGTCTATCTTTCACAAGGCATGCCATATTATTGAGGTAAGTGATGTAATTCCTATCATTGGGAAGTGATGAAGTGCAGTTGTTATCTGCGACCAATGACAATGCTATTCTTGCCTATATTAGGTAGACACATCTCATTGTTTTCTGTTACATCCAAGGCGATACACAAGTCATTCAAATGTACTGACTATTGGGGTATTTCCCATGCTTACTGTGCAATGTTCAATGAGACTTGTTGAGACACACACACATAAATATCTGTACTGATTGTTTTATTGTATCCAGAGTATTATTCATAGTTAAGGATATATATATATATGTTTGTGTGTGTGTGTGGCATGGCTAATAGGGTCTAGACTTGTGCCTATTAACACATGGATACATTTACAGGAGATACCTATTTTGGGACAAAGAAAAAGAAGTAATAACTGCTGAGCTCATTGTTTATCCATCTATGGTGATACTAAATTAATATCTATTTTTGCATTGATCAAGTCAAGTAGGGGTTGTCATGGTAATACCGTAACAACATGAATACCCACAGTTTATTTGTATTATACAGTTATAAGAATCGGGTATGTACAGATCAAAAGAAGGCAAAGAATGAAGTGGCCACTAATGACAATAGCAAGGTGGACATGTAGAGTATATTCTGGTTTGCCATGGAATTAGGATCTGTGTAGGCATCACCCTCGGGAATATATGCATTACACTGTAAAGAACCATCACCATTGTATGTCACATTATTCAAGGTAGCAGCAATCTGAAGTGTGGCACCTTTGTTAAAGAAATCCACCTTCAAGAAATTGGGGCGACGACCAAAAGTGGCAGTGCATGTTTCAGCATGTTTTAATAGTGACTCCTGGGCATTGACAATATCAGCAGTACCCTTCTGAGGAATATCTAATACGATAGACCCGAATGTGAGTGTACGGTATAAGAAGTGGTTCAACAAATACATCATCTCTTCGTTGTTATGGGGCTCTGTTGGACGATCGATGACACAGTTGAATGATGATTCGTTGAAATTATTGTAAGGCGTTTCAAACACATAATCGAACTCCTTCATAAACCTGCGATGATATCAATCATTAGCCCCTTTTTAATACTTTTAGTATTTCCCTCCCCCCTTTCTCACCATCTTTCTGTTTAAGGCAACAATTCAATCTCCGGTATAAGAAATTGCTGTTTCCATATAAACAGATTGATATATATAGGAATACATTACCATGGCAATACTGATTGATCGGCACCTTCATCCACAAAATTAATAACTCTCTTCCCACTGGTTATCAATTCCTGTAAAGTGGGCCACTGTCTACTTCCGACTGCTTGGACGTAACTGTATTCAACTAATCCACTAGCAGTGTAGATCTCGTTGAATGAATCCAATCCAAACTCACCCAGATTATTCCAGATAATGGTTATTACTTCATTAGGGTGGTTTTTAACCCACTCAGTGATGACTATAAGTGTATCTAGAGCAGGTCCGGCATTCAATAGAGTACATGATGTATGACAGAGATAGATGCCATTAGCATTGGTAGTAGCATTTGAATATTTAATAGCAGACAGTTTAAGGCCCCTCACACCATCATCTAACTGTGTAGTGATGGGACATAGCTGGTTGGAGGCTGGATTGGCCACGTAACCATAGGAATTGTGAGTAGTAACATATGTAACTGTGTTATAGGGTTTATCACATAACTCAGCATATCCATTGCATGTCTGTTGACCATTGATGGAGGTAATCAACAATAGAACCGAGATAATGAATATGGGTAACATGCTGTATTTACTGCCTAGTTGATATGTCTAATCAGGTATAATATAAACTAGGATAATAAGTGGAAGGAAGTAAAAACAAGATAAGTAAGTGAAAGAGAGGTTGCTCGAGAAGTATAAATAGCAGTGTATTAATAACAATAAATAAATTAATGAGCTATTTATGGTAGATTAGTCCTAGTTGATGGCCATCGGGATTACTTGTGGGCTTTGTAAAACATCTTATTGGGCTGCCCAGAAGCGGGCTGCCAGAAGCGGGCTGTCTTTTTCGAAAAAAAGGGGGATGGAGCGCAGGTTAAATGTTTGATAGCACCTCATAACCGGACACCGGACGGTATCGGATTATGTATTGCCGCTGAGACAATGAGGTGCCCCCTTTTATCAAACTAATTAATGCATGCAGTGGGGCAAACAACCATCTGTAGATGGTACAGTTTGACAGCGCCCCATATACACCAATAATAAGATGTTAGGGTTAACTATGAGCTGAAATAAGATCCACCTTCATCTGTAAGGTACTAAGAAAGTTAAGGTCTAAATGACATAAGTAAAAAAAAAGAGCCAGCCGACTGGTGCCTAACTAACATTAGAAAGTTTTTAAGACCCTTGACTTACATGAAACTCCAGTATTGTCTCTTGAGTAAGGCACAGAAAACAGATCTGTGACAGTAACTTCTCATAAAAAGCTTTATGTAGGTCACCTCGATTGTGAGGGATGAGGGCACTAGGAATGAGTAGATGGCGAGGTACTAAACATTTGATGTGGGAGAGTAATAATAAATAGGTAACTGTTACCTGAATACATAATACCATGGGAGGCAGTATAAAGAACTACCAACAGACGCGTCTAAAGAACTATATATGGAGGAAGAAAGGGAAAGGGGGAAGAGTAAATCACAGTGTATAAGATATAGTTCTGTTCACATGACAATAAGCATGCAGCATCCAATCGTATCTTGCCATTTATTGATAATGGTTATTTACTATACACTCACTCCTAACATACATGAGCATCTTCTGCCCCACTCCTTTTCCAATCTATTTGTACATGTTCACGTATGTCACCACTCAATAAGAATGATTTTATACAATTGGACAGAATGTCTTATGGGTTGAATCAAAAGTAATCAATACTACTCGTTAGCTTTGATCTAGAGGAGCAGTAGAAGATGTAGGCAGACTAGATAGCCTGAATTGAGAAGTGATATCAGGTTAATATGTAAGCATCACAAGTTATCCACTGGTGAGAGAACTTAATCTATACCAGCTAGAAGAGAGCAGGTGCTCTTAACAGGGAGGAACCAACATAATAATATCAAGTAACCAGCCCACTCAAGAAGAAGAAGCGGTGATAGATTTGGCTAATTGTGAAAAGAGATACAAATATAGATCACTGTTAGAAGGCCATACGACAGAGGGTTGTATTATAACTGGAAATATTGGCCATTCGAGTTACAAATGGATAATGCCAAACATGAGAAATGCTGAAGCAGTGTGGAGTAATAAGAGTTGTAGGTTGTTTTCTATATGTTGGAAGGCAAGTCCGAAAGTGAATATTTGGTTTTAATGACTTATCTATTGACTGCAATTTTCAGTGAATATCAGTTCACCCATTCCGAGCAGATTGTGCCGAGGCTAACATTAACAGGCACATATAGAACAGCGCTTGATATCATAAGCATGTATAGGTAGTTGGAAGAGTTTCAACAGCACTGACCAATAGCTTTAAGCGGAGAGGCTAAAAGAATATGCCAAGCTCTAATCGACGTAACGGGTGCCGGGCTGATGGTCATTTGGGAATGGATATCCTCATCATATGTTTCTATGTAAGAGATCATATGGTCATTCAATAAATTCTAATAATTAGAACCAAATGCAAAGAACAAAAATTATCAGCCTGTGTTGACATCTTCATCAGAAGTAATAACGATGGGGACAATTAATAAAACCTTGGGCGATCTATATGGTTTGGTTTCATATATTCAACTTTAAGGTGCCTCAGCACTTAACTCAGTACCCTGATTGTCTGCACAAAATCAAGGATTTGCTCGCAAACATTGATACACACTCTTACTTAAATCAATCCATTTGTACTCATATCTTATTCACTATGTGTCTATCACTCACACCTTATGCACTGTTTATCTATTCAAGAACAAAGGCACAAATGGCCACAGAAATTCCCTATTGAGTTCTATTCATCATTTAGGTAACCGATCCATTCTTTCCACCCAATCGACTATCATCCTAGAGATTAATTCCAAAAGATTAGACTAATTTGAATGAATGTGTAAGCATAGTGGATATACAATGATATCATACTTAAGCATATATACTCATACCAGAGATATTTGTCTGCACCTCACATATCAAAAGTGTAGAATAAGCATACCTTTGTTCTTCAACAATGACACTTCACTATTAACATCTGAGTATACCAGCCAATCACATCGAAGTTTGATACTTCCCCCCTTTTAAGGCTGCTCTATCACCCATCTGTCATTCTGAATGATAAAGTCTTGAAATATTTCATGTTATAAGACCATTCTGCAGCATCATATGACTTAAGATCACTCTACAGATCAAATGGGTACAATATATATAAAGAAGAGCAGTTGTTATCTACTTATTTATGATGTACACCTGTATTTTAATACTATCCTGATGCTCTAATACCAAACTAACCATCCATTTCCCCTTATTAGTATAATTCTATATAAATACAGGTAGGTGAATTCACTATTGATTTGTCTTTACTCTTCTTAAATATCTTATCTTCCTTTATATTCTCAACCACCCATCTAATTATCCCATATCACATAAACAGTCCATTCGAACATATCTTCCTAGCCACAGAGCTCAATCACTCATATAACCATCATACTGAGGAATGAATAACATACTTAAAAATACAAGTGGTATCAATCAGGATCATGAAAAGGGGCATAGGGAGACTAACTACAAGGAGAAGAGAAGAGATTTAGCAGTAGGAAAGGAGAATGAATATCCCCAACCGTCACAGCTTCCAATTCATTATCAATGGAATAAGAAATCTATTAGAGTTAAAGACAAATCGATCAATTATTTAAATAGAGATACAAGTGTCTATAACTCTATGCTCATCACACCCTTCGCACCTAATAAGAATACATACCACGACATGAGCAATAAGAACACAACCAACAGTAACACCTCTTTCAACTATATGCACAAGGACATGATCACTTCCTCATTCAATGACTATTTCATAGAATATGACAGTGATAAACAGTGGAAGAAACTCGATATTCACCACTGTATACCCACTCTAGATACCCATCATTACAATGATAGCAGCAGCACACCTGATACACTCACACCATCACCCATGAGTTCTATCAAGCGAGAATCAGACATATCAGAATACTATGAGGACATCGAAAATGATCTCAATGATTCTGAACTGAACAAGCAAAATAAGCCATTACAGAAGATCCATACACATAGAATGAGTGTCAATACCAATACTAAAACACAGGGATTATTCGATGCTCTCTTTACCCCAACACCCTCTTCTCCTCATCAATCAGTATCCCCATCATCATTGAAAACCCATCCAAAACATGCCGGTTCATATCCGGACACTCTTTCTTCAAAACCCACTACTAAATCCATGCCCAATATAAAGTACTCACCCAACAAACTGTCAGTACTGTTCACCAAACCACCCACTGATCCACAATATGTGAAGTACCAAACATGGTCAAAGAACAATACATCCAATGATTCCCTGTTAACACAGAGACTGAAGGAGGAGGAGTTCGTCAAATCGTCCTTCAAGAGAAACAACTCATCTCTGAAAGAGAAACCATCCACCAAAAGCTGGGATTCATGCAACCAGAACAATGAATCCAAAATACATGTACTGAAGAGAGTGGGATCTGATAAAATAAGGGATACCATGCCCTCTATCAAATCCACCAAATCTATGCAACTCAGTCAAAAGGATACACCTGTTATGTTATCAAAACGTAAATCCATGGGATCTGCCATAAATCAAACACATTCTAATAAAGTATCTAATCATCTATTACCTATATCTCCTATATTAAGTGATAATGATTTACAACTAAGTAATGAAAATGGACAGATCATTGCTCGCTATGTAATAGAAACCGAAACCATAAACCAGACACTCATTCTAATCCTTTTTAATTAATTTAGAAACTGGGCAATAGTATAGGCAAGGGTCACTTTGGTTCAGTGTACAGGTAAATTGTATATGCATGAACAATCATCAATCCATTCTAACTTCTTTCATAAACAGGGCACTTGATCTGTTATCGGGAAAGACAGTGGCAATCAAGCAAATCAATCTGATGGATGCAAGAAAGCAGGATGTGACTGATATGATGGTAAAGAATAAGAACAATAATGGATCTCAATGGAAAATACTCATCTCTCTTTTTTTTTATCAGGAAGAGGCCATCCTATTGAGTTCTTTAACCCATCCCAATATCGTTAAATATGAGGGATTCATACAGACTCATGATCATGTTAATATCGTACTAGAGTATGTGGAGAATGGATCACTTCAGAACACCCTTAAATCATTTGGAAATAGCTTGCCTGAACATCTAGTCGCCAGTTATTGTAGTCGTATTCTGGAAGGATTGGCCTATCTTCATCAGCAGGATGTAGTTCATTGTGACCTAAAAGCAGCCAATATTTTAACAACCAAATGTGGCGATGTTAAACTCTCAGATTTTGGTGTTTCCCTTAACCTAAGATTGAAGGGTCAAGAGGATACACTTGTATGTGGTACACCATACTGGAGTGAGTATTATAAAGTGTAATATGCTTATATACCTGAAGCTCATACTCTTTTCACAGTGTCACCTGAAGTTATAGAGTTAAAAGGGGCATCCGTCCAATCTGATATATGGTAAGAATTAATAATCGATTTTACCCTGAATATATATTTATACTATATCAAACACATCTTGATTGTTATAACACTATGGGATAATATATACTCATGAAATATTTCTTTAAAAAAAAGGTCACTAGGATGTACCATTATCGAACTATGTACAGGAAAACCACCCTATGCTGATCTTATAACAATGACAGCCATGTTTAGGATTGTAGAAGATGAATTACCTCCTTTACCAACGAACATTTCTAATGTAACTAATCCCAAACCTAACATATATTATTGTATTTATTCTAATGTATTCCCTTTTTTTCCAACAGGATCTAACAGACTTCCTTAAACTATGCTTCAGGAAGAACCCAGAAGATAGACCCAAGGCAAAGGATTTATTATATCATCCATGGATCAATAGGCAGCCCCATTCACCCTCACTTGGTAAGAACACAGGCAGTTCAGAAGACCCTTCAGTAATGAACAATCAGAGGATCAATGATGCCAAAGATTTCTCACCTGCATCTACCATAAACTACCATGAATCAAACTTCTTACCGGCATTGGAGTTGCTAGCAGAGTGTAAACCCAAGAGTATGTTTGTATCCAAATTGAGTGAGAGACAGGGATTAATGAAACGCCAATCCATGTCTATATCCACTGAAGAGCAGCAGAAACATTCACATAGTCTCATCGACTGTTCTTTCCCCAAAGGTATAAGAAGGAACATAGTAATCTTCTTTTTTTCCTTACTCATATGCGCATGATATAAAATAGGAGCAGGCCCATGCAAGGAATGTAACTTAAGGATCAAGAGAGAAGCATTAGTATGTAAAGGTAAACGTTGATAGGGCATAAATATAAAATCCAAGGGTCCTAAATTCATAAATTTAGACTTCTGTGGATATATTTGTCATAAGCAATGTAGGAATCATGTAAGTGATTTAACATTAGAGCAGTTAGAAGGAATAACTCATTTCACTTCATTTAGATGACCCACAGCAATCATCTTCTCGACAATCAACATAGAAAAATAGACTTTAATCAACACAATCGATCTTCTCTCTTGGGTCCTAATCCTATTGCCTCTGTTTCATATCAGCTAAAAGAGAGGTTTTCATTCTCCAAGATGCTATCTAGACCTCCTACCCTTATGGACAATGGAATCATCACTCCCACACATACTAACCCTATACCATTGCTGGGAGATATCAAATCATCCACTACCAAATCGCGTACGTTGTGGTGGAAGAAGAAAACCAAGGCACAAGAACTGTGATGGATGTTTATTGAATAGAAAATAATAATGTACTATAATAATAAAATGGATATTCCATATAAATATGAGCGAGAATATTTGATCAACAAGATAATTACACCATTTATCTATAGTTTGCTATCATTGACTGACTGATTAGGCAAGGTATATTGATAGCCATAGAACATAGGACTAATGACAGAGGGATCAAATGTGTGATTCTTGTTGTACTGTTTATTATACTGCTGCTCGTCTACTCTTTGGAAGGCAGGGTGGACATGTGGAATAGAATGAGTCATCCTACTCTCCATTATTTTGGGTTTGGGGTACATAAGATAGAAAGAGAGAAATAAATGCGGAGACTGATTTATAGATGTTATGCCCTTACTTATCGTAATAAGCATAAATCCAATGGTATTTATAATATACTCAGTCTAGTTACTTATCATACTAGAATAGACACAGAAGATACGAACAATGAATAGTTAGAATATTTAATAGAATAAACACACACTATCTATCTCTATGTACACATATCTATCACTGTTGTTATTGCATATGGAGTGTACATAACAGGGCTATTAGATTACTGTCATCAGGTGACAGTCGTCATTAGGGTTCATAGTGTTCATTATCTTCATGCATAGGGGTATCTTCATCCAATTCAAAGGTGTCATCCAAATCAAACAGTAATACAATGAGCAGTAATATCGGTAGAACCACTTTAGGCCGCATCACCTTCCGAGTAAACTGAATGATAATAGCACCAAACAGGGAAGGTGAGGGGAGTGTTGACTTGGATGAGGAAGTAGAGGAAGCCGCAGTAGCTACTGTGGTTATAACCCGAGAACTCAGGTACTGATATGGAAATAAGGTAAATCCAGCTTCATTCACCATGTTGAAGAATAAAAGGATAGAGGAGAAGAGAAAAAAAAAATAGTGAATGGGGTAAACACAAATGAAACGTGACTATTTATCCAATAGGCTGTAAAGTGTACTATGCGCATGTACAGCGTGTGTATTTATGTATGTTATTTATATATATATGTATGTGTGTGTGTTGTATATATCAACATTATCTACTTATAATTTACACATTTACTTTTTGATAGTCACTCTTACATAAGGTACATCTACATCCTCATCGTCAGCATCATTAACACAAACCTCAAATATGATGGATTTCACATAAGATGGAATAGGCTTCTTGGACACACTTTCAACCAGCTTAGACAGCTTCATATTCAATCTCTCTTCCTTCTTCTTCTTATTCATGAAGAACGAGTATAACATGGAAACACCCGATGCAACCATAGTAACTTCCAAATTATGTTCCGTCTTGAAGTAATCAATGAATTCCTGCAAAGTAATATCACCGTCAATATCAAAGCGATCCCACAGACTGAATTTGACGCCGTTATATTCAAGGACGGGCATGGCTATGGGTTCAGAGAAGCCAATAAAAGGCAGTGCTAAATTGACAAATCCATTCTTATACTGCTCCAACTTCTTCTTTCCGTCAATGATCTTGTAAAGTTCCAGACAGACCAGACCAGTTACCATGGCGGTAGTGGTGGCAATAGCAGGAATAATCTTACCGGCAATAAACTTGGTCTTGTATCTGTCAGCAGGTTCAATACCATAGTTCATAGCACGTAGATTGGATGTCGCAGTGATAAAGTCAATATGGTGATTGGTGTCATCATCTTTCTCAAATTCAGCGGGCTGCAGACGGAATGATCCGAAGCTGGAGGGAGAGGGTAACTCAGCAATAAGATTATACAGTGTATCGGCAGGTGAATCATTGTCCATGCTCTCATTCTCGTTCACCTGGATCTTCACACCTTCCTTGGGTTTGAATTCAGGGACAATAATATCATCCAGTACTTTACGGATATAGTTCTCATCATTTTCGGCTTTGATATTGTAGTTGTAAGCATGTAAAAGAGCAGCATCTATGACAAAGTCAAGATGGGCTCGGTTGTTCACATCAAACACAAGAGGAGTAGGTGCACGCTTAGGACCGGACCAGAACAACTGACCAGTGGAGGTAACAGCATCCACAGGGAAATTGAATAGTAACTGGCGGATAGTATTACTGAACAGATCCTCAAACTTAAGTCTTGCCCATCTGATACAGTCATCAAATGATTCAGCTCTATCCACAGTCAAATAATTATACACTGTCTCAATGGTATCCTTACTTGTTCCTCCCTGTTTCATTGTAGATTCAATAAAATTGGGCTGAGTCAAATAGAGATTGACATTGTCTGCAGGCTGTCTAAACAATCCCTCAAACAAATCACGAGCCCACTGAATAGTGTGCTCAATAGCATTGGGGAAGTTCTTTAGTGTACAGATAGGGATACTCTTCTCTGGAGGATCTTGGGATGATGAGTATGATTCTGTCAAGAATGGAATGATGACTTGGGTATTTCCTTTGGTGCCTAATGTGCCTGATTCCAATAATGGCTTACGGTAATAAACACATCGACGATCCATATATTTACCTAGTATGGTGATAAGCACCTGTTCATCTTATAAATATACTATAACTACTTACGAGCTTCTACATTGTCAAGGGCGTTCGTGACACCATCCAGAGCTTCAAAGAAATCATCATCGTATATGTTCTCTGTTTCAGGGCCAACACGCTCTTGGAATACATTGATCTTTCCACGCAAATCAGGATTCATCTTCATGACAGCTTCTGAGGCACATTCAGATTTCAATTTCTATAGAGTCATTAGTAATGGCACAAAGTATATCTCCTTTTGCTGCTACTTACTCCAACATCTGATGATCTAAACAAGAATTGTCTGTTGAGATTACTCTTCTCGATTGTGTCCATGTCAGTAATAGTCAAATGTCCTTTGGGGCCAGAACCCAATCCGATCATAGCCCAGTTCTTAAGCATCTCACAACCAATGGCACCAGCACCTACAAGGAATTCATTGGTGTTACTGATGACTTCTTGGAATGCACGACCAAACACAGCAATTTGACCATCATATCGAGAACCAATCTATTACATTCACAATGGTTGAGTCAATCTATTCAGGAGAGTATTAGTATTCTACTTACAGGTGCACAGAGTTCTTCTGACAGAGGGGAGTTCTCGGGGAGTGCTTCAAGGGCATCAAAGTACATGAACTGATGAATAGGACAGAACTTGCCACTGACAGCCTTAAGTGCTTCCTGAGCAGCCAATCCACCAAATACAGCTACCATAGGAGACAACTCACCGGCTGATTGATAAGCTACTTCTTTAATCAACTTCTCATCCAACTCGGGTTTGTCATCCACAGTGGACACTAATGCCTTTGTTTCTTCCAATACTTCGGTGGCATCAGCTTCATTTCTGGGCTTAGGGAAACGATTGTGTTTTCGAATGAAGGTTGACAAAGCTTGGAAAGCAAGATGTAGTTGCATAGGACGATCGAACTTGGCAAAATCAGATACCAAGAATTCAGGAGCAGCTAATGCTTCCTTGTATGGTTTCTGAGTCGAGGAAACAAGAGTGTGTGAGTTTAACAGAGATATTATTTCCCCAAATAAGCAGTACTTACGAAGTCGATGTATTTGGGTAATTTTACTTGAGTGAATATTCCTCCATTCACATAGTCTCCCAAGTTGGAAGTATCACCAATTCCAAAACTGTAGGGACCGAATACCTTGACTTTTCTGGGTGCACCGTCGTTCAACTCAGTCATGCCTTGAATCTCTTTGAATGTCACATAGTCACCGTCTTCCAATCCATGGCGCACTTCATCTAGACAGGTGACTGTTCCATCTTCCTCCTGCAGAAACAAATGGTTAGATCAGGTTTATCGAGCACATAGTACCGTTTTTACCTTGGAGATAGCAGCAATCATTCCATGCAAGGGTTCTTCACCAGTGGCATCAATCACCTCGAATTGGGTGCCAAAGTCATTGAAGATACGACTACATGAGCCATAAGTGTTTGGTGAATATAAGGAAGTTAATTAATCAACTTTCATTGATGACGTACCCAAACAATCCACGCACTTCAACCGATATGAAATAAATGTTATTAGTGTGGCATATTTCAGAAATGGCCACCTGTTTATCCATTGTCATTTCAGTAAGAACGACTACTTTATAGTTCTGCAACACATCTTCTGTCAGTTCTTTCTCTAATAAATTCACAGGAACATATGGATTCAATTCAGCCAATCTGGGTTGTGTTACTTTGGCTCGAGGTTGGCCGATATCCGCCTCAGTCAAGTAGAACTATTCAAAGAGGTCAACAGGTGCACTCCTCATAGATATGTGATAGTATTTACCTGAGCAGATAAATCACTTATCTCAACAGGAGAAGGATCCCATATGGTCACACTTTTAACGCCAGCAAGAATCACATTCTTGGCTGATAGAGAAGATGAATGGTTAAAGGACAATATATTAGAGTCTTTTCTTTTTACATACCAATTTCAACACCAAGACCCTTCATGCCTACAATCAGGACATGAGCAATAGCCATCTTCTTCATAGCTTCATGGCCTAATACATAACTATTATTGGATAAGATGGTGTTAGAAGAGTATTATATACATTGTTGGAATAGAGATGGTGGAGACTGGTAGGTCAATAGAGATTAAAGGTAAACGCGTATGCATCCACAAGTGGAAATAGTAACAGTCGAATAGAAGCGGCCAATGCAGAATAAGTTAACTTACAGTTGGCGAGAGTAAAGACTTTCATCGATTGCTTGTTCAGAATCAACGTTCATATTCGACATATTTTCAGATAGTTTAATAAAGGGAGATAGAAAAGAGTGGAAGACAATCGAACTGCTATAATATTTTTTTTGTAATGGGAATGAACCAATCAGATATTTGGGAACGAACCAAACTATTGGTTGAATATGGAATACGAATTGCAAGAAATGGGCAGTAATATCGACATTGTAAAATGTACAATGGGTTCATAGGGTGAAGATAATGAACATACTAGTGACAAAGAGAATAAGAATAAGCTGAATATAAACCAGAAGTTTTGTTCATAGTATAGAGTATAGAGTATACAGTTATCAGACAACTTCTAGGTACAATGTTCTATGATTACAATTATTATTCTCATTGTCTGC
This sequence comes from Pilobolus umbonatus, assembly GCA_025528865.1. Taxonomy (NCBI): domain Eukaryota; kingdom Fungi; phylum Mucoromycota; class Mucoromycetes; order Mucorales; family Pilobolaceae; genus Pilobolus; species Pilobolus umbonatus. The sequence continues at coordinate 330,586 of JAIXMH010000006.1, forward strand.
TGTGAATATTCAAGACATGAAGAGAGAGTATAGCCCTTGGAATAAATGTGTTCATTTATTCACAATATCCCCTGAGCATCTATATCTGTATATACTAACATCATATGATGGCAACTTCCCGAGATTAAAGCCTATTCCTGCATACTCATCATTACATTAGTTTCAGGGCTATCTGCCCATTTACGTGTTTCAATTCCATTCAAAGTACTGTTAAGCTTCACTCCCCCCGTTTACTGTTGCTTTTTACCCTGTAAATGACTAGAATACTTATTTCAAATTGTGGAAGTTATAGTTGCAAGAACTTTATTAACTTGTAATATTGGGTTTATAATTCAACGTGTTCAATTTGCTCAACAGGTTCAGCAGTTAATACACCACAATCAGCAATGACAATGTTCACCTTGGGTTTATCTCTAGGTCTAATAATCACATAATAAATGAATAATGGAATATGGCACACACACAAAGACTTACCCAGTAGCAGACTTCTCGATCTTAGTAACAACGTCCATACCCTCGATGACCTTTCCAAATACTACATGTTTACCATCTAACCAGCTAGTTTTAATAGTAGTGATAAAGAATTGAGAGCCGTTGCTGTTAGGTCCAGAGTTAGCCATAGAAAGGATACCCTATAGATCATCCTGATTAACAATTGTACACATGCTAGTGGTAAATTTTACTTACAGGTCCGGTATGCTTCAACTGGAAGTTTTCATCATTGAACTTCTTACCATAAATAGATGCACCACCAGTACCATCGAAGTTGGTGAAATCACCACCTTGAATCATAAAGTTTTTAATTACACGGTGGAAGATAGAGCCTTTATAACCAGATCCGCTTTCACGAGTAGCCAACTGCTTGAAGTTTTCAGCTGTTTTAGGGACAACCTAATCATTCAAATAGGTTATTAATAACCATGGTAACAACAATAGCAACAGTCATGGTAACAACAACAGCAATAGTCATGGTAACAACAATAGCAATAGTCATGGTAACAGCAATAGCCATAGTCATGGTAACAGCAATAACGACAGCCATGGTCACAGCAATAAGAAGAAGAATATCCTGAACCAAAATTAATATTATCGAATAAATACCTTTCCATAAAGACCAATAACAATACGACCGAGATTGACATCTCCTTGTTTAATGTCAAAATAAACTATGAAAAAAATATTAGTTTTACGTGATAAACAGTACTTATTAAGTAGGTACCTTTATCGGTTACAACAGGTTCTTCATAGGCAGAGACATAGTTAAATGTAGTGAGTGCCAGAAGAAGAGTTACCACCAGTACGGTAAAATTCAAACGAAACATGATAAACAAATGAAGGAAAGAGAGTAAATAATAACTTTCTTTTTGGGGATTAACCTAAATGTGTGTTGAAAGTCTACTGTTTATTGGGATGAATAAAAAATATTTTTAGGATACTTATAGCCAATCTTGTCTATTCCCTAATAATATCATTGGTTAATTACCAACATTATCTCTTTCTATTCGATATTACAAATATTGTTATATTTGTACGGTAGCCAATATTATTGATGTATATTCCCAACACTTCCTCAAAAACACAGCAAAACACAGCAAAAACACAGCAAAAACACAGCAAAAACCTGTAATGTGATATAGGAAGTTTTTGGTTTATAGGGGAGTGGTTGCTCTATTTATTCAACGTCTGTAACACATATAAAGTGGTGAGACGAGCTGGGTATAAAATAATAAAAATAAAATAAAATAAAAAATAAAATAGATAAGTAGAAAAGCTTGTCTATATAGAATAAACAACTATGCTAGGAGAGTTCAGCTTGAAGCTTTAATATAGGAAGTGTGGCTAACCTCCTATTAATATGGGATTTTGTGCACCCTTGATAATCATATCAATAAAAATAAGTGGTTTCCCCCGAGTAGTATATATGGATATTTTCATATAAGATTGCTAGAGATTAAATCAGGAACTGGGAAGTGTCTACTAATTGAAAAAGTGAGCCTGTAGAATTTAAGTATAGTCGACCCCTCTGATCCCTAATATCAATAATAAGACGGCGAATACCATCATTTTATTGTCAAAGCCCGAGTACAGCTTCGATATGAGAATTCAATGCATGATCACCCACCACATTACAGTAATAAGTACTCTACTGTATATAATAAGATAATGTGTTTCATATCATTACTATTACCCATTAGAGGATGATCGGTAGTGTAACAGAACTGCACCATTTAATAGGTGTATAAGTATGTACAAATATCAGTACAAGAACACTGTTGAGAATCTTATTTTTACTCCTAGTTTAGTTTGTTTATTATCTATTACACACACTAAACACTAATTGATATATAATCAGGAATCAGTTTTTCACTGTTATAGTATGTAAGTGACTTCTATCGTTTAACATCAACCTTAAACTACACACCAGATCTGGAATAAAATGATCTGATATTATTACACCATGTTATTGCCTGGAAACAGTTAATATTAATAGATTGTCCATAAATAATATGCAGAAATGCTCATTCAGTGCAAAATTGTAGATGAAGGGGATTTATTCTTTAGCTTCTGTACATTACTGCAATCTGGAACTAGTGTTAGAGTGAGACACTCTACTTATATTTCATGCCCAGCGAAAAATTATAATAACAAAATTAAGGTTACATATAAATGAAGAGGTCAATAATATAGGTGAGATAACATATCGTATTCTTTATGTCTAATGAGTCAAATCTACGCTTACTCCCATCCAATAAAAGATCCATATCAAGAAGGTGATGTAACCACTAGTTACCTAAGATCAATTGAGTGCATATCCTATATTCATTGTTCGTTGATAAAATTTATGATACTTACTCCCTTTAGATCAGTCATTTATGGTTATTGAGTGAACATAATGAACTATTATTCTATTGAAACCCCCATCTACCAACGTCTGTATGATAAAGTGCCGAATAGTCTATAAAAGGCAATAGACACATCTAAGATATATATATATACTCTATATTATAGATGTTCTTAGAATAAAGCTATATGTATATGTGTGTATATGTGTGTATATGTGTGTATATATGTGTATATATGTGTATATGTATAAACTATGTATCCATGTACAGATAATAAATACATTAAGATGATTGAACCCAGTGAGGGCATTCAAGCACATAGCATAATGAATAGAATAAGGCACTATAAATGGTATCTTTGTTTCAAATCACTATCTGATTATAACCAATTACCTTCTTATATAAGGGGAGATACTTGCCATGATATGTAACCATAGTAACTGATTGATAGACACAGTCTCCGAATGAATGGTAGTATTAACATCATTTATCAGTTGTGCTATTCATCTTTATCCTTCTATTTTAAGAGAAGGTTTCATTTGTACACTGAAGAGTGAGTGTTAGGTGGTGGGGGTGGTGCGGGCGGCGGAACCACTTATGTGACGTCAGAATGTGTAGTACATACATTTATGATACATGTATTTTTAAAGGGGGGGGAAAGGGATATTTGGTGATTGTGTGGGAAAAGAGAGAGGTAAGATCAAGAAAGAGAAAAGAGAGGGGGACCTGGGATGATCTTCTATTGTATTTACTGTATGTGTATTATGGTGTAATAAATTGCAGGGAAGGGGGTAAGTAATCACTATCGGCGGGAGATCAATGGAGGACGCTAATAACAGGACTCATAGTGATGGAACTTACCTTATTTCAATCCGAAACTCTAAATCGGTCATTCTTAGGGAATAAACATAAAGTGTGTGTGTGAATAGATATATATATACACACACATACACACACATACACATACATACACACACACACACACACATACACACACATACACACACATAAACACACACACACACACACAAACACACACACACCCACACACACTGATAAATATATACACACACTATGTTTATTCATAAGTAAGAAAGGGGGAAGATCTCAAATGGAATCAATGTTAAACAGTCCAAAGAACTAGTTAAGTGCAACTTTAATTTTTATTTTTATTATTATTTTTCTTTTTATCGCACCATCCTTACTCCTACTTTCTCTTCCCCCCCACATACACACACATACACACACACACATACACACACACACACACACACTTCATCAATCAATCAATTCCAACTTTTCTTCTTCTCTTTATTTCTATTCTCATATTTACACTCTCCCTTCTTCTCTTGATTATATTCCATATATAGTAACCATCTCTCCTCATATGAAATCAAAGTGAGTTATTACTACAGATAGTGACAGCAATGACTGATTTATTATCCTATTAATATAGTAATACACAACATAAGAATTCAGGTGTTAAGAAAGTGTCAAAAAAATATGGAAAGCCTAAAAGTGAGACAGTAACAATCAGCCTGAAGAAGAGAGAATCAACTGTAAATAAACATCAAGACACTTCATATGACATCAAATCTATTGCTAGGAAACTGAAGAGCAATCTATCTGTTGCTGCCCAATTCATGAACAACAATGCATCCACTTCCTCCTCTTCTTCCAATGTTCAATCTACGCTGTCCACTCCTGATTGGCCGAAGAATAAACCTGTCTTACACAACCTACAGTTATTGAAGCAGTATCTTACTTTTGTCTCCCAAGAATCACATACTCAAATCACTCTGGATGATGATAAGCACAGTATCCAATTCAACTTCTCTAATAAGCAGAAACTACATGAACCAATAGAAAAGCATGAATTAGATGGACGATTAGGTGCTACCCTCATTGAATCCATGGTACATAATACACCCACATTAAATGGTAAGAATGACATAAGTTTATTTGGAGTGTATATAATAGCAAGAGATAGAGAGGGAGATAGAATAGAGAGAGGGAGAGGGTGTCTATATTCACTCACTCTTCTCTATACTCTACTCTGCTCTGCTCTATTTATATATCTTTTTATGTTTATATTTGTATGGACAGCGAGCCATTGTACTACTTTATGATGTTGATTCATGTGAACATTTTAAACTGACTTTCAATCTACGTATTTTTAATATATATTTAAAAAGAATTACGCCCAGTACCTTATTCAGCCAATCGTACAACCATCGACCGTCGTCGTCCTGGCAGACCTCCCAAACCAAAAAGCACATCTGATAAGGACATCAACATAAAGAACACCAGTTTACGCAAGAAGAAGAGAGACAGCATTTCCTGTATATGTGATTCACCACATGAGGAATTTGGAGCAATGGTACAGTGTGATGACTGCTCAAGTTGGCTTCATTTGGATTGTCTGGAATTGAATGATGAAGCACTTGAAGGAACATTTCGTTGCCCTCCCTGTTTTTTGTCTCTAGGCAACAGCAATATGGATTTCAAATTGACAAGTTCTCTCACTTGGAGATTCGCTGCGCAATGGAAGAGTAGAAGAATAGCAGCTATTGACAATGATGAATGCACCAGTGATGAAGATGATGATGAAGATGACACAATGACAGATACAACCATTAGTAACCATGGCAACTATCAGATCAACACTGATCTAATGGATTATGAAATCGATTACTATTATAATACCAATAATCACATTAAATCTACATTCAACTATAATACAATGGAGGAAATCACCCCAGCCGAATCAGTCGACCATAACAACACTGATCACAACAAACAGAACGGTGATCCCACCAATTATTCGTCTGAAGGTTTAGTTGATTGGACAGATGGTTCATCTGAATCTAGATTTAGTAGCAGTCAACACAGTGATGACAGTCCCAGTGAAGCTAGTACCCCCGATGAACATCTCTATAGCTCTGACCCCTTCGAAAATCAAGATAATATTGCGGACATGTTATTGAGTCCTGGGAACCTCGAATTACTCTCCCGCCTAGCCTATCTCCATTCACTGGAATCCAATCAGCATGAACTGATTGCACCCAATGCATCAGATGTCTTCTTATGTGAGAACTTGTAAGTACTTATCACTATGGATCAAGTTATCCAACCAGTTTACTCATCTATTCTATCAATATAGTTCCAAGAATTCACTCTATCTTCCATCCTCACCCCAAATACCTCGATTGTCCATTGAATCACCACCCTCAGATATCTGTCCTCAATTGTTATCTGAATTCTGCTTTGATTCAGGCCCATTCTGGGAACCCCTTCTCTAGATATTATATATATACATACAATTATCTTGTGCCGTCAATCATCCCACTATCCCCACCATCACCCTTTCCCATCTTATTTATTTATCTATTCGACTGAAGGATTAGATGAATAACTAGTATTGTAAATATCCTTTCCCTCTTCATTTCAAATCAAAAAACATATCATATTCATATACTCTTATCAACATATCATCCACTCTATCTTCCCCTTCATTATATAACCACTCGAAGAGTAAGAAAGAAATAACGCATGAGACCACTACAAAAAAAACAACCCCACCCAGGGCAAAAATACCAGAAAAGTACAAACCGATTACAACAACAGTAACTGTCAAAGTAAAAAAAAATGAATTCATCCTCATTTTTATATACATAAAAACCAACGCACACACACATACACACACATACACATGCAACATATACTCATATCCATCCTTACATTTGCACATATATTATAGTGTTCTTCAACCAAATATTGCACCGTATATATCATTCGACATTATGCATTCAATGTTAATAGTATCTGCGTGTCCATGTTTTACAATTGCATATATTCACTTCCATAAATATTAGTTCATCTACCCTTGTATGTTAATAAAAACAGCTTACTTTCATATACACAGTCGTAGCGTGTTTCATGTTCAATTGAAGTGGCAGCTCCCTATGCTCAGCCTCATGCATCCTTTTCTCTTGATGAATTACATGCAGTACCTTGTTACATGACACTTCAATAGCGGCTTATGTTTACCTCAGTTATTAGTTATTTGGGTTACCGTTAACCTTAATCATTCCGATGGTCTATCATGATCAGAACGATATGCATTCTGATCATCTGTGCTTAGTGACTTCTTTTAAAGAAAATAGATTTGGACCCGCTGTGAGTCAAAATGATATATTTAAAACTTAATCCTGTATTTATGAAGTGGAAATATATTGTTGGTAAGTGCATAGGGCGGGGTATATGGTATTAAGCCATCTTCTGAGCTCCTTTGGCGAGCATTTTCCGAGTCTTTCTGGGGTATTCATTTGAATATAATTGCTAATAATAGTAGCAGAATCTTGTTTCTTTTATGTGGTATTAACCGTCTGGATAAACAGGTAGAATGTATTATACACACTGAAGATATATCAAATACTCGCGTACAATAGATCATCTCAGTCATTTCAAAATCAGAATGTGATTGAGAAATGCGATTTACCCCTGTATTGGTTACACCGACATGAAATACTCCTCAAGACATCGCCGACTGGAAACATTAATATCTCTTTTTATCTCTTTACTAAGCGGCTATCACCAGGAATATGACTAAGAAGCAGGAAACATTGAATCCTTTGGCTATTGCAAAGCTCTTGGGTCCTTCTAACCCCAAATTAGATCACCTTATTCGCTTTCTAAATTCAGTCAGAGGCACTGATAAAGTGTTGATGGTAAGTAAGCGATGACCATCCTACTCAACTTCTCACCTAATCAACTTTATGGTAGTTCATTCAATACTGGAGTAAGGTGATCATATGGTTTCTTCAGCGTAGATCTCCTGCATTACAGGCTGTTGGAAAGGGTGTATCTTTGATCCAACGTATTAAAAACTTCTCTGGTCCAGTCAGTGATTTCCGTATTCTGTTACGTTATTATGGTCTATTGCCTATGGTGCAGTACATGAATTACATCGAATATAATCCTCCTCAGAGTAAATTGGCCTTGACAATCGAGCGTCTCCAGAATTGGTCCAATATCATTTATTATCCACTTGAACATATCTATTGGTTAGGATGTCATCAAGTTATTCCTATCTCTCAAGAAAAGACAGACAAGATCGGTATGTGGAGTTGTCGTTTCTGGGCTGCCTATGTAGTGTTAGAATATGGCCGCTTATTTGAACAGCATAGGTGTCTCAAGGAAAAAGAAACTTCTTTATTGAAGCGTATTAAGAGTGGAGATATTGGTGTCAAAGAAGATCCTGAGGCTGAAATGGGCGAGATCAAGGCAGAGAGAACAACTATGATAATTAATGCTTGCATCAATACTGGGTAAGAACTGAATTTGGGTTCATATGATATAGGGATTACTGATTCATCGAACTTGTTTCCCCCCCCCCCCCCCCTAGTTATTTACCCTTGACTGTACACTGGTCCCTGGAGAGATCCAGTTTCCCGGATGTGTTGGTTGGCGTATTTGGTGGTTTTGCATCTGTATTCCAAATTTATTCTGCATGGAAGGCAACTGCTTAGATTGATTAGATTGGCATTGATTGATGAGTAGGATTGAAGTTTTTAATAAAAAATAATAACAGTCATCTTTCATTCGATTGATTATTCAATGCTCATTAATAAAAAATGTAAAAGATTCACAGAATCTCTCTTTTTTTAACCATTGACATTACTCACACCACCAGACCTATACTCACACTACCAGACTTATACTCATATCTTACACACAAACCTCTACTGCCCCGGGTTTTGCCTAGCAAATGTTAAATTTTATGTTACGGCGTATCCATGACTACATCCATGACTAGCCCTATTTGGCTATTTCCATGACTAGAATAAAGGTAATACAGTCCTGTGACTTTATTAAGGAAAAGATATAAAGTTTGACAGATTATCATTCTAAGTGATATACATGTCATTCGTTTGTTTATTCTTCTTCCATCCCACTCCCTCCATACATTTGAATACCCGACGGTGGAGGGGGATGATTCAGGCAGGGTTGTATAATAAATAAATATTAGACCTGGCAACTATTATTATTATTCTGACTATGAATAATACTCAAAGTGTGTAAATCCACAAAATTCAAAATAATATTCGTATTGTCTTATTCCAAAGTGGGAAGAAATAAAAAGGGGGTCTCTTTATTTATTACATCTTATATTGACTGGTATAAAGTGTATCTGTTCATATATACACACACACACACACACACACACACACACAGTTATTGGTGAATATTTCTCACACGCTTGTCATTCCGATTAAGAAGTATTCTTACATCACAACATAGTGGGCCTTGTTTATATTCATAACTCATTCCTCAAGCACACCAACCAAATATGCTCCCTGCTCTTACATTTTCAACAAGAAGGGCCAAATCCACCAACTGTCTATGGCAACAAAAACTATATTCTTTTTACGTTGAACAGCTATTTAAACACCCCAAATTGACAAGATCACTCTCCAGCTGGAATCATAGACCCACTCTCCACCGACCATCCTATCTGATACGTCATTCACATGACTATAACACAGTACTCTGGTTTCTAGTGATAAGATCCAGTTCGACTTCTGCCCTTACAGAAGAAAATAGAAAAGAAGACTTGACGTATAAAAAACTACATCCTAGAACGATGAACAAAACACTTCACTTACCATCTCTATTCCATTGTCTCTCTCACTCATCTGTCTCCAACAAAAAAAAGTTCAAATCTCTGCGTACTGCACTCTATAATACCACACAATATGACTCCGAGAAAGCATGGCTGATATATGAGCAAATGATACAGTTTGGTGTCGATAAACTGCTGAAGGCCAACCATTACGGCCAACTCTTGAATATAATGAAATATGGACACGCAGAAAACAACTCGGTTCAACGGATGTTGACTGTTCTCGAAAGAATGAAACAGACGCAGGAACCATCTTCGTATCATATATCTCAGGTATTGTATGCCATGAGTCGACAAGGACTGGCAAAGGAAGCACTCAAATTGATCAAGGAAATGAATGATAAAAGTAACTTTCATCCTCAAACGAATCATTATCTGTCATTGGCTATTGCACTCAAAAAAAGTAGTGCTCGGGATCCGCTCTTGATAGAAGAATCTTTGCGATTGATGATTGAGGATGCCGAGAAGAGAGATGTGGAGATCAACTCGTCTATTCAGTCTACCATGATTAGTCTGCTCGCTCATAGTGGGCAGGATTCACTGATAGCAGAGTTTATGAAGGCAGCTAATGAATCTTATAAGAGGAATAAGTGTAAGAATGGAGAAAATATCAATGATCAGCATTACAATGTACATATCTATACTTCACTCATCATGAAATTTGGGAATGAAGGTGACACTGCTGCTGTCAAACGGCTTTATAAAGAAATGAGAAAACACAATATCAAACCTACTATCGTCACCTACACTTCACTGATGAATGCTTATGGTAGGGCAGGTGATTTCAGTGCATCCATTCAGTTATTAGAGGATTATGAACGTAAATACAAACGCATAGAGAACAGTATGGTCACTGCCCTGTTGACACATGCTATATATCATGACGATCTACTGAATGCACAGAAAGCAGCAGATTTTATCACCAAGAAACAAATGAAGATAGAGGACATGGATGATAGACTGAGAACAACCTTGTTGTGGTTAAAGGCAAAGAATAAGATAGATGACGCTAGAGACTATTTTGACTATCTGTACTCAGTCAACAAAAGCTATGTGAACCATATTATGGTGGATCATTTAGTGACAGGTTATGGCCACAGGCGAGACAAGAAGAATGTAATTGACAGTTTCAACCTGAAGAACCAACTCGGGCAGCCATTATCAGAAGAGGATGAATTACGATCGCGCCACTCTCTTGTGTATGCTCTGTTCAGGTGTGGAGATGTATCAGGAGCACTCGGTGTGTATGCCTGGATAAGAACACATACGTCTCCTGACCAGATCACTGCCGCTATGGTAGTGAAAGGCCTCATTATGAACCATGAGCCAGATCTTGCATGGCGACTGTTCAAGAGTCTCCAGGTTGAGGGTATTCAGCCCAATCTTCATGCTTATTCCACCATTTTGAAGGCATTCGGTCATAAACATGATATTCTTACTAAGCGCAAATACCAAACCATGGACATTGACCCTTCTCTCTTGGAATCTGCTGGCATCCATCTACCTCAATTAGATTTCTTACATTCACCTGTACCAAGTACCACAGAGGCATTGAATCTCTTTCGTCAGATGACAGGTTTTCACCAACCCAATGCCTTTACATATACCACTTTGATTGCATGTTTTGCTAAGTCTAATATCGAAAAAGCCATCAGCATATTCAGACACATGTGTCATAATCAAGTATCACCCACAGTAGAGACCTATACTGCACTGATACAAGGATGTGCTATATTCAGAAATAGTGAATTAGGACTCATGCTATTCAACCATATGACTGAGAGACAAGTGCAGCCCAATGCAGTGACATGGAGATACCTGTTGAAATGTTTATTGAGAAGTCGTGTAGATAAAAAAGAAATAGATAGAATTGGCTCCATGGCCTTGAAAGCCTTGAATAAAGAAAAGTTAGGATCATAGGAAATTATCATTCTCTTATTAATACACAAAAGGGAAGAGCTTTATTATTATTATTATTATTATTATTATTATTATTATATTTTGGTAATAAGAGGAAACCAAGGATGATACTTGAATACTATCTGCAGACTATGTTCGGGTGCTGTCTTCAAATGGTTCAATCCTATGGTATTTCCCACAGATGTACGAATCAAGTTCTTAATGTCCTAGTGTTTGTATCTTTAGAAATCAAAGATACAGATCGAATAGCTATTTATTACACATACCTCTTTATATGCATCATGGATCATTTCAGTGTGATTACCACTGGGTTCCATAACCATCAAACTCTCCAGTACCTTCTTTGCTTCACCTAGATCATGCTTGACCATCTTAATTAGTGCATCTATATCAATATCCACCACCTTAATGGATTCCGAAAACATCTCATAGGTGGGTTGTGGGGGCGAAGTTAAAGGGAGGAAGGACTTGAATCGATGAAGAAACCTGGTTTCTTCATTGTCAAATACAGGCAGAGTGCATTTCCATTGATTAGTGAACTTGGCAGCAATCAATATCTTTAATACGGCAGCACACAGATTTTGTTGGGCATGGACTATTAACTGCTGTGAACAAATATAGCTATAGGCATTGGCTCCAGCACCCTCTTCGGGTGAATCTATGAAGTTCAGGATTCTTTCCAATAAGTAAGCATGGCTGCTCAGTACAGTTTGAGTATACCAGTATATCATGGGATATTCATGAAGACCATAGAGATCCAGTTCAAAGCCAAGGAAGAGTATCTTTTCAATCATACTCAATTTGATATTATATGCCCAGGAAGACAAATAATAAGGTTTTTCTTGTCTAGGATTCAACTTGGAGAATATCTCATCAACATCTGCAGCCTCAATAATAGATAACAGAAATCATTACTCATGCTCAACCGTATTTTTTTTTGTTTCGTTATATAAAACTTACCTCGGCCTGTATTAATTCCCATTCACCCACTATCTTACACAGCATCCTTCTCTGGCGTGGTCTATTATGACAGTTTATTTTGAATATTTCAACAAATGCCTAAGTGAATTATCAGATAGATGCTTAGACAATCACACATAGTTTCCCCTTACCATGGATGCTCTCTCTAAGAAGCTGTCTAGTTCCTTATGGGCTCTCATAATTTCCTGAGTATTAATATAAGATGGTATAGACTTATTTCTCAACCACCATACAGGCGGCCTGACCGTTTCTTCTATCGATGATATAATCAACTTGGGCACAGGAAGAGTACCAAAGATGAGTTGATTATGGAAGAAGATAGTCTGTTATGATATTAGTTTGTGTTCACTTCCAAGTGTGGATCAACTTACATCTAATTTTGACCTTGAAAAAGCATCTGCATAGGGTTTTGTAGTCCCAAACTGAACAAAGAAGTTCTAAATAATAAAGAAGGTGAGTTCATGGTCTGTTCTTGTTTTTCCTTTTCTTTTTTCTTTTTTTTTACCATTAACGATGTTGCAGATGGGAAATGCATGATATCACATATGAGCAAGAGTCGATCTACTAATGCCGAGAAATAAGCGTATGAGTCCAGATCAGATATCAATTCCACTGGTCTCGGGGGTGTCTGAGAAGACAGTTTTCTGTTGATGGTTGCATCAAATGCCTCTTCTAATTCTATTCCATAGTCAATCGATTTCTTATCAATCGACTGTAATATATGTTTGACATCAAGAGCCCCTTTCTTTGCTAGGTTCAAGTGTGATCCTTCTGTCTGTGATAGATAGATGAGAAGAAGAAGATAGGATTTGCGTAATTGCATTCTATGAAGAATACCCTGGATGATGGGATCATCTGTTATAGAGAATTAGCTATCAGCATAAGTCCATATAATGGTTTTGCTCACCTTGTTTAGAGTTCAGATGGTGTAAGAGCTTAATGGATGTATCCAGATCATTCAATGTGGTGACATCAGAGTCAGTAATATTGAATGATAGACCAAACAGATTAGAAGTAAAATCCTCTTCCTATACACATATCAGATGTTATGTTCTTCTATCATATTATTCTTCCACTCTACCTCAAACACATTTCCTTGACTCATTTCAGACCATATATAATGACAGCATCTGGCAGAAGCTACCACATAGGTTCTGAGTGCATTGTATATGATTTCAGGTGATCCAGAGTTGATCGTGATGGATGACTGTTCACTCAATGCCTTGATATGATGGAAATAGACACAGGTGAATACTGTCTGTGATAATGAATGTCCTGATATCCATGCCATCTAAGTAGTGTATAAACGTCAATCATGTGTTTCATGCATATAGACAAACATGCTTACTTCCTGTGTGACTATCCTATCCATGATACCCAGTGTTTCTGCGGGTGACAGACGTTTGTTGATATCGAACGTATTCGGTCTATTATGGGTGATCATCCCTGTGTCCATACGTGGATGCATAATCTCAATAGCACACATAGCCTCAAACAGACTGAATGAAGGAAGATGGACCAGTTGTCCAGTATCAAAGTCTATTTTCATGGTTAATGAGTGAACAAACAAGGCAAGTGGGCAGACATACCTTCAGTTGCTTCATCTAAGAATGAGGTGATATCTTTCCATTGAGGTACCAGATACTCCTTGCTGCCGATATTTATGTTCAGATCAGAATAGGCTTCTATTGTATTGTATTAAATATCAGAATAAGAAAATGGCTTCTATTCTATATGTATTAATATCACAATGATTGATTGTATACATCATATACATACACACACACATATATATACATATACATCTCTCTCTCTCTCTCTCTCTCTCTCTCTCTCTCTATACCTTCTAAGTCATTTAACTGTTGCATCTCTATACTCAATGAACAAGGGGGATAAAAAAGGTGTAAAGGGCGTGGCTGAGTTTATAAGAGCTTATAAAAAAATAAATACACTCTCATTTTTTCTTCTTCTTCCTCCTTTATTTGTTTATTTCACTTCAAGATGGATAACGTATTGGAGAAACAACGAAGGTATGACTGCTTCTATAAATACACACACAATACTCACACACGTGAACAGTGCTCATGAAGATATTGAACGGTTAGAGCAAGCTATTGTCAACCAATATATGGAAGATTCAAAGACACACCGTGAAAAACTGTATAATGAACACATTGTAGATAAATTCCTGACACGTATTGCAGAGAAAAGTCAATATTTGTATGAATTATACGAAGATAAAGACGGGTAAGAGAATATATATATTTAGAAGTAATCTTGAAGAAAAGTATTGACCCTCTTCACTTGATAGTCTACGTCAGTCTGAAATGGAGTCACTCTCTGGTTCATCTGAATTCAGTGAATTCTATGAACGTCTCAAAGTGATCAAAGAACATCACCGCAAATACCCTAACGAACCTGTTGACCCACCAGAAATGGAGTTTATTTATTTATCACAGAAGAAGGAGGAAGGTGACTACGAAGGTAAGAGACTATGAATTATGTACTCAAGATAGAAACTAATGATTTTCAAGCAGAATTAGAAAAGCTGTTTTCGGGTGAAGAGAGCTTTGGTAAATATCTTGATTTGAATGCATTACACACCCTGTTTATCAATTTGAAGGGTGTGAAACGACTGGATTACTTGCAATACCTGAGTGAATTTGATGATTTCACTCATGCTTACCCCAAACAGATTAAATCAACCGAGGAATATAGAGTGTAGGGTTGATTACTCTATGATCCTTATCAAGATGTACTCATTCTTTTTGTTTATTATAGATATCTCGATGCATTACTAGACTATCTCCATAGTTTCTTTCGTAGAGCAAAACCACTCTATGATCTGAATGAATTGAACCAATTGGCACAGACTGAATTCGATGATTTATGGGCCAAGGGCCAAATCAAAGGATGGGAGAATATAGAGAACAGCGACCAATCATTATTCTGTGCAGCATGTCAGAAACAGTTTACAAAGAAGACTGTGTATGATGCTCATCTTACAGCCAAGAAGCATTTGAAGGCACAGAAGAAGCTGGAAGAGAATAACGATATGAATTCAGAGACTGCTGGACACGGCGACAAACGAAAGAAGATTGCATGGAAAGAATTCCTGATCAAGAAGTATGCAGAAGAACTATCGTCATTTAGAGAAGAAAGTAAATCAAATGTAGAGAGAAAACAAGCGCTGACAGACAAAGAGCGTACAGTAAGTGAGACAGATTGTTCCTAGATAACCCTTACTTATACACTGTATTTAGTTGGAACAGGAACAAGATGAAGTAGAATTGATAGAGCAGGATTCAGATGATGATGATGATGACGAGAAGATCTACAATCCACTTAAACTACCCCTTGGTTGGGATGGTAAACCTATTCCCTACTGGTTATATAAACTTCATGGATTGGGTGTTGAATATCCTTGTGAGATCTGTGGTAATTATGTCTATATGGGTAGAAAGGCCTTTGACAAGCATTTCCAAGAGTGGAGACATGCCCATGGTATGAGGTGTTTAGGCATACCCAATACACGTCAATTCCATGAGATTACGAAGATAGATGATGCTTATGCTTGTAAGTACATACAATACCCTAACCATCAGATGAACTCACTGTGTTTGATAGTATTTGAGAAGCAAAAGAAGGAAGGATTCACCGAGGAAAATAAGGCAGATACAGTCGAAGAATTCGAAGACAACGAAGGCAATGTTTATAATAAGAAGACATATGAAGATCTCAAAAGACAGGGTATTCTCTAATGACCAACACACCATGTACTCTAGTTGTGTATATATGGTTGTATGTGTATGAAAGTATGTGTATGTGATTGTGTGTGCTTCTAACATTGTATATAAAAAGATAGATATTAATAATAATAGTATTTATGTTATTCATGTCTTTTATTTGTTATGTTATGAATTGGGTAGATTACAAATGATAATAATAATGTCTATGCTTCATCTAAAGAATCAATTATTCCTCCCTGCTTTAGTAATTGTGATGCCTTTAATCCCTTGAGTACTGCTGGATTGGGACATTTGTCAGGTGCAAAATGAACGATGAAATCCCCTGGCTGATACTTCTTAGGGAATGTATTGAATGTATGGTCATCATTATCTAACAGCATTACATGTCTCTTGTTCTCTCCATACTGAATGAGGTCCCACATAGCACCTTGTTCATAGGAGGGCCCTTTGTTGAACCATCCAGTTGTGTGCTGTACTTGCTGTAAGAAATCAAGAGACCATTTTGTATTACGGAGGAAAAAGACACCAGCATTGATCATTTTATCATGCATGGGTTTGGCAATGACCAGATCGATATTGGCCTCGAATGCCTGGGGACCATCTGGGTATTGATTCCTGAGTTCATCCAATATGGTATGGACTGAAATATCTGGGTTCATAATGACTGCATCCATGTCCATCCAGAAGATCCAGTCATACTTTGGTAACACCTTCTCTACTGCATCGATCTTACCCCATACTGTTCTTCTCTTCTCCTCGTATAGACTCTGCTGGGCAAATTCAGTTGATCTGGCTACAAAGGAATAGCCATGGGCAAGCGCATAGTCACGTTTGTTATCAGCGGCATAGGAGGCAGAGGGTTCCATACAGCTATCTTCATATATGAAGGACGAGGTAAGGACAGCAATGGTAGGTTTATCGATGTGCTTACAGAGACTGGTGGGAGCTAGATTCAAATGACGAGACAGTACATTGAAATCATTTGATTGATAGACATGGGAGACAGCCACAGACATGGGAGGTATAGATTCGATGTGATTGTTCCACTTGAGGAATTTGTCCTCTTTTCCTTGTATAAATATAGGTAATGTTCTGGCTAATTTGGTGAGACGGGTACGCCCTTCCTTAGCCGTAATGAATTTGAGTTGTACTTGGATAGAAGTATAATAGTCATGGAGTTTAGTGAGTAATGAATCAGCAGAGGGGTAATCATTAAGTGCTTCCTCCTGTTCAAAAGCACTGTTCAATGCATCTGATCCTATAATCAATACATCTTCTGCTTTACTATTGGATGATTTCCAAATTATTTCAGTAGATTTTCTATCCAAAGGCAATTCGCTTGATTCCTTTTGAATGATCTGCTGGATGTAGTTGATTTGGATGAAAGTGTAATCGTCTTGGATGATCAAATGATCAAAGGAGATTCCTCTGTCACTGAGAGTAGTCGATACCTAATATGTAAATAACCATTTAGAAGGGCCAAATAATCCAATCAATCGTCAGTTACACTTACCCATCTCAGTATGTTATCCTGGTTAAATGACTGGCTATTATCATCCCTGTACAGATCATTCCACTCCATCTTCTCTGTCTCATAGAGGCGTCTCTCGGCAGTCTTTGATTTGGGCAGATCACCATAGATATAAAACAGATAGTTCATGTTCTTCTCTACTTTCATACATGGCTGGAGATTGTCAACCAGACCAAAGTAGTTCTCACGTATTAGTTGGCGACGATCCCTATTGTTTGAATTGGAGGCAACGACCACCAGATATCTGAAATGGCCGGGCATATAGTTTTTAATGATCGGTGTATCTTCTATCACACTCTTTAATTCAGTGGAGGTGTCATTATTATCAATAATATCAGTAATAGTATGACTGTCAGGGTTTGTCTCGGATAAGATCTCAGATTGCAGTTCCTCATCATAATCACCCGTGGACAATATATCTTCCTCGGTATCACCCATATTGAGTCCATCATTGGACATAATATCAGTGGTGGATAGTGGTGGAGGATAATCATCTATGTTGCTTAGGGATGAATTCTTACCACTGATATCAGAGTTAAACCATAAAACACAGAGCACTGCCATAACTAGCAACATGAATAAGCCCTTTCTCTTTCTACCGAATTTTCCAGCACCAAACATCGTTGAGGGTTCATTTCTATGTGCACCCGGAAAGGGTAATTCACCAGCCATAAGTAATAGAAAAGAGAGCGAGAGAGGAAGAGGGAGGGAGTGTTGATTGAAGGAGCAACCCTAGGTAATGACTTGAATTCTGCCCTATTTATTATTCCAGTTGATTATCGGTGTTTCAATCAAAGTACTAATTTTATTTTTTTTTATTTTTAGAATGAGTGGCTTCAAATCAAGCATCCATCTCTACTGCTTCCGGTTTGCTAGGATACAGACAATATCATTGTTATCAATCGTATATAATATAACCATAGAAACGATGTTATTTATAAATAAACATGTAGACATAGTAGCAGATGGATAGTACCTATAATTAACAAAGTGAGATGGTTACACGAATAATGGTTATGTCTTCATCCGTCTTCCTAATTAAGATAGATGCATAATAGACTCCATATTGGCGCCACACAAGCTACTGTTGATGATGTCTTAATGATAGAGTCATTTCTATTCCATTCCTGATCTTCAGATCATTCCCAATACTCCATAATGTAATCTAGTTGATGATCCATAATGCGTATAATCGTGTATAAATCAGTGCACATTCAGTGTAGATGTTCAGTGATCCTCAGCATTATATACTCAGTGATTCACACTGTAGTCTGCTCTATAGTTTCAACTCGTATAGTGGGTGATATACGTAATATACAGACTGATTGAACAGTGATATTACAGTAATAAAACTCCTTGCAGTATAAACAAGCATACATATTCAGCCCTTCGAAAAAAGAATGAGGTGGCTTATTCTATGTCTGTTTCCCCCCTCTTTAATTAATCACCCGCACTAATCATATGTATCACCCAGTCTTTTCTTTAGTCTGCCTATAACACATATATGGTCAACTCATTCACAGAAACACTAGGTGCCCGTGGTCTATCTATTGAGCAACAGAAGGAGATTGCCTATATTCAGTCACAGGCAGGTACAAGAGAAAGATCCCGCCATGACAATCGAGGGGAAACAGCCTTGTATGTGGGTGAATTAGATCCTCTTGTAGATGAAGCTACTTTAATGAAGCACTTCTATAACCTCCAGAGTGCTCATGTCTGTCGAGACTCTATTACACGTAAAAGTCTTGGCTATGCTTATATCAACTTCCACTCTCCTGAAGACTGTAAATAGACATTGATTGTTATGTGATAATGCTGGTTATTGACCCTTTTTCTTTTTTAAATCTGCTAGGTGCCAACTGCCTCAAGACTATGAATTACACTCTTATTGGAAGTAGCAGGTGCAGATTGATGTATTCTGAGCGTAATCCAACCAAAAGATATGCTGAGTTTGGTAATATTTTCGTGAAGAATCTGCCACCCAATGTAGAGGAGAAGACAATCCATGATACCTTTTCGCAGTGGGGCAATGTCACTTCTTGTCGTCTCCTGAGAAACAGTTTAGGTCAATTCAAGGGTTCTGCCTATGTCAGCTATGACAATATACATGCTGCTGAAAGAGCCATCAAAGCAACCAATGGCACCACCTTGTTTGGCAGAGAACTGTAGGTGACTTAGTAATGAAATAATACCCCAATTTAAACAAAGAGATCTATTAGGACTGTTGGACATCAAATACCCAAATCAACCAAAGAAATAGCTGATGAAACCAGTAATAAACAGAAATTCACTAATTTATATGTCAAGAATATCAATACAGCAGTGACAGAGGATGTACTTCGGGATACATTCAGTCAATATGGCCATGTATCTTCACTATTAATACAGAAAGATGAGTATGGCACATCCAAAGGATTCGGATTTGTCAATTTTGAGTCACCCGACGATGCCGAGACTGCTCTTCAGTCACTGCATGACATGGATTATTATGGCAAGAAGTTATTTGTGTCCAAGGCGCAGAAGAAGTCAGAGAGAGAGGATGAGTTGAGACGCCAACATGAACAGGTCAAGAGTGTGAATAAGTATCAAAGAGTGAACTTATATGTCAAGAATCTGGGTGATGAAGTTACGGATGAGCAATTGAAGGGTATGTTCAGTCCTTATGGCACTATTACCAGTGCTAAAGTGATGAAGGATGACACTGTGAGTATTCAAAGATGCTAAGATGACTATGGTTCTTATTTATATCTATATTCTTTAGACTGGTCAATCGAAGGGATTTGGATTTGTCTGCTTTACAAGTAGTGAAGATGCTTCATTGGCAGTACAAGAGATGAATGGTCGCCTTCTATCTAATAAGAATATCTATGTTGCCCTGGCCCAACGAAAGGAAGACAGGCGCACTTTCCTCGAATCACAGTTACCCCAGAAGACTGCCTCTATTAATCCTGTCTATAATATGACTGCCACTAGTCCTGTATCGACTTCTCCCTCCAGCCGTCATGCCAGTACAGTGTCCCCACCCCCACTCTCACCCCCCACTTCCCAACCAGCCTCAACTCAGGTTGCCGCAGAAAATACTGAGCAGGAGAAACCACTCCCTGTGCTGAACCAGGCATCCCTCGAGATGTTCAGTATTCAGACACAAAGGCAGATGTTGGGAGAGCGTATCTATACTCTTGTGTAAGTATCCATATTCTAGAAATAAATGATAAACTGACCAATCCCTTTACATAGCTCTGAAAAGTATCCTAATGAGGCTGGAAAAGTAACAGGAATACTATTGGATTTAGACAAGAATCAGGTGATTCATTTAGTGAACCATCCAAAAGTATTGGAGACCAAGGCATCTGAAGTGGTTACAGCATTAAACAGGCGCAAACAATAAAATTAGGTCTTCCTTTCAATATGAACAATAAAAATATGAATCTGAAAAGAGTGTGACTATGTCTCAAATAGGAGGAATAAACCGTTGGAACTATTCATTCCCTTTCTTTTCTTTCTTTTCTTCTTTCTCCACTCTTCTACTAACCACCCAATGTCATCACATAATGATATGAACACTTCTGAGTCTATGACAGAAGACAGATACAGGAAGTTTGCTGACCAGATCAATAAACTGGCTATAAAGACCTCATTAAGCCATCCTATCAAGTAAAAAGAAATATGCAGATAAAATAGACTCGTTCTGACTGTTATTTATTATGTTTAGCATAAGCTGGATTATTCCTGATGACATATTACTCCATTTATCATCAACATTGCCTATTGACCATGATCTCTATGATATGTTGAATCCACGCTTGAAGGACACGATTGTACTGGATTGTAAGGCACTGAAGAAGAAAGGGAACTTGGCCTTGAGTTCATGCCCAGGTAAGAAGGTGAGGTTGTCGGGACCAGTTAAAGGCAGAGCATCCATCAGCAGGGATCTCAATTTGGACTTTTCTCGGATGAAGTCACTTGGTATCACCATGCTTGTGTGGTAAATATGAACAGTAATTGGGAAGGGTTGATCTAAGCATCTAACCTCGTCTTTTTTTATTAGCTGTTTATATGATAATGAACTAGACTATTTAGGTGCTTCATGGCCCAAATACGAGACAGCAGCTAAATTACATCATATGAGGGTGATTAGGCTGCCGATGAATGAAGGAGGGTGTCCAGATACGATCAAAGAAGTGAAGGAAGCAGTGGATGAAGTGAATGGTGTGATCCAGAAAGGGGAGAGTGTATTGGTGCATTGTAGAGGGGGTAAAGTAAACAGACTGAGTTCTATCAACTGTAGACTGATATCTTTCTTCATTAGGTGTGGGAAGAGCTGGTCTATTTGCGTGCTGTTGGTTATTAGAGAACTTGCTGTGTACATCAGTTGAAAGGGCAGTGTCAGTACTGAGACAGCAGAGGAGTCCCAAAGCAGTAGAGACAGTGAAGCAAGTTGAATATATCATTACCTACTATAAGGATCTACGCAAGAGACTCAATATAACCAGGAGTATCCCATCAAGTGTATCAGAGAATGACATGGATAGTATACCCTATTTAAGGGCTCATCCATTTGCTATACCCACAATGAAAATGATAGCCATATTAGAGTATGAAATGATGAATGAACAGTGAATGCACATTTATTAAGTCACCCCTTACACATACACACACACTCTCTCACGCTCACTCTCACACTTACATATATAAATATACATACATATCCATCCAATTCATTGCACATAATAACCCCAAAAAATAATAATTAAAAAAACACTGTTGAGTACTGGATGTAGTACAGTTCATTGATCTGATTAGACATATGAAGATAAGCCCCGAAAGTACTGTGCTTCCCACTCTCAATTTACCTTGACATTAATTTGCCCAGCTTTTCAAAAATTCCCCCTAATTTTTCTACCAACTCTATGACAAAGCATTAGATCGAAATTCACCACGTATCTTAAATTCTTATTTCGACCTTAATTAATACCTTACCAATATAAATCCAATTTAAGACCGTTTTCCGATATTGATACACCTAAAAAGAATTTTCAGATAGGATTAATGCAATACACTTTATCAATATCCATTATTCTTTATTACAATAAATAGAAGAAACACACATTATATTTATATAAGAATACATTGGTTATGAGTATAATATTTTATTTATCAAGAAGAACTGGAAGAAGGATCTGCGGCTGCTGCCTGTCTTCGAAGTTCAGCGAGCTCAATCTTCTCGGCATCAGCAGCACTATAAATAAACAATTAATTAGCATTGAATATAAGTAGATTGATATAGAAAACTTACGTCTTTAGCCTCTTGTAATGGACGCTGTTAAACCACCTTGGCTGGATGGCAGCAAAGAGGGGCCACAAGTCCTGGCAGGATCGAATACAACAATGACCATCGGTATGAGGGAAATTGATTAGACGAATATAGCCAGTAGAGTGTAGCTTTGAGATGTGGTAATGAAGGACAAACTGTGGATGGAAAGCAAGTATCAGATGCTAAAAGAGAACGGAGCCATCGCCATTGTAGTGCATTTTGTTGAACATCGGGGTTAATGACACCTAGACCACCAAGAGAGCGAGGACGAGTTACTAATACGAGGAAAATTTTCGTTATTAATAAATTGTGAGCTAATACTGCGAATAGTAGCAAGTTGAGACGATGTAAATGGGAACAAACGCATGGCATGCCACAGAAGGAGAAGAATTAGAGTGTTGAGAACTGTAGATCGCCAACAACAGAAAGGTTACGTTGTGAGTGTATTTGGCAAGATTGACGTATAGTATGGAATAGTTGAGTCGCATATGATTTCTTTTGTTCAGCAGATGAGCCGATAGGATATCCAAGGTATATAAGCGCAGATAGAGAATTCCGATCATGCCATGTATTAATGTCTTTCGATGACAGAAATGATTGCCAAATAGGTTGTGGAAAGCCAGACAAAGATAGGACCAAGAAAGGTTATGAATATCAATGGCCTATAAATATATTAACTGTGAGGGTGTGGAAGTATGTGCTACGCTGAAGCAGTTGGCTCGCATATGTGAGATCACCCAGCAGTTCAATATCACTAATAAAGGATTATTGAAATGGAAGGGAATAATATATAGCAATTGTATGTCTTATATCTCTTAAGAAATTGTACTTTTACAGGTCAGTGAAATCGTGGTATGATGTGGTCAGAGTGCCTATCCCTATTTGAACTTGTTCTTCCCGACAATAAATGGAAGTAAAGTAAATAATAACAAGAAATATATTGTATATGAAGAGGGTGATGTTCCAAGAGTAGGAAACTCTGATGAACATGTATGCAGTAGACAACACTATCTTCAATGCAGTCAGCCAATCCTCTCCCCCTCCATACACCTTCGTTCCCACCCTTCTACTTCGACCTTCCAACATCACTTCTACTTTCAGCATAGAAGTTAAACAAATAATAGGCTATGCTGTTACTGTCCCTTCCATGACAGAACTCAACAAGATCTATATGCCATGGATAAAATAGAAATAAAATTATTTTGTATAAGAAAAATGCATGGTAAAAATGAATACATTATCTAATATAGGAATAAATTCGTCAAACTCAACTATTGGTATGGTACAGATCTATCCATAGAAAGCTTCCCTTAAAACAGCTTCTCCGTCAGTGGATGCCTTCTCTCTATCCTAACTCTCACTGCATTCTCCGCCTCCCATCTTCACTTGGAAAAAATTTACACGATCACTTTCTATTACTGTATCCCATGAAGATAAGGGTGTGGTGTTCTATTTTCAGCTGGTACATTTCCTCGACCTCTGTATACAATGATAATACTTTCTACTGGTACTACAACACACACTCTCTTTTTCTACTAACATAAGGCATAATCAGTCTCTACCACTATTATCACTATCATTGTATCAAATCTTTGCATGTACACTAATGGCAATATAGCAAGCACATCGGCAGCTGTATTCAACTCAACCCCTTTCAATGACAACATTGTGGCCCAAAATTTAAAGCTATTAACAACTCTCATGAAGTCAACGCAGATTAATTAATTTTCTTTCTATTATCTTTTGTATACGCCTTTATCTTCCATTATTATAACATTATTTGGACATTAAACAATAAATGAAACATGTTCCCCTACAAAAAAAACTGATGTAGTGGAGTTTGATGGATGACTACCAGTAGAGAAAGAGATAAACATGTGTGTGTTAATACTAAACAGTGATAAAGATGATGTATGTGATCCATGGTTTATATTCGACTTGAAGTAAGATTCATGTCCTATGAAGAAGAAGGAAAGCAGTTGTGGGACAAGTAAGATTGTTGGGAAGGATAAAAGAGAAGATAGAATCAAATGACTTAATGGTGTTACTGCTCTATTATTAAGCATAGAAACTCTATAATTAGAAGTGGGCTTGTATTGAAATATCACTATAGTTTTAGAAGATACGCACACTTATACATCAATGACAGGAGTATTCTCTTGTCAGGGAACTGCATGTAACAGTTTCTATCACAAAGTTAATTGCCTGTGTAATTCCATACTCTTATTAGAAGAATCTATTCAACCTTTATTGACTCTCTTCTTCCTTTATTAACAAGATTATCATGACTACGTGTTCAGGCAATCATTTCATCTATGCTTTTTGTATGGTTATTTGATGATTGTTTCATATTACAGCATATACTGATCATCTTACTCTATCAATATAGATATAAATACTGACAGATTAATAAGCAAACTGATTCATGAGAAAGATGAATCAATTGGAGATAACAATGGTACAAACAAGATGTAAGCACATGAGTATTCTACAACATCATTATACACACTCAACCTATACATTAGGGAAACAGCCTGTATAGTGAATAAAGACCTCAAAATACTTGATACCGGGTTTTCATATACTATTATGGATAGCCAATCATTCAAAGATGTTGATAATGTCTCCGTATTTTGTATCAACAACATAATAGTCGAGTACAACCAGGCATTGCATAAAAAAGATAGAGATAAAAACGACCTATTTATTATTGATGTATTTACTGCTTATATTGAGTATACACTAAATACAGAAATAAATTCGCTTGAGCTAGATGAGAATGGAAACAAAATCGACGATATAGGAATCATTCACTGGGTATTTACTGTTCCTGATGACTGGAGTGACAAGTACTTTTACACCCTTAAATCACACCTTATGAGCACTAATGTCAGAAGCATCAACAATCTTATTCTTGTCCGTAATTCAGATGCTTTGATTCGACATCTTCAAATAGCACATTATAACCATTCGTTTGTAAATGGTGATTATTGCATTGTTATTTATTTCAGTGCAGACAATAGAGTGGTTCTCTATGGTTATGAAATTGGTCCTCCAATCAAGGGACTCGACAATGTTGCTGATCATAAACGAACAGAGTTTGATTCTATACCAGTGGACTCTAAAAAAGATAAATATCTTTTGAATACGATATTTAATGGAGATAAAAGTGAACTGGAAGAATACAGTATCACTTTGGAATCATTAAATGAGCTTTGTAAAGAGAAGTATTGGGAAGTAAGTACATTGAGTAACAGTAGAACAAGTAGAAATAATCTAATTGTGATGATTGTTATAGGATTATGATTGGTCATTCTACAAAGTGATATCAAATCATAAGAATAAACTCTTAAGAAATGTCAAGGATTCATTCCTATTGGAAAAAGGAGACGTATTAAAATCAATCACATTTTATACCCTTGGAGATTATATGGAAATGCACACTGCCAATTATGCAGCAATCAAAAACAAAGTAGCTGAGATAAAAGAAAAATACAACAATGTCAGAGCAATTGTTGTTAATGACCCCTACGTCATTAATAACCAGATGACTGAACGGCTCATTGATCTTTTACCCTCTAGTCTGAAGCCAAAACATCATGATTTTTATCTAACAGAGGGTATGATATTCACAACAGGAGCAGCACAAATAGTACAAAACCACTTGAAGATCGACAATTATTTACCTCAAGTAAGAAATATAGACACATTGGAGGCTATTTCAAAGGGGAATATCATGTATATTGGTGAGTACAATGATTACAAGAAAATAGCAATTATTTATATGCTGTTATTTTGATAGATTTCAATTGGAATCACAGTTCAGTACTCTACATTGATTCAAAGAAGAAAGAGACATTTATCGAGAATATTTCAGATGAAGTAAGAGATTGGTACTGTGCTGTTATATTCTGTCTATACTCAAACCATGGCTAATCTATATTGGATGTAGTTATTTACTTGAAGACAGCTTCCAAGTCATTCACCATGAACACCAGTTCCATTTATCTAGTATTACTATCAATGACAAGTGAGTTATGATGATTTATATATATTTATATCAGCAACTTATACTGTAAACATGAAATCAGATACAAAAAGATGTTAAAGTTGGACAAACAACAGTCACCACACTCAAGAAAGAAGAAAAACTCCAATACTAACAAAGCAGTTGAGCCATTCAATGCAAACTCTGTATCAGAACTATCAATGAAGCTCCAATTACGTGATATTATTAATGCACATGTAAAAAACAAATCACAACTCTATCGTTATACAATTCATATACCAAAAGATCAACAACAAGAATGGCTTATAATGTACATTAAATGTGTTCAAGTGCATATAACACAACACTTGCTATCAAGAGGTGTTCTTAACAAAAATGATTCATTCACCACTTATTTTTCAATAGACCAATCTATACTAAATACGTTTCTTATTGACTATGAAAAGGTTAAAACAATCCTCAGTGAATCAAATATAGCACACATTTGGTCGCACTCCATGAAGTTGATTCAGCGGGAACAATTCTCTGCTGTTCGCTGTAAAGATACAATCAAACGTGATGAAAAAGTAGAGGACTACTTGGACTATCCACAGAATATAATGCAAGTACAACTTTATCCATCCTATATTGATTTAACATTAAATGCAATACTGGCACTCAACAAGGACATTACATTAGTCAATAATGAAACTGTTCTTACATTGAAGAGAAAGAGAATCCCATTCGACATAGTGGATGTAATGAGTGAATTACTATGGGATTACATACAATCAAGAGAAGCATCTCCAATCAGCATATGCCATAAACATACATACTTAGACTATGAAGATGATGTCTCTATGTATATTGATTTCATTAGCCATTTCAACTACTGGTTTACTCACGAGGTAATATTCTACACCGTCTGCTGTTCTTGTTACTCATTACTCAGCTTATTTACAGTATACCATGATAAACAATCAGTGTAAATCAGAGTGGAATAAAGAGATACCAATGAAGATGAATACGCATTGTGATTGTACTCTTTCGATAACACCTATAGATATATTTGACATATGTATCATTCCAGCCATTCAACAGATGATGTCTATTGTTTATGGAGCAACCACCAACACACATATATTTGGGGACACCAAATTACACCATATTATTCTGATGGGATCAATCATGAATATCAAATGCAACACCACACACACAGAAGCACTCTATTTATTAAAAGAATGTATTGAAAAACAAAACAAATACTACAATCATATTTTGGTACATTGGACTAAAGAACAAGTGTCTGAGATGGTGAATCAAGGGATAACATCTATCAAAAGAAATCCTTCAGGTGGATTGCTAGAACAGATTATCAGTGGAAGATATGGAGTAGATTTCGATAAAGCAGTCTACCTTGATTTTCAGAAATCCAAATTACTTGACACTGTGGATATTTTCACAATAATCAATAACCCTACAGTCGTTACAGAAGATATGCGTGAAACTGGAAGGACTTCTTCTTATTTTTATGAAGGAAAGAACATTCAATTACGTAAGACAAAAATCTAGGATAGAAGTTACACTGCAAACTAATTCCAATGATTAGGTCTAGGTTATTCATCAAACAATGAAGAAGACCCATTTAATATAAATATCTATGATATAAATAATATCGATTCTTTCCCGATTACAGTTAAATGGAAAATAGGCTTGAGAGAAGTTATTTTTTGTTTTGGTGCTGGTGCTGAAGGAAATGCAGATATAGGATTTGCAAAAAACGACACATTTCATATGAGAGAAAATTTGATACTCTCTCCTTATGTGCGAATACTTTAATAAATCCTTTAAAGATCTTGAGGTTTATCCTAATGATTCATTTAAAGATTTTCATCAAAATGTAGTCGGTTCTTTTTGGGACTGTCTGGGCTCCCATATTTCTTAATTGAGTTATAATAAACAGCCAATAAATGTCTAACTCTTAGGAGCTGTTTGAATTTCCCCACATACTATAACACTAAAGCTAGTCCTGCGGTGAGATATTTTGACGAGATAGTTGAGTGAGTGTGTGTGTTTGAGTAGATAAATGAAAATAGACGCGTTATAGAATGATTCTCTGTCTAAACCCTTTATTGTATCCAAAATTGAATGGGGAGAGTCACGTCAAAATATCTACTCTATTTATAATAACATCCAGGGTTCCTGCCTGGATAGTGACCGTTTATGAATTTAATGTTATAGTTACAATATTGTACGTATTAGTAACTATGGATATTGAATCTTGATGATTAATATCCTAATATGGTGATTCTAACAATAATTCTCAATTGTATGATTATCACTGAATAGATAGTTCTAATACATTGTGTGTATTAGAACTCATAATAGTATTTATATTCGATGGGATGAGGTGAAATACCACATGCGGGCCCGTAGCACACTTTTTCAGTGCGTATTGCACTTTATCAGTTTAGTGAGTATCTCTATCATCTCATTTTACCTACTGCAATAGGTGTAGACCATTGGAATACGTATATAGAAGATACAGAAATAGGGACCATTCACTGCTTATTACTACATACTCTTTCGGTGTATAAAATTCTTTGTGTTTTAATTCTACAGAAATACATTCGCTGTAATATAAAATAAGACATAGGATGGGGGAAATTCAGATGGACCTTAAATATAAAAAAAATAGAATACAGTCGTTCCACTCCCAATCTGAAAATTATCTGAGATTGAATTGGCTAAAAGAATTAAGCCCAATTCGAGGTTTTCCTGGGGAATTTGATCTCCGGGCTCAGTTTATGGGCAAAGTAGTTATACAATATGGGTTGGAAAGAAGGAAATATTATAAGTGTGTTTATTATACAAGTACACTTATTGTTATTTTAAAAGCGCTTCATTCTATTTCTTTGGTCATAGAATTTATATCCCAAGAAAAGAACACCCACGAAACAACCGAATAGAATGAACTTGAATGACATGGCAAACAGACCACTGGATGAAGTGACCTTCTTCAAGGGCAATGGGGCACTGGCCTCCTTTACTGCAGGGCGAAGTGTTTTGGTAACAACAGAGATAATGTCATGATTATCAGTCACTTCTCCTGTGTGAGCACTGAAACCAAGGTAGATTTGAGAGGGAAGAACAACATCATTCTGCTTGAAACAGAGGTCCCACTCATCCTCTGCCCTCCATATCAATTCCAGTTGAAGATAGTTATTCTTGTGATAGGTTAAGCGACCTTTAGTAGGGTAACTTTTTGATCTGAAATTAGCCTATGGAATAAGTTAGAATATATATATATATATATATGCGTATGTGTCTTAATTGTATCATACTTCACAACCAGCAAGTTCAGTGTCACTGCCATCTTTATCATTGTTATAGGACTGAATACCATCACCCAACATCGCCATGACATAAGGGAATGAATGACGCTAAGAGAATAGAATGAATGAATAGACTCTATAAATATTCACACATACACCTATTCTTACATGGGCTCTTTCATTGTCATAAGTATCAAAGAATATTCCCAAACCTTCAAACTGATTAACAAAGCCAAATACAGGTCCCTCTGACATTCTCTGCTTAGTCAACCACACTATGCATTTAACCCATTAATTCAAACTTATTCATATACTTTAAACATGATCTTATCCCACTTTACATGCAAATCCATCACCATACAAATGGCCAGTCGAACCTCCTACCTTGAATTCAAATTCAACCTGGAAATGATCACCAATCAAAGGCTGATATAAATATTTAGTACTGGCTGCAAAAGCTAATATTATTTTTATATATATTCATCATACCAAGCGAGACCATAGATAACCCAACTGAGACTGCTTGGTGGATGTCAAGCGTATCTGTTGGTTTGTATTAATGATAGTATTGCCAGCAAAGTCAAACCACCTGTTCTGTAGTTCATCATCTAAGTAGTAACTTCATAATGAGTAATGCTAATGTATGAAAATACATCTGAGCAATGACTATTTACCAATATAGGGCATGGAGATAGAGTGTGTTCTCATATTGGATTCACCCTGGGCTAATACAACCGAGCATAATGTCAGTATAACCGACAATACTACAAATACACAACGCATATTCTAACAGCAGTAGTAGACAAATAACTATTATAAGGGGAAAAAGAAAAAGGGGAGAAAAGGAGGGCGGAGAACGCGTTTTTTACTAGGTGATACTTAGGGTGCTTCAGAACACGTGATTCAACCGAAGGAATATGTATGTGTTTATCTTTGTGTGTGTGTATAGATACACATTCACATATATATACTTTATTCATATAGATGTATATGATACATTATACTCTGTTTTACTATTTATTTCTCTCCATCAATCGACCCACTAGTTCCTTCTGAATTCTGGCCTGTCTTCTACTGTCTTCCAATGAACCCAGACTTCTCAAATCATTCACAATATCCTTGGTTTTACCAAAGTATATCTCCTGCAATGAGTTGCGCATCTTCATTTCCATATCTTCCACCATACGTCCAATATTGACAATATGTGCAGATGGATCATCTACAGGGAAGTCTTGCTCAATCTGTCTGGTCATACTGCCACTCAGGTTCAGTTCTCCCAAGGACTGGGTATTTGTGAGCATATAGAGCATGATAGTAGATGTCAATTTATACTGGGCATTACGACCCCTCTCCTGTACTTCAAACACATGGATAGAGTCCCATGCACCCTTCATACGCTTGCCACCATCACTCACTATAGAATTCGTTAATGAGAGAACAGGCAAGACATCCATCTATTTACCTTTCTTTATCAACACCACAATAGCAAATTTATCATCTATCTCGAATGCATAAACAGATGAAACACCGCCTTCATAATACATCTCACGGTATGTATCAAAGGCTTCATTGGCTGCTATTTCCAGTTTACGAAGAGAGGGTGAAGGGATAGTTCCATCTGGTAATTCAGGGTCATACTCATTACTCCAAGGAGATCTATAACAACAATGAGTCAGCTATAATAAAACACGTACAACAAGAGGATGTACCTGTAGGAGTCACCATCTCGGTTATAATCACATATCAAATAGTCTCTGCCTGTCTTGGCACACAACTTCACCTTTAAGGGCTGATCAATAGCAGATAATAGCTCATCACCTAAATCAGGGCTCACTAAATCCAGTAAATTACTCAAGTTTTCCTCCACATTCTGAGGGGGTAAACGACGCATCAGGTCAAGTGCACAGTCAAATTCATTGCTCTTGTAGTAGATAAATAGTAAGAATACAAGTGTTTTATTTCTATTCTGTTAGTTATTTACCATAGTGAAATAGTGGATATACAGGTAGAGAAGGGCGAATGTTCGTTCCCCAGCTGTTATTTTGTCCTTATGTGACACTGGGCTAGTATTCAAACACAGAATTGTATATTACAGAGGCTGAACCCGGTCATCATCAGCTGTATAACAAGCATCTCTTTAGTAAGCCTATTTTGTTTATCATAAATACGACAATGATAAGCCAGGTACAGAAAATGACAGGCCTTCAAAACTCGAATAGTCTATGTAGTTTTCTCATATGAATATACATCAAACAGGGCAAAAAACAGTAATGATTCCATTACTCCTAAATAGCGACAGAAGGCTTTGTCTCTTTATTTATCCTCAAGGCCAATGATCTTCTTTACACCTGGTATCTGTGGAATAAAAGTTACCAAAGATGTCTATAGAGAAAAATTCTAGGAAGGAGAGAGTTACCCAGTGTTACTAGCCTTGACATCGCACTTTGCCTAGACATTGGAAGGTTCTTTATGCCCTAGAGAAATATGACATTAATATTAAATCTTTATGAGCAGCGTGGAACCATAGGTATTTATAGAAGAGGGTCATGACAAGTACATCCAGGATATACTCGATGAATCAAGAGTAATAATCTACATACATTACACTTCTGTATGATGTTTTCAAGATCTTCAGAAAGATATGCCAGCTTAGATCACGAAGTGCTTGACAGACTAGTCCTAGAAGCATCCATGATCTGTATTCCTGGATTTCTCTTTGCCGATGTTCGGATCATTCTGAGGGTCATACCCAATACATCCATAGTGTAGAATGAATACATACAAATCATTGATCTGGAAGCATTGTATACTACATTTTAATTTTCTTTTTGTTATGTTAATAGGGTAATATGGGGGTTGTGTTTATATATATATATATTGTGTGCGTGTATGTGTGTGTGTGTGAGTGTGTGTGTAAGCGTGAAAATAGAAGAAAAAGAGAAATTCAAGAAAGAAAGAATAGAACAGTAGATGTTAATAAATAGATTAAGTATTATAGAATATAGTATGTAATGTGCGTAGGATGGATATATGCATTGCATGTAATAAATAAATAAAAAAGGGATCAAAAGTTTATATCTTGTAGTCTGTTTCAAACAGAGTAATCAATTCTTTTGTGAATTTGGCTATTTCATAGGCCTCTTTGGCAAGATCACGCTTAGCAAGGGCGGTGGCACTCATTCCTCTACTGAAGAACTTGGATTGGATATAGGTCAGTCTTTGAGAGCACTTTCCTAATTGTGTGAGTACTGATTCAGATTGTGCCTTGTATCTGTATCCATTGGAAGTACTACAGGTTGCCCTGGAGAGTTCAAGGATGGTGGTAACAATCTTTACTAATGCAGTAATAATGTTGTAGACTTCACCATTCTGTTGGGGTAATCTGAGAGCAGCCAATAGATTCTGAATAGTCTGCACAATAGTATCTGTTTCTGTCTTCAGGTATTTCTATAGAATGGCATGATTAAAAGATGTGTGTATATAAAGATTTTATGATCTTACTGTTAGTTCGGCTGGAGTCAATAATCCATCTTGGCTGATATTCTTACTTTTGGTGTAATCGTTGTAAATACTATTGTTTGTTGGTCTTCTTTGTTGACTATCAGACTGAGGACTACCCCTGTAATTATCTATTTGAGGTCGAGATGATTTAATGTCATCACGTTGATTGCCGATGCTCTTATGTTGAGGATGATGATCTGATTTTTTAATGGGAGTGTAACTCTCACGTGAATATGCACTTTTACTGTTATTGATACCTAGTAACTTGGCCAACTCAACAATGACAGAAGTTAAACTGCCGGCGGTTCTGTCTAATAGGCTGGAAGGAGTGATTCCCATACCATTAGCATGATGCTTGGCAGAAATCAACAGATCAGAAAGAGCATTTGAGAATTGAGATTTGAGGTTATAGAGAGTATTCTCCATGTCTCTGGACAATTGGCCTTCCTCTTCTTGAATCTCAATATCCTGTGTGATGGATCGACAAATGGTGACAATCTTCTTCATTACATGAATGATGTTGGAAGGGTTATTTGATCTATAAGTAAGTAACATGGAGTCAATATGAATCACCCTCTACTGAATCATATACCATAATTACCTAGCAACAGACAGTAATTCATTGATGGCTGCTTGGTAAGTCAGAATATGGTCTTGATCGATAACCCCAGAACTATTGGGCTGTAAGTAATGGTCTTTTATGATGTTATCGGGATGGTCAGAATCTGTTAATGAAGAGGCTGTGTAATATTATTATTAGCTCATTTATTTAGTTCTATTTAGTTCTCGTATTTTTCAAGTACCTTTTAGATTACGCATTTCAATACGTATTTTGTTGTACTTGGCATCCCAGTTCTTTATCTCTTCATTCAACTTTTTGATTTCTGCCTCGTTTCGTTCTTTCTCAGCCAGCAATTCTTCATTTACTTGGGCCAATCTTTTTAATTCTTCCAGTAACTGTTTGGTTTCTTGCTTCACTTCCACCACTGCTTCTTCCTGTTGTTTATGTTCCATCTCTGATTGTTTATACTTGTCATCTAACTTCTTGTACTGTTCTTCTAATTGGCAAATGATCTTCTGATCTTCTTCTTCTTTCTGCAGGCACAAAGATTAGTTTGTGTCATAGAATCATAAATAATACAGAAACAACTTACTCTCTTTAGTTCCTCAATCAATTTCTTATCACTGTCTGATCTACTCAAATTTGCCTGATCTTTCTCTGCCAACGACTAACAAGAACAGTTTTAGAGATAAGGATAGGGTTGTATTATATAAGTAAATTACCGCTGCTTCTTCTTGTAACTGCGTTATTCTACTTGCTAATGCATTGATCTGATATTCATAACCAGACTTCATTTTCTCTATATCAACGTTAGTTGAAGGTGAAGACTAGATTATAATGAGTGACATGGGTAGTTAAAGAGATAATAGTATCAGCTTACAGGTTGCCTTTCATCCCTAGAGCGACTGAAGTAATCTTTCGTGTCGGGTCTTCCGTACTTCTTATCAGGACTATTTCTGACGAGATCTTCATCATCTGAGAACTTATCCAAGTTCTCTACATTGATGACTCCTTTTGTGGGTATTATGTTAGTGGATTTACTAGGTTGTGCCAGACTAGCACTTGATTCGTTGGAATAAGAAGTCGATAAGGGTATCTGAGGAATAGGTGGCAGGTATTCATTCTATAGATGTGATTACAATCTAGCTACTGCAGAATTTCACCCATAAACACTTACATTGCTTTCAGTAATAGCACTGTATCTTCTGGTCAATTCAAAATAGACATCAGAGGCAAGATCCCTAAATCGAGCGATGGGCAGTGTAGCCAGCTTTTGTCGAGCCTGATTTCTTTTTGGGTGAAATTCTTCTTTTACAGGCAGAAATGGTACTACCGATGTGAAATTAAATATAATTAATAGTGTGATTTTCCCTCAGATAAGAAATGGGTTGATTCACTTACAGAACTTATCGTCCTTATTCCTTCTGACTACTTCATCATAAACATCCATAGATAGTTCATGGAACTGCAGGTTGCTCAGTCTGACTAACTTCTGTCTTGCTGCTACTCTGTGCGGATGAGGACCTTCAATAGACTCTGGAAATAATACAATGGTTAGATTGTATCACCCTGGTTATTAAAATTATTAATTATTTATACCTTGTGCTATTAGGTCTGTTAAGTATGATTTTAGCTCCAGATAATACACCTTGGCATCATTCTCGTAATGGGCAGTGGTATATGCTCTACTGGCAGTTGATGCAAGGGAGTATGACCTTGATGCCTGTGAGAATGAACGAGATGAACTGGTAGAATAGGTTTTCGCTGACTGAGGCCCCCTGGCTAACCAATCTTCCTGGGAAGGTGATATTGGAGGGGATCTTGAATAGGCCATAAGTGTATATTTATATTTATTTTTATGCTTATAACTCTTATATATTAAGGAAAGTCCAAGAGATTAGAATAGTTATTGATAAATGAAGGTATTGGTAAAGAAGAAGAAGGGAACATACGATCATATGAAGCATATTAAATAGACATGCAATGGTCGTACAAGGAATATATTTATTTATCTCTAAGCAAGTTTAAGTGAGTGCATTGTCTGTGGCTGTTGTTCAAGGCCATTAGCATATTGTAACTGCCCACTATTGTTCGTTAAAATGCATCAGCCAATAGAATCAATACAATATATTTGATGTTACCTTGTTTCATAGTCATACATATCGAGTGCTACAACACAACTCTCACGTACCACTCGTTCATTATCCTCTTTATATTTATCTAATACCTTCAATACTTCAGGTGTAGCAATAGAGCCCAGTGCTTCAGCTGCCTCATGTCGAACCATATGGACCTCATCTTTATCTGAAAGACATTCTGTAAGGGCAGGGACAGATGCAGGATGCTGTAATTGACCAAATACATAGGCAACTAATGGTGAATGCTTAAATGACTACTCATATCATCTGACTGTATTGTACATACCTTCATGTCTAAATAATGCTATAATAGAATATCATGAATAAACAATGTAAGTGTATCTCTCTCTACTTACTTACCACTCTCATCTTTCAATCCCTTGGCCAGAGCAAGAACAGCCTCAGTAGTGCCTATCTCTCGTAAAGCAAACATTGCTCTATAACGCTTGAACAGTTTAAGCTTAGGGTTAGTCAACTGTGCTTCTAGTTCTTCTACAGATACAGAGCCGGATGTGGGTGGTGCTGGGTCAACAGAGTTATAGAGCGACTTCTTGCCTTCTCTTTCTGCCTTTGTTTTGGGATCATTTTCATATTTGATCAAATCAATAGCAAGTTCACAAGTGTCTACTACTGCCTGGCTACTGTCATTCAAGTACTTTTCTAAAACAGGGAGAGATTCAAGGGACCCGATAGCACCCAAAGCTTCTGCTGCCTAAATATACCCTTCAGTTCAGTCTGTTTTCTATCATTAGTTATCCATACTGACCTCATGTCTAACCATCTCATGTTCCTTTTTATCCTCCAGTACTCTTGTGAGTACATCATTGGCACGGGGATTCTTGATTTGACCGAGACAGTAAGCAAGTTCATGCTTCAGTAGATCAGAATCATCAACAAAGGCTAATAACTCATTAATAAAGGTATATAAGTGTTAATGAACTGTTACCTTTGGCAATGATATCAATAGACTTGTTATCTGCCAAGTTCTTCAAGGTAAACAGAGAACGGAATCTTTCTGCAAGAGGTGTGTTCCCTTTGTAATTACATAGAGAAGATTCCAAATATTCGTAGTTAATGTTTGTTAAGGTTCCCATAGCTACAAATTAAATCAATTTAGATCAGATAAGGGAAAAAGGTGAAAAAAAGGAAAAGAAGGAATGTGAGAGTGGTTGATTGAAAAGCCACCTTTTCATATTTAAATTGAAATTCAGAATAGAATGAAAATAGTAAACACAAATAGAGGAGAACAATCCGATCAGGCGCGTATCATATACTGACCCACTGATAGCTCTATTTTACTATCCAGACTATGTTCTGCCCCATTTCGTAGGATCACATTTGATCTGATAAGGATCACTAATAAATAGAAGATCAAAGAAACCCCGCTATTTCTATCCCCTCTTTATATCTCCTTGACACTTTGCAGCTGGCACAGATGAAAGATATATCTTTTGTGAACAGTAATAAGCTCAACCTAAAGTAATTGGTTTATGAATAATCAGATACCACAGTATTCTGGAAGTGGAATTGTTAGACAGGATCCAAAAAGGAGAAGTCAAGTGTCTCAAGACAAAATAAATGAATTGCTGTACACCCTGTAACAAACATTTTTCAAAGAATAAGTACTCCATAACACAAAGAATAGAGAGGAATTGGTCAAAAGCGTGATATCGATTATCCCTGTCTATGTGTGGATTCCTCCAGGATAACATCCAAGTTATCATGTACCATAACATCACCAAAGGAAATCTTTTCTGTGTAGTTTTGAGCTCAATTTAGGGAGATTAACCGACCTAGAATAGATGTTTATCTCACACTAAAAGAAATGTCGAGTTAGCATTTGTCCGTTCGTCACCAATGATGATGATCAGGTACATCTTGGAGGAGAGATGACCATGTATGGGTCATAGAGGTATTTTACCTCATCTATCAAATATCAAGTTGTTCTTGTGACTTCTGATTCACGAGACATCTAAGGAATATCGTTTCAGTAATATTCATACAATTGTGAGTTACTCAAGATTCAAAATCAGACAATGACGGTGACATTACTCGGTTTAAGCCACTTTATTTTTCAATATACAAAACATCTATTGCAATATGTATAGAAATATGTATATCAATAATATCTCATACTCTTTATACTTTCTTAAGCAGCGCATTTTACTTATTTACTGTCTATATTTGGATGGGTCGATATTAATAAAGAATAGAGATAAGGAATAAGGAAAAAATTAATAAAGTGTAGAGTTAAACATTTTCTTGATCCAGACAAGTGTTGAGTTGGGGGAGGTGACCACCATTTCTTCGTTGTTCACCACGGCAACTGTCAGATTGTTTGCCCTTTGTAAATCAATCATTTCCTGCCTTTGCTTCGCACTCCAGAGTGGTGGTATCATTTTCAGAGAAGGGAAAAATTGAATCCATAAGCCTTGATGTTTTCTATAAAGTCATTGTTAGGCTTGTAGTAAAACTTCTCACAGGTATTAGGTCTCAATGGTCAGTTTGCAATGTTCTTTAACCTTATCAATAGGATATCTGTGTTGTACTGCATATGTACCGGATACAGATCTCAGTGAATGTGCCGCATAAACGGTCTGATCTATCCCAGCTTCTGACATACATTTCTTCACCCAGCCGGATATTGTTCATGACCTAACTGATCTGATCTTCTGATTGAGATATTTGTTAAAGGTAGAGCTATAATGGGAAGCCAACCATCTCTTTTGAACACACAATTGGTACTTACTTCTTCACATATAATTCGGGACACGCCCTATTTACATGCTTTTTTTTTATTATTGTGCGAAAAATGCCATTCACTAATTATTAAAAACTCACCATCCTGCTTTCTTTTTATTCTTATTATTATTCTTATTGAATTACCTGTCCTATTGCCAACAGTACACTTCTGGTAAAGATATTGACACTCATTTATTCATTATTTTGTTCTTATTATAAATCAATTATTGAATTTACGTTTCAATGTTTCTGTTCCTGAGAGGCTTCTGCACTTTCTTTTTTGTTTATCTTTCTTTTCCTTATTAAAATGTTTTTCACAACTAAATCTACTCTTCAATCGATGTACAATAGTCAACACTCGCTTTGCGGTTGGCACTTGTTTTGAAACAGTTGAGGAAATGAAGAACTCAGTTCTTACTTTTGGAAAGAAGTTCAACGTTGTATTCTCTATCATTCACACTGACAGAGGACGTTAACACTTTGGATATAAACATTCTGGTTGGAAGTGTGAGAAGAAAGTGACTGAGGAGTTGAGTGTAGACTGTAGTTTGCCTACCCAAGAAGATTGTGATGATATTGCAAAGAAGCCGTATGAGAAGAGTACCAGAAAGTTCAATTGTCCAGCTTTCATCGAGTTCTTTGATCTGACTGTCACTCAGAAACATATGGAACACGACCATGTTTTGAGTACTGATACTGCATGTCATTCTATTCACAGAAAGCAGCCGGCAGACAACTTGGATAAAATCTACCGTCTTCTATCCAGTGGACAAAAAGATCCTGTTGGTGCAGTACTGATAGTAAGTGGGTAAGAAGTTTAAAGTGACAATAACCAACATTGACCATGGAAGCATTGGGTGTGAAGAACATCACTAAGAAAGATGTGCAGAACAATTCAAACTCTGTTCTTGAGAAGTGATACTGGAAAAGAAATGTATGTTCTCATCAAGTGGTTAGAGAATCTGAGATACACAGTTCGAATTCAAGTAAAAAACTCTCAGGAAGTCAAGGGGTTGTTTTATATCAACAATAAGTCTGTTGTGGATGTTAGAAACTGGCCAGAGGCTATATCATAGATGCAACTTATAAGACACATGTTCACAAACTGTCTCTTGTGAACATAGTTGGAACCAGGAGTATCATATCACTCAAAGGGACAAAAGTACTGCAGACATTTGCTACTGCATCAGCATATGTCAACTCGGAAACGGAGGATACGTACACTTGGATTCTGCAGGAGATGAGAGATGCCATTTGGCCCCAGGAGTCATCCTACAGATTACCCTCTGTCATGGTTACTGATAACGAACAAGCATTGAGAAATGCTATTCAAACTGTTTTCCCCGAGGCTAACCATCTTCTCTGCACTTGGCATTAGTGGAATACGATGGCAACTAAATTGCCAATTGGAACTGTTGGATCTAAAGAGTACAACTACCGTTATTCAGAGACAGAAGCTGAATTTGCTTTGATGATAAACAACAGTGTCGCCTGATCGGGGGTCATTGTAGCTTATCAGAGTTTTGAAGATTTCTCTGATTTCCTTGAAGTTCAGTTAACAATCATGCTATTCTACTTATCTTTTCTTGATAAAGAAATTTATAGTCAATCAACATATCTAAGGGTGTGCTCTGTTCACAAGGTGTAAACCATCAAGTCTACGTAGCAATAGTGTAGCTGTGTGTGGGTGTTTTTTGTCTTGACTCCATGCTCTAAGAGGCAGACCTGTTATAACTATGACATTCAGCCGGCCCCCTACTATCAACTGTCTACACATGCACCGCCGCCTTCTCCTGCTAATCATTGTTTCTCATCCTTTATCGTATCTTTTGAATCGTTTGTCCACTGTACGAAAAATAACCCCCCACCACGCAAAT
Organism: Pilobolus umbonatus; assembly: GCA_025528865.1. NCBI lineage: Eukaryota > Fungi > Mucoromycota > Mucoromycetes > Mucorales > Pilobolaceae > Pilobolus > Pilobolus umbonatus. The sequence goes on from JAIXMH010000006.1 coordinate 371,752, forward strand.
CATATGTAGTGTGGCTTGCAAAATTTTACATGAACACGACTATTGCTCCTGAAACTCCCTTTTGGGTACTCAATCCCTACATTGGCTTAATCTCGTATCATTCGTCACTGCGCGTCGTCTTCCCCTCTATATCACCCAGATAAATAAATAAAGTCCATCGAAATGGACCGATCAGCCTTCTTATTGTTTTCCAGTGACCTCTTCTAAAACATAATGGCCAATCATAGCCATCAGTAGCTTTCACATTGACTATTTCAACTTGCACTTCATCGCTTGTAGTGATGATGAGTGTTTAATAGTATGTAATGTCAATTCTAATTGGTTGCTTTCATCCGATTTTGGGTCAATAACACTATTCACGATGATATACAAATAATTTATTCTTGTTGTTATAGTTATACATTCAAAACCTGTATTAAATAAAAATATACAAGTACCACACATAGTGCTATTTATGTGCACACTTGTCCTGACTTTGTTCTTTGGCAGGCAGTGGGGATGTTTTGATTTTAGATAATCTCAAATGGCTAGGTTCTTCACTTTTCCTTCGACGGATCACGTCTGATCGTTTTCTTTGAACCTTGTCCAGCTGTGAAATATCACTATGGCTCACACTACGGATTCCCCAATATTTGCGCTTATATTTACCTGTACCAACCGTGCGTTCTTCTAACTCATCAGGAATAACAACCATTCCTGCAGCCACACTAACACGCCTTCCTGATGGATTGATGATTGGTCTATTGGGCAGCATGATTGGGGGTAATCCTTGGTTTTCTTCATCATCCTTCGCACCTTTATGTTTGGCCTCTTCCTCTTGCTCTTCAATCAATAACCATTGGGTACGATTATCAGCCAGTGTCTTGAGCATCGCATCTCCTTTTGGAAATAAAGCTGCAAATATCTCAAAGTAAGGGCTAACAACGAAATCACCAAACTGTAAACTAATGGCTGTTTGACTGGTCTGGTTGGGATCCATGTTGGGTGATACTGGTAAATTATGGGAACGTTCAGCTTCTCCTTGGCGAAAGAACTCCTCACATACCAAATTAGACCAACTTTTGCAGATTGGCCATGGTCTAAGAGCATTACTGATATCTGCTCCGTGCAGGATTATTTGGCAAAGGATTATCCTTTGTTGAGGTTCCATTATATAGTTGGGAGGAGTATGGATGATCTTCTCAACACCATTCACCTTTAGTTTTGTCACAATCAAATCAGCACCACTCACATATTGACTGGTGTTATATCCAACATCCTCTTCATCCTTCACCAATTCCTTCTGCCCAACAGAACTAAGTGGTGCCATGGATGTGTTTTTTAGGTTAGCTGGAATAATATCTTCTTCAAAATATGACTTCCTTCGAAAATAGGATATAGCACTCTTGGCCCCTTGACTTGAGAATATGTCCCGTACTTGTATATCCTCATTTTCACTACTATCATTGGTATGGCTATTACTTTCTTCATTATTGATCTCCTGACTGGGTGAATGAGAGGTTGGTTCAGTTGGATGGGTTATACTCTCACTCAATTGACTATTTGATGGAGATGTTGGGCTAAGTGATGCTGCTGAACTGACAGAACTTCGAGTACTTCTGTAATGAGTACAGCACGTACTCCTTGTCTTCACTACCTCCTCCTCCCCTTCATCTTCCTCTGTTGTGGATGGTAGCATTGGTTTATGATTCGATAATCGCATGTGGTTGAAATCATCCTCGGAGACATTAGCCTCAGATATGATCTCTAATAAGTTCGCGAAGTTCTCTTGTAGTTCATAATGGAATATCATATCTGTAGCCAGTATCATTTTGATGATGGCTGTTCTCATTTCAGATTCAGTCGTAGGCAATCCAACCGATCTACTGGTTCTAGTTATATTTCTGAATAATTTGTGCTTTGTCAATAGATCCATGGTGATTGTACAAGAATAGCTCTCCAATACGGACTTATTGCTGTATCTAATGGCCAGATCTGTCTTCATGTTGACTTGGTAGTTATTGTTCTTCCCGGGCTTAATATAATAAGAAGAAATGAGTATGAATAGTGTATGGAAAGATGATCTATTCTATACACATTACATGTCCTATATCATGACACAAACCAGCTATCAGGAGTGCAGCCATGTCCACTCTTGATAAATAAGATGCCACATCGTATTGAGTCAGCATCTGGTAGAGAACAATCACAACATCGATTGCATGATAAAATGAGTGGTATGCATTGGGTAAGTAGCCATGATCCACATCCACTATGAAGTCGAGAAGTTCAGATGGTGTAACGCCTATGGTTTCGCATAAACCAATACGTTCGAAATAACCAAGTACATAGCCATAGAGTTCAGCTCGAGATTTATCTAATGTGGTGAAATCAGCCAAGTGTTTGACTTCATAACCAGTGTCTGCTATTTTAATCATGCGCTTGAGGCGAATAAGAGAGAAAGAGAGAGATAAGATGATGGAGTGTTAGATGAGGTATAGACTAACATGTTCTTCCAATGTATATTTACACATTCTATCTTAAACAAGTCTTCTGATGAGAGCTTGTTATGTCTCAATATAAGCATGTTGTGAGTGATGTAAAGAGTGAGTTGTTTACTTGTGTTTAAAGAGACACTCGAACTAGGTCTGTAGAATGCTGTGTGTGTGCTTCTGTATCAGTGTTATATACAGTGATAAGGTGTATATATGTGTTATATATGTATTAGTGTTGAAGTGATGGGTGGAAAAAGAAGAAGATAGTTTTATGTCTGTATAAACCCGAGATTATCTCGATGTCTGATTAGTGGAAATTAAATAAAAAAAGAGAGAGAAAAAAAATAGAGCGATCTCTCAGCTCGCATGTACACACACATATATGATTATTGGATCAGACGTTATATGAACTGCTGGGCTCCGAATCACATTAAAGAACCATTCAATGAGACAGCTACCCTTAAACATACACTCATATTTGTTATGTTTCATTAGAGCTTTGTTTATTTATGATTCATCGTCTATACTGGTATTATTATCTGGGAACCACATATGTGAACTAACATACTCAAGTAGATTATCTTGATTCTGTATCACATCTTCTGCTGATGCCACATTCTCCCTTAATGCTTCATTACAGACTGCAGTTGCTATAATTGTGGATACTTCTCTAATACGCTTGAGTGATGGGTATAGCCATCCATTTGATATTTCTGTGGGTGTAAGTGAATCAGCCAGTGCTTTACTTGCTTCAAATATCATACGGTTGGAGATATATTGAGGTTTGGCCAAGATTGCTCCTAATCCTAATCCTGGGAAGACATACATGTTGTTGCCTTGACCTGGGTAACGTACTTCACCTGTACTGGGGATAGTGTATGCTGGGAAAGCTGTTCCTGATGCAAATATCACCTGATTATTTGTGGCCTTCATTGCTGCCTCGAATGTACATTCTGCCTGTGTAGCAGGATTCGATAAAGGCAGTACAATGGGCTGTCTATTTAATTCAGCCAATCGCTGGAGTACTTCTTCACCAAATGCACCTGTAGTAGATGACAGTCCGATCAAACTAGATAAGGCAATAATAACGTAAGCAATCAATATGAGGCAATTTACATCAACTATAAATGTAACACTTTACATTGTAGGTTTCACGTAATTTACAATATCGATTAGCTGATTGTATTGTTCATCTTCATTATCAGTTCTAGCATAGTATATCTTATGTTGAGCCAATCTATCACCTCTGTTGGATGTCACCAAGCCCTATATCAACTGATGAATGATCGATCTTACTGTCTCTGATTGTCTGGCTGTTCTTACCTTTGAATCCACAATCCAGAATAACTTCTGAGCTTCTTCTTCAGGCATGTCATGTTCAATCTGGAAATAGTCCTGGATCTGACGAGCAACACCAATAGCAGCTGATCCTGCACCATAGAACACAATACGATGGTCGAGAGGAGATACGCCATCTTCATTCTGGACTCTACGAATAGCATTAATAATACCAGATAAGATAACGGCGCCTGTACCCTGAATATCATCATTGAAGCATAACATCTCATTCTGATATTTCTCCAATAGACCGAATGCATGCTCAGAAGACCAGTCCTCAAACTGCACGAGAATCTTGGGATAAACAGTATGAAGAGCAGATAAGACATCATCCACAGTTTGATAGAACTATGAGAACACAAAGTCAGTTCTGGATATTCTATCATATTCTGAACAGACATTCTTTTTTTTTTACCTCTTCATCATCAGGTCTCTTCACACGAGTACCAATATAGAATTCATCATCCAGGAATTTCTCATTATTAGTACCCATGTCTACAATAATAGGCAATGTACGGCGAGGGTCGATACCTGCACCTGCAACATACAGCTGTAGTTTACCAATAGGAATTCCCATGCCATTCACACCCAAATCACCAAGACCGAGGATACGAGAACCATCAGAGATGACAGCAATATCAGGGTTGAATTCCTCATTGTTATTGGGGCGATAGTTACGGATAGTCTGGCATAGAGTGGGTATATCAGCCTTGGTCAAGAACAGACCATCAGGGACACCAGGGGATGCTAGAAAGGGGTAGATAGTAGAGTATTCCAGACATGCTGTGCCCACAGTCGGAGTATAGATGATAGGAGCAAGTTCCTATAATATAACAGGGTTTAAATAAACTAGACTTAAAATGAGCAAGGTAAATTGATTAATCCCTCACCTCCAGTTCTTCAATGACGATTTTATAGAACAAGTGGACATTACTTGTACGTAAATGAGCCATCAGAATGTACTTGTCCAAGAGATTGTTCTTTGATCTAAGTAACCTCAATGCACGATTCTTCTGTGTTTCAAGTGTTTCAATAGTAGGAGGCAGAATACCATTCAAGCCAAGTAACTTACGCTGCTGTTGGTTTAATACAGTGCCTGAATGAAAAGGGATAAGCACTCGATACACTCATTCAGTGTGATTTCCTACCTTGATTGATATAACCAGACCTGGACAGAAGATCGATGCTGGATCGTTCTTTGGGCACACTGGTTTCATCAAATGAGGATGAAGAGGTATCAACAATAGGAGACATGGAGTAATAAATAGAGAAAAATAAGGATGAAAAGAGAAGAGAGAGAAGAAAGAAAGATGAGAATACATTTATATATTCTGTCAATGAGGGCAATCAGATAATCTGGTGTTTATAATAAGGTAACTCTGGATTTCGCTATCACGAGCCTCTGCATGATAATATTGACATAGGACAAAATGATTGGCAGATGGATACATTGAATCACAATAATATAACCACAATACATGAATGCTATTTGTTCATATCCCCCAGTCACATGATATATCTCGGAAGCATGTTTTTGCAACACTTTGAATTTGACTGAAATATGATCGCACATGTTTATTTTCTCACCCGTTACTTTCAATTGGCCGTTACTCATCTCATATCATTTTGAGATTAGAAAGGGAAATAATCCAATTTGTCTTATTATGGTAATATCTAGATGTGAGATTGCCATAGTTACCATATCCATAACAACCATCCATTCGAATAATACACTGATGAGATCATATATATATATATATATATATTTATTTATTTAATATGGGCTAGTTTTTCGGTATTTAGAGGGTTCCCATCATGGAGTCATTGACGGTGATCACTAATATAACAATCACATTCATTGTCTTCGGTCTCATCCAATGGAGTGTCATGAATACATACACAGCCATTTATATCTATATCTTCTTCATTGGAATTAGAATCACTGTCTGCCAGTTGGTTGAAATAGGTACTACCATATACATCGTTCATTGATTGGTCACTATCATCCGATAGATAGTAGGACTCCCATTCATCTATGTTTCGATACTGGAGTTCGAGAAGACTAGGAATACCTAAGTCTTTGAATAGAGTGTGATTAGTACAGAAATCAGAGCAGATAACTCATTCTATTTTACAGTGTGGAATAGAAAGTATTCTCGTTTCAACTGTGTCAGAATCAGAATTTGAATGAATGCCTAGAGTACAACATAATCAGCAAAGAAATAACCTTAATTTGGGATTAATTCGTACCTAATTGTCTTTCAATACCAGAAGATCTATCCAACCCTGAACTTTCATACACCACAGAAGCATTATCCCCAGTAGATCCCACATCTATCTCGGATTCTTCCTCTGTTGTGTCTGTTGTGTCTGTATTCTCTTCTGTTGTGTCTGTTGTGTCTGTATTCTCTTCTGTTGTGTCTGTATTCTCTTCTGATGTGTCTGTATTCTCCTCTGTTGTGTCTGGATTCTCTTCTGATGCGTCTGTATCTACTTCTGCATAAGAATTGTCTATTGAATCTAAGTGTCTTCTCATATATGCTAATTGCCCAGGATGCATACCGAATCCACCCATCTCCAATATTTCTGCTTCTGTATAGGTATCCAGATCTGTTATGGAATCATCATCATATGCAGCATATTCTGCCCATTCAAATGAATCTATGTCTTCCTCTATGTTCCTTCTAAAGGGAATATCCCGACTGATGACATGTCGACTATTATATTTAGAGTTAATACCCTTATCATCTGTCATCCTAAATAGCATATACCATATGGGACATGAACAGTTAATCATTAGCCACTGTGTGATACAATTACTGTGATAGATATGTTTACAGGGCAATTTAACAGTAAACAGTTCAGAGCTCAGCAGATCTTGACATATAATGCATTCATCCTGTAACACTACATAGTCATTAGGAAATGTGTATTAACAATATCCTTGCATTGATAATGCTACCTGGGTCATCTAATGGCAGGCGTATCTTATCGAGATGAGCAATGGATCCATGCATCTCCAATGATGGAGTGGTCACAGTAGTATTACTAGATAAATAGGTTAATATGGATGTGTTATCAATGTATGCTCTCCATTTACGGCTGAGAAAAGTCATTATAAATGCCATCAAGCATACTGATCAAATCACCTAGGAACTGAACTTCAAATGCATCATAATCATAGACCTCTTCATCATTTATGCTATCAATCACACATTAGGAACAAGTGGATATATATAACTAGGAACATACTCAAGTAGACTCTCGAGATAAGACATGGACAGCCTGAGGGTAGTATTGTCAGTGACAGAGGGTATCTGATTACTATCCTCTGATTGAACAACAATATCAAATGCTACTATATTCGATCTATCGTCTATTTCAGATGGTAATCCTTCAAGAAGAGAAGGGGACTCCACTGCTCTATCTTCAATAGGCTCAGTAATGGTATCACCACCACCACTTATCTCAGTTATCTCTTGGAAGGGTGGATTGAGAACGGGTAAATCTGACTGATATCTGAGACAGGTGATACTATTCAGTAGACATCTCTCTTCCAAGGATTCCTCGTCATCACTGTTGATGTTCAGTTGACTGAATGAGGTTGAAATGAGATCGACTGGATCATGAGTACCCAATGTCTATGTTATATTCTCAGATGGATGAGTACATGTGCAAGCAGTGAATAAACAAATAAAGAGGCAATATATATATATATATTTATATATATAAATATAAACCCTTTCATACTTCTCTTGTACATGTATTCCCACATATATGGCATATGATAAATATATCATCAATACATGACCTTAATACTTTACAATTACGACAATAATAGTGTTGACCTAGCATATTAAAGAAGGGAAGAGACAGTCTGAAAGAGTGTTGTAGAGGTTATCATGCTGGAGTTCAAAATGATGGATTCCTTCATTAGGTAATCATGTTCACCCAGTCAATACAGGACTGTATATAGATAGATAAATGGGAGTTCTTAAGGGGTGAACCATGTGCTTCTACTTATGAACAAAGATGAGGCTCAATAGGCAGTGGGACGCATCTTTCTTGCCTTTATGAATAAAATAGAGTGCTTCATTCAAGTATTCATTATGGTGTTCTTCCCATCCTTATACAGGGAAAGTACCCCTCCTTTAATATAAATAAGACGGTAACTTATTCTCCAAGTGCTAGGGATCAAGAGAGAGGATGGAAGTGTACCTACAGAATCTTAAAAAGAGGTATCCAATAGTCTCAATTTCCAGAGTGGGTCACTTTTTTTCAAGATCAGAGCCAGTCCAGACATGTTGTGTCCGAGTTTTATTATTCGGGGAGGAAGGCCCAACTTCTTGTGAATCCTTCTCTTTATATTTTTGTGATATCCATCCATCCTTATCCTTAGACACATCCATCACAAATCAAAGCCTCTTTTTTTGAGATAATGTCTACTTATTCTAAGAACCTTTTTGATGTCCTCGGTGAGGGTGAGGTTGTTCGTCCTCAACCTGTCAAAGAAGATGCCCCTGTTGACAAGAAGATTGTCAGCAAAGATAACAAAGAGGGTAATTATATACTTCCCCCCTTCCCCCTCCCCCTTACACACATTGAGAACATTCACAAAGAAAGTGGAAATTATGACATGGAATCACTTATGGCCTCCAACTACTCAGTCTGAATGTGATGAAAAGTACTATTCAACACTCTCACTCTGCCTTTTCCTGTTGCCCATTCTATTACCATTGGAAACAACCATATAACAACGACAGAGATAAATACAAGGTGTTCGATTGACTTTTTCAATCAGAACCAAAGTAGCTCGTTATGGATGTAACATGGGTATATGGAGAAGGTAGAGGAAATGGGACAGTATTTCACAGTGGATTCAATACACCCGAGACAACAGTCATTCTTTTCCCCCTACCCTTTCTCTTCTTTACAACGATTTCTTATCTTATTTATATTTTTACTCTCTAGTTGCCAAGGGTGCCAACACTCGTCGTCAAGGTGCTCGTCCCCAGAAGGAAGGTCGTCCTCAACGTGGTCGTCAATTTGATCGTCATTCCGGTACCGGTATTGTGTAAGTAGGATATAAGATATCTGTTATCTGTTGACTAATATCTATATATATATATATCTAATAGCGACACTGAGAAGAAGATCAACAAAGGTTGGGGTAAGGCTGAAACTGCTGAAGCTGAGGCTTCCAAAGACACACTCTCTCCCAGAGACCCTGATGCCCCTGAAGCCGAAGTTGCTGCTCCTGTTGAACCCGAGGAAGTAGTCAAGACTTTGGATGAATACTTGGCTGAAAAGGCCAACAAGTCTTTGAAGGTTGCTCTCCCTGAAGCCCGTAAGGCCAATGATAACGATGATGCTGCTTTCAAGGGTACCGTTCCTCTCGTCAAGAGTGAACAGGAAGACTTCTATGTTTCCAAGGAAACCAAGTCTGCCAAGAAGCCTACTGACAAGGCTCGTAAGGAAAAGGTTTTCGTTGAAATCGAACAACGTTTCCAAGAGAAGTCTCGTAACGAATTCGCCAAGAATGATCGTCGTGGACGTAACAACAATGGCCGTAACACTGGTCGTCGTTCTACCAAGAATGCTGCTGCCCCTGCTGTCAACCTCCAAGATAGCTCTGCCTTCCCTTCTCTCGGTGCTTCTGCCTAAATAATACATCTTTACAAGAAAGAAAAAAAGAGAATTGTGATTATAAATATATAGATGTAGATGCATGTATTTACAAGAATATTTCATGGCTTTTTTTGTATCTAATTCAATAATTTAATTCCTTCATTTTTACTACTCTATATGTGTGTGTATCTATGTGTGTGTGTATCTATGTATCTATGTATCTATGTATCTATGTATCTATGTATCTATGTATCTATGTATCTATGTATCTATGTATCTATGTATCTATGTATCTATGTATCTATGTATCTATGTATCTATGTATCTATGTATCTATGTATCTATGTATCTATGTATCTATGTATCTATGTATCTATGTATCTATGTATCTATGTATCTATGTATCTATGTACTTATGTGTATGTATATAGATTTGATCATCATATTGACCTATGGCACCTACATCTAAAAGTTGTTCCTGCTATAATGTAAATATCTAAATGCTCAATAGACGCGTACGATAAACTATCCAATAACTACATCCTTGTTTAAAGACAAGGTCAACTTACTTTATTTACCATTTGGATGTATTAAAAGAGAAGAAGAGAGAGAAGATAAGAATAAGGTGCATATTTATGAAAAAGAGGACAAATTCAATGATTGGATGTCGTATTGTCACATACTAATATCACCGTGAATTACATCATTTTTACAGTGGATGCCTTTGGTCAACCTTATTTTGCTTTTACAGTGTGTATATTCACTCAATCTTAATGTGATATAAACTCTTGTATATTAAAATAATACATATCTCCATAATAAGATACAAAAGGTTAACCCATCACAACAGAAGTAAAGCGCATGTTCAAACAGATGCTTGGCAAAAAGCTAATTTTGGCTAGACAAAAAAACAAGACTGGTACCACGCATCCCCCCTGCTTTGGCAGTTTAATATACAAATAGGATGCCTTTATTCATAAGATTAGCTATGGATTCTATTTGCCACCTACTCCTCCAGACTCCAGGTATCTTTTTTGAAAGTGAGGAAGGACTTTATCGAATGGGAGAATGTATGTTGGTATATTTTCATCAGAGCGATGGGGGAAATCCATACAGCCAACGGTTATATTGTTCCTTGGATCATTCACCATTTTGAATAAAGGATATAGCTGTGTGTTGGATACATCATTCACATATCGTTTAATAAGGCGCCAAGGTCGTTCTATAGGGTCACTACCCTCATTGAGCATAAACACGGCTTTCGGCATCTCTTTCATCAAATTAGCATGGACAAACAATGGTATTAAAGATGACCCTCTGTCTGAACTCGGGTATTGAAGCATAGAATGGCCACAAAACTGATTACCTATCATTAACCCTCCCATGCCCACAAATGTCTGTACACGATAGAAGGGTACCTTCAATGCTCTCCATGCATACTGGAATGTATCCTTATCTCCATTCAGTAGTCTAAAGTACACATCATGAAAGAACTGCATATACCATGTCAGCTGTAATGGCATCCAATGACGGTGTTTATCCACCACAATCTGACCAGACTAATGACATAAAATATAGTGAGTGCAAGACGTTTGCTGCTTATTCCATCCCATATCCATACCTCTTGTTCCCATTCATCTTCACACTCTACTTCCAATATCCTGAATATCTTATTCTCTGGATCTGTCTTCCTACATCAACCAATTATCCCGTCAGATATTTTGATGTTCATGTTTTATCAACATCAATTACCAGAAATCAGGCCAGAAGATAGCTCCATACTCCATATACTCCCTTGACTCAAATAAATAGGTTGGATCTCTCGTTGGTACATTATCTGAATCCAAGTACAGAACATGCTGGAAGTCTGAATTGATAATAGCAGCAGCCTTGATTTGAAATCTGACATTTGAAAGATGTTAACTAGAAGAAATGAAAGAGGCGAGCTATGCTTACTGTTTACTCGAACCAAAAGATCGACTGATAGGTTTGGATAGATAGAAGTCAGAAAAATCCCGCAGTTTAATTCCTCTTAATTCATCGATTTCCTTTTGAAATGTGCCGACAGATTCGGCCTCCTTCTCCAGGTGCCATATTTCGATATCAAGATCGCAATTGAATACTGTGCGTAGCAGTCTGATGGTGGCCACTGTTCTCTTCATTGTATCATCGTTACCAGCGACAAACACAATGCCTCGATTATCCAACCACTCTGGCTCACTCTTGTCTTTCTCTTTCTCGACAAATTCCTTCCAACCACCAGTATAGAGCCCAATCGACTTATCTGATAGTTGTTCCCAGTATCCTAAATTACTATTCTTATGAACATAATCTACATTTCTGTCAATAAGAGGATTTAGACACTTCTGGTTGAACTGATTGGATATATTCTTAACAACGGGTGTCTCAATAGGTTTCTCAACAGGCATTTCTTCTGCTGTGGAAGATGAATAGATCATATATGGATGGATATACAGCATAATGATCATCATGGAAGTCACTATAATCCATCTGAATGATGGGCGTCTTTTAGCTAATTTGAACATCCTATATTTATCATCAATAGAAGGAAGAGAAAGGTGGTAATCCCATCATGGAATGAATGTAACTCTTAATTATTGAAAGATCGACACCAAACTGATGGATAGCTGTACTTCATTTATTAATGAGATTTACACATTGTCATGGTTACTCAATACTTAGCTATTTCCAGTGCACAATATGAGGTAACGCAAAGATAGAGATGAATTAGGGTAATAAAGAAAACTGCAAGTGAAAAATAAAACAATGACTAAGGTGAATGTTAAGTGCGTATTTAATCTATCATTGGGACTTTCCAAGGAGAGAATAAAGGGGAACAATGATAAACACCCTTCCCTTCCTTTAAGAATCCAAACAAATAAAAAAATAATGAGAGGTTCCCAAATTAGGCAATCATCATGGTAGCCATGGTAATAGAAGAGTGATAGACATGGTAATGAAAGCATGGTAGACATGGTAATGGAAGCATGGTAGACATGGTAATGGAAGCATGGTGTTATAATGAAGGATATCATAGAAATAAGGAAAGTTTACTTTTATTTGGTTTCATTCTTGAATTCAGCTGGTGGTTCATCAATCTGTCTCCAGATCTCCTCCATCCTCTTCCTCTTCTCAAGTGTCTTTCCTTTGTTGGCTGCACGCATAGCAAGAAACTACAAAAGAACAAGGGTGTTATTCATAGTGGTCAAGAGAGTCATACAAATAGTTACTTCTTTCTTCAAACACTCATCGACTGCTCTTTTGGCAGAGTTACAGGTTCCAATGAATCTATTGAATGTGCCTGCACGATGACATTGGTCTAATGCCTCAATGACATCATCACAACCTTCTTGTTTATGTGCTTCCAAAGGTGGGTGCATATTTGTTGAATAAGTGTTGGGATATGTTAAAATAAAACAGGCCAGGGGGGGGGAGGCATTAATGCTAGCTTCCAATTCTATCCAATGAACGAGTGGCTTAGAAGGATTATTATTGGTGCATAAGAATGAGATAGGTGTACACAATTGGAATACAAATGCATTAAATAGAACTTATGCCCTGATAAAGAATACAAAACCTCTCTTCATATGACACCATATACAATGCAGAGAGGGATAAGGACAGGAGAGATCACCTGCATAGGAGTCAGCTCTGACCATAATGTGTCAAATTCAGTCCTCGCACTTGAAGTGGAAGTTCAAATAGTTCCCCAATAGTGATGAGGTCACGGGATTCATATCAGCATATATAGCGTAACCCTTTTTGTTTTTATTGTATTGATAGTTCATCATTTCCCTTTTTTCCATTCATTCATCTACTCAATGTCATCTGAACAACAAGCAAGAGACCTCATTCAACAGGCTAAGAAGAAACTTAGTTCTTGGTCACTCTTCTATAACAGCAATAAGTGTGAAGATGCAGCAGAGCTATATGAGAAGGCTGGAAATATGTTTAGAATGGCTCAACAATGTATATAATTATCTCATGACTTATTTTTGTTTGTGTGCTTATCTTTCTTGTTTTCAAAAAAGGGAACAGTGCTGGAGATGCCTTTGTTGAAGCAGCCAAACTATACCAACAGGGTGGGTGTGCCAAGTTTGAAGGTTCAAGAGCATATGATAATGCAGCTAAAAGCTATAAGAGAATTGACCCAGCAGGTGAATAGGATATTTATATGTGTGTACTTAGAGTAATAGAGTACTTATCAGGATACTTCTGTAGCTGCTGTATCTGCACTGAAGGAGGCTGTTATATTGGATCAGGAGGGAGGAAACTTCAAATCAGCTGCTAGACATTATCAGGATATAGCAGAATTATGTGAATCAGCTGAACTGGATCGACAAAAAGAAGCTTTAGAGGCCTATCAGAAAGCTGCTGATTTATATATTGCTGATGATTCTCCTGCGTAAGTTATTTACATGTTTATATATGTGCATATAGGGGTGACTCATGGTGGGTTTATAGACTATCCAATAAGTGCCTACTTAAAGTAGCTCAGATTGCTGCTGATTTGGAGATGTATGAACTGGCTATTGAAAAGTATGAGCATGTAGCTGCTGCTTCAGTGGATGACCCATTACTCAAATGGTCTTTGAAAGAACACTTCTTGAAGGCTGGTCTATGCCATTTATGTACCAAGGTAAACTATAAGAAGGAATAGTGCCAGACTGATGACTGATGACTGATGATTTCAATGAAATACCATACAGGATCTTGTTAAAGCCCATCAGGCACTCTCCAACTACTGTAATATGGACATGTCATTTGAATCATCCCGTGAATATACTCTGTTGAAGGGTGTGTTAGACTGTATTGAGCAGGGTGATATAGATCATTTCACTCAGATAGTGTATGATTATGATAAATTGACTAGATTGGATCCCTGGAAGACATCAGTGCTGTTGAAAGTAAAGCAGGCAATGGATACAGAAGATTTACGCTAATTATGACAGTTGTTTGTTTTCGTATTATATATTAAAGGGAATAAGAACTATCATTTATTTATAAACACACGTATATTTACACACACAATGGTTCCATCATGGGATTATATGATCTGGTTGATCCCCTTATTAGATGGTGTTTTTCACCTGATGACCTATAGATACTTCAACCAACATAAAATGATGGTCTGCACCTGAACAATAATGATTTCTCTCTCTGCTCTTCACTTCAAATAACTGATTTATATGATCCATAGTACAATGCACAGGACAAACCATGTAGCAGGATGGGTGAACGCCACGAATAGAACAGATGGTAATGAGGTTATTGGAATAGGACATTGTACAATGCATATTTATTATTCCTGGTAGGAGCCCTTTCTTATCTTATGGAGATCACTGTCAATTACGAGCAAGCATTAGGGGTTAGAATGGGGTATCCAAACAGAGTACCACTGACAAGATTCAACAGACCATTGACCCATCCTGATGTACCTGCCATGAACAGAGGATATGACAATGTCCATGGTGATTATATTATGAGAGTGAATGAAATAATAGGCACTAAAGACAAGTAATTACAGATGTTAGAGTCAAAGAGAAGCTATTATTGTTGTTGATGTTGATATGTTTCCATTAAGATATAAAATAATAGATATGATGGGACAAGGCACATTTGGGCAGGTTGCTAAATGTCAAAAGATGAGCACGGGAGAACTGTTTGCTATCAAGGTGATAAAGAATAAACCCGCATTCTACAATCAGAGCCTTCAAGAGATCAGAGTACTCAAAAAGGTAAATGCAGAATTGTATAATTGTTGTGCATGATCTAAAGGAAAAGATCATATCATTGATGCAGTTACAATATGCACACAAACACAACAATAGAATCTTGAATATGAAGGATCATTTCTACTTCAGAAATCATACCTGTATTGTATTCGACTTATTCTACATCAGCTACTATCACCTGCTGAATTCCAAGATGGGAACACCGAGATTGGTGATGAAGGACATACAACTCATAACACATAACCTACTGCAGACTTTGGTCACATTGAGGAACATTAATATTATTCATGCCGATTTAAAACCAGATAACATACTCTTGAAAAGGTAAGTTAAACAACCCGAAGATAATAGTGTCCCTTATTCAAATAACACTAGTAAGAACAATATTCATGATGCAATCATCATTGACTATGGACTGGCATTGATGAAGAGTGATGGAATGCACTGTAATGTACAGACACCCTATTACAGAGCACCCGAAGTAATATTGAAACTGGCGTTTGATTGTTCTATTGACATGTGGTCTTTTGGCTGTATTGTTGCTGAACTTTACTTGGGAAGACCTCTTTTCCCGAGTGTGAATGAGAATGTACTCATACTAATGATGGTGACAATGTTAAAGTAGGCATCAGATGAGTACTGAGCATGTATGTCTAACATGTAATTATAAACAGACAGTACCCATCCAAACAGATGCTGCTGAGTAGCCCAGTATATCATCAGTATTTCCATATCCAGAATACACAGAGGAGTCTGACAGTGCGGCTGAAGTATTATGAGGACAGACACCTGAACATTGGTCAGAATAGAACCCTCCAAGAGAAGATAATGAAGGAAGGGCCTAGCCATATGAGCTCCATAGGTAAATTTCATGGGTAGCTTTGACACCCCTTCTGAAAACCTCTTTCTGTTAGATAAGGAATACCTCTTTGACTTTCTAAAACGAGTATTGGTGATCGATCCTTCCAAGAGATACACACCCCAACAAGCACTCAATCATCCATTCATTCAATCCCATCTGAACAAGCACCCCAAACATCAAAGCAGAGGTGTCTCCAGAATTATACGCTCTGTATTCTCCACAAGAAGATAGATAGTACACCTTGATAGAAATCACGTCATTCGATGAAGGAGTCAACTGACATTTGAATGCCTTGATCAAATAAATAATGACTTATGATGTCTTATGTATTCCCTCTGTTTCATTCTCAACCTGAATGCGCTTTATTTTCATTTTTATGTGCTAAAATAGGAAAGAATAGAAAATCTATAGTTTAATATACATCCTCTTTCCCTCTTCTTCCCTTTATTTCTTTATTGGTTATCAATTTATTCGCTCAATGGATGGCATATTGGACAGACTGAGTGGGAAGAATTCGAAGCCAAAGAGTGCCATTCATAAGGACAAGACACGAGCCTATTCTGTCAGAAGAATACTACGCTCCAAGCACAAACATCACAGTAAGTTCAATCTTACCCATTAAAGACGATGATTCCAATTACTATTAATTGAGGTTACACAATAGAACAGCAGTCCATTACTGCATATCGACCCTCCTTCGAGATAGGTTCAGCTGAACAACACTTTGCAAGACAGAAGTCTGTACCCTCTGCCAATGAAGTCAACAGCCTCTTTGACTATATGCTGGTAAACAAATGAATAATCAACACTTTATTTATAACTCACCTGATACCTATAGGAACGACGTGGGATAGTGGATGATAAAATAAAAGAGAATATGAAGCACTGGAGTATAGAGAAGAAATGGCTGATGATTCACCAGGATCATCAGGCAGAATTACTGGCATCAGGTGTCAGCAACAATAGACTGGCACTGGACACTATAGAGAGAGTCAGCAACGACCAAGAACGCTCACCTGTTCCCACCATCTCCCGGTCTTCATCTTATGTGAAGCCCCAGAAATCGACATCATCACCTGTTCACATCATTACAAACACGGATCAGATTATCGATAGTAAGAAGTCGCTTCCTCTCTCTTCGCCTATTCCAACCAGGTCAAAGAGCACCAAGAAAGATACGGTCAGTAACACGTGTTTCAATATAACCACAACAGACCATAACACACCTGAATACTATATCAAGAAGTTCTTGGACCCCAATCTACGTTCAGTCACACCAAAGGTAGCTGAGAGTCTAGAGATAAGTCTGAGAACACGCCCAATTGAGTAAGTGAGAAAGTATGAATAGCACAATGACACGAATTCATTACTGAACTTTTAGTTCTACTTTAGCTGGGTACTCAAGTTCATCAATCTCAAGGGATATCATGTGGTATTTTATGCACTGGATTATCTCAATCATAAATACGACTATCGATCAGACATCGTATTGGGATTGGAGGTGGAGATTGTGAAGGCTATCAAAGCCATTGTCAATACTAAAGTTGGAAGAGATGAGACGATGCGTCATCCAGAATATATTCATACCTTGATATTCTCTATTCTGTGTCCTCAATGGCAGACAAAGAAAACAGTGTGTGAACTATTAGTGTTCTTGTGTTATTATGATGGATATGAACACGTCATACGAGGATTTCAATTACTGCAGAAGCATAAAAAGGATCTCGCTTTATTTGATTCGTGGTTGAAGGACCTGGTGTCTACTATTGATAATAGGTATAAATATCAGGATAACATATCAGATGGCCATTTAGTGGAATACGCTGTAAGTTTCATTTGTAAGATTTCATAGTCAAAAGATAACCCTTGTTCCAATGATTTTATTCTTATTATTTTTTAGTTATCTGCCATGATTTTAATAAACACTTTAACCAAGATACCCTCAGACGTCAATTACCGTATTTATATGCGTAATCAACTAAATGCATCGGGAATGCACACAACTGTACTACCAAAATTAGACCGCCTCAATTATGATCTGTTGAGCATTCAGATAGAATCATACAATGAAGCATCTGAGAATGATCTGGATGAAGCATTTGGGGAAGATATATCCGCTTATTCACAAATGTCCCAGCCTGTGACTTTATTTGACCGTGTTATCGAAAGTATATCTGATGCTCCTCGGGCTCTAGAATACTACAGCTCTATTTTAAAACACCTGTTATGGATTAGAGGAGATTCTGATACAAAGTATAATATCACAGTGTATCATAAGAGGATTCAAAAAGACTGATCTCATTATTATCTAGAACGCAATTCTATCATATGATTGATATTATAGTTGAACAGATTGTGATGGATAGAAGACCCCATGACAATACCGATGAATTTGCCTCCACTTTTGGGATGGCAGTAGGAACAGTCATTCAGAACTTCCACGACCTGGCGCGACTGAAACGTATGGAATCACAAATGGAAGCAACGGATGCGAAGATAAAGAAGGCATTAGAAGAAAAGGATGAGTTATTAAAGGAGATTGAAGAACTTCGGATTTTGCCTAGTCGTGTGGAATATGAAGAACAACGACAGCGCGCGGTTCATTATAAAGAAGAGAATGATTCACTACGCAATGTGTTGAAGACATCAAAGGAAACAATTGCTATGTTACAGGAGAGACTGTCGGAACGAAGGTATGGGCAGTTCATCGATGAGTGTGATACATCAGAAAGAAACTCTGTTGATGAGCAGGCGAAAAAAGTAACTAAAACTGAGTAAAATGTTCTCATTACTGCTGATCTAACCAAAGTTTTTCATTAACATACCCTTCCCCAGAAAAGAGAGAATTGGTTGAGTGCTGCTGAGTTAATGAGCGATAGTAATGTGGGTAGATCATACAATTTTGCTTTTGGGGGATTCTTTCTGCCCTTATTTGAGAGATGGAATTTGAATAAAAAAAGGAAGAAGAAGTTTCCAAACACGCGATCCCTAAATTCAGGTATGTATTCTCCCTGTTTAGATTACTTCGACCCTCTTCTTCAGAGAGAGAGACCCTGAATGTAACTTATAAGAAGAAAACTCTTTTCTAATGATGCTAACATTGATACAGATAGATCAACCGAGAAATCTTCTTTTTCTCAATCATCACCAACGTTGTTGACAGACACAAGTCAAAATGCTGATTCACCAGGTAAGATAAGAACAAGGATCATTCTATTCTAAATGGATAATCTCATACTTTCTCATTAGGTTAGTAGTGGTTAATACACATGACAAGTCTTAAAAGGGGAACTAATACATTATTATTAGCCATGTTGAAAAACCTGGCTATTACTGAGAAAGCTGAACCATCTCTTCCACCACCCCCTCCACCACCACCCCCTCCTCCATCCACTGATTCGGGTAAATCCAGCTTGGACTCAACGTAAAATATATTGGATACTTATCTTTAATTGTTTATAGGATCAACCTCCTTAACATCTCCTGTAAATAAAGGTAATTTTTCATTATATATATATATATATATATGATCACTCACACTGGAAATAGGAGATACATCAACAAGTACTCCATCACTTAACAACAATATACCCAATGACAGTACATTGTATGGCCAGAATGTATCCTCTAATATTACTCTTGGACGTAAAGAACTACACCACTATCCTCAAGTAAAACTGAAGAACCTCCAATGGCAGAAAATAAATGTCCAGTCAACGGATCAAACTATCTGGAATACAGACAATATACTGGATAATATAGAAGAAACACTGAATGAAAGTGGTGTGTTTGAAATCATCGAAGGAATGTTTCCCGCCAAAGTCAATACATTTTTGGGAAAAAAGAAAGAATCACGGAACGTTTCAGAGCAGTTCTTATCGAAGAATAAGAACAAGAATATCAGTAAGACCGGGTTACAAAAAAGATTATGGTGTTTTTTAACTCTATATATTAGATATTGCAATTCTGTCAAAGTTAAAGCACTTTGCTTCGTACAAAGATGTCCGGCAGCATATATTATTAATGGACGATAAACTATGTACAGAGACATTTCTGATTAATTTGATTACTTATTTACCTGGTAAGGAAGATGACATGATTGCGATGAAAAGATACCTGAAGTCACCAGAAAACAGTTGGAATAAACTGGATTTACCAGAGCAATTCACGCTAGAGGTTAGCATAAAGCCATTGGAATTTTTTTCTTTGAGAGTGATCTAAAAGAGTTTATTTTCCCGCTCATAGATGATGACGATCTACAGATACGAAAGTAGATTGAAGTTCATGTTATTCAGAGTACAATTTTGGGAGAAATTTGAGCAATTGAAGCGTGGCATAAAAATCATCCTTAGTGCATCTGATCAACTCCGTGATTCTGCATCATTCAAGGAACTCCTGTATATTATATTACTTGTTGGGAATTATATGAATGCATCTAGTTTTCAGGGTGGAGCATTTGGTGTCAGAATATCAAGTATCAACAAGGTAAAGTAAAAAAAAGGAATGATATAAGAGTGTCCCTCATCTCTTACTGCTGTATGAATGATAAGTTGGTAGATACCAAATCATCAGACTCTCAGCTGAACCTGCTTCATATACTGATCAATGTAGTAAGGAATCAATTCCCAAATGTATTAGAATTCAAGAAAGATCTGAAGGATGTTGTAGAAGCAGCGCGTAGTATGTGTAACACTAGGATCTACTTCGAATTCACATTAATCGATTCTTATTCTATCATAAGTCATGAAAAGTATTTCGGATATAAACGAACAGTACACTGAAATGCGTCAGGGGCTGAGGGCACTGGAGAAAGAGTTGGAGAGTGGCTGGAGGAATAAAGAAGAAAAAGAAAAGGGCGATCGTTTCCAGATTGTGATGGAGGAATATCTGACATCAGCTACTGATAGTTTTGAGGAACTGGAAGCACTGTTTATGAATGTCGAGGCTAAATGGAAGGATGTGATGAGCTATTACGGAGAAAACCCGAGATATATGAAACCTGAAGAGTTCTATGGTATTTTTGCTACCTTCCTTCAGAATTGGAATAAAGCAGAAGCAGAAGAGATAAAGTACAGTCAACGAAAGGAAAGGGAGGAGAAAAGAAGGAAGGAAACAGAAGAGAGGCGAGAATTGGTGAGAAATCTACAAGAGAGTAATCTGAAATCGGGAGTAGAAGATGATAGACGCCTGATGGATGATTTGTTAGAGAAACTGAAGAATGGGGAGCATGAAAATAAGCTGAGAAAGCAACGAGTCCGCCAAAGAATCAAGAATCTAAGGAATAGTCCACTTACAAGAACAATATCCAACTCATCATCCAACTCAAATAGAAGAAACAGTGCATCCTCCACATCATCTACCCATATACCCGCTGTTTCAGCAGAGGATTTGTTACGTGACTTACGGCAGGAAGATGATTGAGTATCATCTCCTACAGAGCATATATAAAGTTCAATAAACTCAATCTGTTTACTACAGCCTATATCCCTTTACTGCCCAAATAGAACAAAGTGTTACTGTCAATGTGATGGATCCACTCTACAGTAGCATCATGTTTGTTAAACAAGAGTGTTTGTTACACTCCATTTATGGGTCATTCAGTGCCTGATACAATCAACACGGGATCAATCCATAAGTGGATTATCTTTCTGAGCTTATCTACTATGGGATATACAATGAATGATAGATACATAAATATGGCTGGACTGAAGTGATGGTCAGTGTAAAGAGATAGTCATGGATTTAAGGTTTACTTCCCTGCTGAAAGTGCTCCAATTGAATGGACTGAGCAATAGATAGGGTTATTTTTTATGTGTGATGTCTTAGTTTAAAGTTTTTTATATATTTATTTTCTCTAAATTATTCCCTATTACTCTTTTCCTTTTACCAACCGTTTAAACACACTAATAAATATTACTACTCTTTTGAACAATAAATGGCATCAGGACGTAAGAAAGTGCTTTTGAAGGTAAGTGAATACAGTGGTTGATATTATGGTCATCACTAATTGCAGTCATCGAAGGTCATTATTCTCGGTGATAGTGGGTAAGAATAATATATAGTATAAAGCGTAGTATATATAGAGATAACCTATCTATGAGTATCATGTATTCTGTATATGATTACTCTAGTAAAGAATGATAACTGATTATTAATTTAGTGTGGGAAAGACATCCCTGATGAATCAGTATGTAAACAAGAAGTTTTCTAATCAATACAAGGCCACTATAGGGGCTGATTTCTTAACCAAGGAAGTTATGGTAGATGATCGTTTGGTGACAATGCAGGTAATTGAAAGAAAAATGGTTCATGTATAGTCTGCATTTAAATTGATACAGGATTCTCCCCACTAGATTTGGGATACAGCAGGCCAGGAACGATTCCAGTCGTTGGGTGTTGCATTCTATCGAGGTGCCGACTGTTGTGTACTTGCATATGATGTGAATAACAGCAGGAGTTTCGAGTCACTTGGTAAGTAAAACTAAAGAAAATGTCTATAATAAACATTGGAGTTTAATAAGATCATTTCCAGATCAATGGCGTGATGAATTTCTCGTCCAAGCATCCCCCAGAGAACCCGATCGATTCCCCTTTGTTCTTCTGGGCAATAAGATTGATGTTGAAGAGAGCAGAAGAATGGTGTCTCAGAAGAGAGCAATGGCCTGGTGTCAATCCAAAGGAAATGTGCCGTAAGTAGAATGGAATAAGAGAAGGGACATTGGCTGATGGTTATTCTTTTTACTGTAGTTACTTTGAGACATCTGCCAAAGAAGCTATCAATGTAGAGACTGCCTTCCAGACAATAGCCAAGAATGCTCTATCTCAAGAAACAGACATAGACATGTAAGTGTAAAGGGATCCACAGTAACAGGAATACTCACCTCTTTTTCATAGTGATTTCCCTGACACTATCCAAATACCTACTGGCAGACAAGAACAAGATCCTGGGTGTGTGTGTTAATTGTACAAGTACTAAATAAAAATGATCGGATTGTGTGTGTGTGTTTATGATGGATGTGTATGCCTGTTGTGTAAATAAACAGAATGGAGGGATTTTTTATTAATTGTTTATAAAAAAAGAAAAATATTAGTCATAAATTCAATAGTTGGTTTCTTCTCTTTTGTTTATATTAGTAATGGACTCACCTTCCAACACCACCAGTCCTGTAGAAACACCTAATGAAGTGGTAGAGGTAATAGATAGTAGTAAACAAGTAGAGTATCAACTATCTAATGCTCTTATTAAAGGAAACTGAAGTTGAAAAAGAATTTGGAGACTTTGAGGACACTTTGGATGCTGTTAGTGAGGATGAATTTGGAGAGTTCGATGCTCCTTTTGACAGTAACAGCAATGACGACGATTTTGGTGATTTTGAAGACTTTGAAGACACTCTACAGATGGAAGACCACAAAGAAGACACTGCAGATATAGAAGCCCCTTTAACTCAGAATAGAGAGAGAGAGAGTGATGCTGCATTATTTGTACGTACTCCTTATCTTGTATAAGCAGATATCCAAAAAAAATAAGACTTAATGACTATCCATTAGACTGAGATGATAGTCAACAACCCTCTTGACTTGAGTACATTTATGACTGATTACCTTGACCATATGTGGGATACACCTGTATCTACTGAACACCTTCCTATTACGACCAGAAATGAGAACCAGAATGATATATTGAATACTCCATGCAGGTTAGTTTTCACTCTTTAATATCATGTAAGTATAATATACTCAGTGATCTTTATTTAGTCGTGAATTGTGGGGTAAATTATCCAGAGATACAGTGTTCTTCAATCCTGTGACTGGGGCTGTGGGTCAGTTTCAGTGGACAAGATCAGAAACAAATAGACTTTACTTGAATGCATTAGGTGTTACCTTTATTAGTGAAGATGTAGGGGATACATAGTCATTTTGACAGACTAAATCTAACCCCCACTTTTCTTATTTCTATATAGACATCACCGAGTAAATATACAGCCAAATCAACTGGCCTATCCAGCCCAACTTCAGATAAGAAGAGACAGTCTAATTACTTGGATATCAAATCAACAGGCTCCTCAGCACCAGCCTTCATGAGTGGATCACATACATACTCAAGATCTGCCTCAGCATCTGTTGCAACTGGTGGACAAAGAACACCAAAACCAGAAGTGAATGAGGGAGAAGTGAAGAAAGAGGTTGAACAGGAGCTGGAATTGGATATTGATATTGCAAGAGCATATTGTGAATTAACAGAAGGTAATGCATTGTTTAATAACATCTATCTATCTATTTGCTTATCATGGTCTGTCGTCATAGAAACCATACGAGTGTTTCCCAATGTGAAATTGAATGCGATGGTTACTGAACTCACTCGACTACAAAAACAAACAGCTGAATATCTGGAGAACTTATTGGATCAAAGGGAACAATTGTTGATGGATGCAGAGACATATAATGATCTGATTAGTTGTATAGTAGGACATGCACAGAGGTTGAGGGAACAAAATGTGAATAAAGATGCCAGTCCTGCCATGGTAACCAAAAAGAAGAAGACCAGTGGCACATTTTCTAATATGATGAGACGGAAACCTGCTAATACCACTGCACAGAGTGCATCGATGGGTGGGGGGGTGATAGGTGTGAAGCAAAGCCAGGCATCAAAAGGAAACATGGCTTCCAATGCTCGAAGGTTGCCTACAGCAGAGAGCAGGAGGTCAATGTAATACCTCTCTGTCATGATCAAAATACCTATTATTACTTAATAAATCCAGCCTAATTATCTATTGCGTTCCCTATGACACTCTAAGGATTTATGTTAATGTGTATTGTAAAGAGCATCAATAAAGCTCGGCAGTAGAGTACTAAGAACAAGGAAGTATATCCAGTCAATTCATAGTCACAAATAGGATCAGGCAAACATGCAACTCAGTATCTGAGAGGACTGTACTTATGAGCACACATGATAGATATTTATCATTATTTTGTTTTGTTACTAATCAGATCTAATTACATTCAATGTAGATAGTGACATACAAATAATAGCTGTAGTGGTGAATTGTAAGATATTCTTGTTGAATAAGTCTTATAGTCATAAGCTTATTCAAAATCATTATAAGGGGAAAGAAGACAAAGACCTCTGTCAAGAGAGATATGGTTGGGTTGGAATATGACGCACGAAGATTAAAGAAGCAGAGGATGGATGATCTATAAGTAAACTGCATTCTTTTATCAGATACTCATTCATTTATGGTGGATTCTACCTCCAGCCTGCTCAATGTGGTTGATAAATCTATTGGCGCGTTTTGCGCTGTGACCTATTATGTCAAGGGGGACGAAGAAAATCGAGTAGGTATGATGAAGCATCTATCTGGAAAATGACATTCTATGTCAGCTTCATTCTGACAATGTTAGACAGTTAATGACAGTATTGAGTGACAGGGCAGACAGACAAGTAAGAATGGATAGATGGTTTGGCTTTTCGGATTGTTCTATGATAGGCTGTCATACTTATAGTATCAAGCTATCATTTTACAGTCTGGGAAGCCCCTGTCCGGAGAGCCCATTTGTCTCTAACTCCATGATCATTTCTACTTTGTGCAGTTGAAAGATGTTGTGAAGTATATCCCACCACCCTCATTTCCTGGCCATAGTCAAATATGCCAGAGAAATGTGTAAGTAACAATAAAATCAAAATTTTGTTCTTTATAACTTATTGCGAGGGATGTTTCCATGTGCCAGACCTTTAGCACACATGAGTGCATTTAACAAAACCCTAGTGTAATACAAATCAGTAACTAGTGTGGATGTGGATGTGTACGTGTTTAATTGTCGCACAAAGTAGATTATCGTTTAACAGCAATAACCATATACTCATTGATGTATCATAAAGGCATCAATGAAATATCTATGTATTGAGACTTTTATCTATTATGTTCAGATTAGTAGGGCTATTATTTTGGGATTAGTAGGGCCATATAAGATGAAGGGTGTAGCCATCAGCCTGGCGTTATTCTATTTAGATAACGCAGCCCCTCTATGACATAGAATAAATACCGCGTCTATTCTCTGTTAAGCTACTTGTCCATCTCCAACTTTGATTGGGTAAGAGCTATCCATTTGTATATTTTGAAACTTACCTTGATTGTGGAAAGAGGAAGAAGAAAGAGATAGAAAAGCTAAGTGAAATACTCCTATTTATGCCCAAATATGCAGACGGAACTCCAATAGAGAAACACTGTCACTGAACAAATGACCAAACTCTATTTAGCCCGTACACTCTCTGCTTTGCAGATGGCCAAAGAGTGATTTGTTTATGTGTGAGTATTTTACTTGACCCATTGTAGGTCTTCACTTATTCAATGCCAGGAAATTCACTATTTAAAGGTGTGTGGTAGATTCACTTGGAAGACTGGCTATGGGCAAATAACCAGTCACTGGTCCGTTATTTACTGAATAAACAAACTGAAAACCTTTCTTTTTATTCTTCAGATGGAACCACTCAGTCAATTTGAAGAAGATAAACAGGAGTTATTGAATAAGGCAATATCAGGAATAATACAGCTAACCAGCAACCTTGATAGTTTGAACCGTAATCTGGAGACAGTCAATACTATTGGCAGTCAATTTAAACCACCTGCATACTTATGGGAGTCATTCCATGAAGCCATTACTATTAGTGAAACTGATACAGACAAAGAAGCCGCTGATATCAACAGTAATCTAAGCATGGATGAATAGACTCTAGTTATTAGTAATAGATGTCTAGATGTTACAGTCTAGTTTGGCAGGCAGTTTCTTAGTATGCGATGATAGAAGGAGAGACAGATGATGATATAAAATAAAATATACACCTTCGATAGTCATGAATCGAGATGGGTTGAATGGAAGACCTTATATTCAGAATAGGATGAGAAACTCACTATTGAGTGTACCTTTAACATCTGCTTACTTGCTGTGTACATCATTGACAGTAGAAAAGCTTAAACAATACAATGAAACCGGCAATGATGAGCATTCTGTATAAGCATACGGTGTAGTTCTATTATGAAGAGACCTACCTTTTGGGATCATCATCTACACTGACTTCTAATCCTCAAACACGGGTGTCAGGGTGCAATAGTCTGATGTGACTTCTATTTATTTCTCGATGATTTCATTTTTATTTTATCCTGTCTGTACTTCTTCTCATTCCTTAGTCATATAGTATAGATTGCTCATTACGATGGAGGCACAATTCAACGATGTCTGTAGTAAACACTTCTGCAATGGTTTATTGGTAGCCATAGTGACTGACAGAGATGGAGTCATTTTACTTAAAAGTAAGTCCATACCAACTAGATCAAACTAAGCCAAAGTAGAGAGTATCCATTGATAGGTGTGTTCTAGGTGCATCAGATAAGGCAACAGATGAGATGATTGAAGCTATTATTCCCACCACATTTGCCATAGCCAATAATCAGGCAAGTACTTGTCTATTAATAACAACTCAAAAAAAATCAATAAAAATCAATCGATCTTTATGTATTAATAAATGAGAGTGAACCAATCACAATGCTCAATATATTACAGGCGTCTAAACTAGGGCTTCAAAGAAATAAGAGTATTATTACCGTATATGAATTATACCAAATAATCCAACTAGACCAGACACCCTTAGTTATCACACTTATATTAAACACCAATGCCAATACAGGTAAGCAGAAAGTAACTTTATCTTGGCATCTGATTATTAATACACTGTCATCTATTAGGCCTATTTCTGAACTTGGGTGATGCATTACTAGAACTGATTGAGCCACTGGCAGAAGCATTGAATGAGAAGCAGTAGAGTTACATCTTCGAGAATAAGAACAAAAAGGTGTTACTCTCATAGGCTATTATTAATATAGAGAAGTGTGCCCATATTATATTTATCGTATGCAATCTACTATCCCCTCTATGGTATCCTAATTGCATTGACCATTAAGCTTACATTCAATATTTATATGCATATAATAAAACTCTAATATTACTATCAGTACTATTCCATGACATGCATAACGAGTATTAAGCAAAATGTTTATTTATAGGATTGGGTTGATCAATCCCAAGTTGGTAGATACTGTGTAACACGTCAATTCGTTACTATAGTAATCAACGGGATTTGTATAAATGCACCTAACCACTTTCAACACTCTATACTGTTTAGCATCACTTATTGGGAGTAGACACACTTTGATTCGCTATCGAACGTAGCAACAGATTAATCCAACACACACACACATATATAAACCCTCTCTTTCTTCTTTTCTTCCCTTTTTATTTTCTCATTCTACTTCAACGAATTCACACACATCAAGCTTACTTATTCTTACTCATAAACAACTTCTATCAATGTCAACACCAGACTGGTTTTATATTCGATCCATTACAACAGGCAATGTCATAGCATGTCCTGACTCAAATGATTCATTAAGGGCTCAAGCCAAGGTCATCCCACCCACACTCTCAGACTTGGAACTATGGCAGTGGAATGGCCAATTCCTACGTAACAAGGAAACAGGACTCGTATTGGATATTCGCAAAGGTAACACACTAGAATCGATATATCTATGCATAATTTTTAACTTATATCAATGACATATCAGGCAGATTAAGAGTGATAGAAGATACCGAGATTTGTCTTTATCATGAAAAACCCCTGGAAGATGCCCACAATCAATTGTGGGGTGTAAAGGGAAATGCGGTGAATGACTACGGCCAGACCATTCCTGGTTCATACATTTATTCCCTATGCAATACTCAATGGGTTCTCGATATTCAGACTACTGAAGAAGGTCAGAAACTGGTTCTATTCCCTAAGCAGCCTGTTGACAATGACAATCAACGCTGGTTATTTGTGCCTGAAGGAGATCTTGATTTGAGTGTACCTATAACAGAAATACTGCACAAAGAACAAATCGGATCATACTTTTCAAGTGACTATATCACACCCCCAAGTTCTGCCGCCGCCTCACCCAGTTATTCAGGCAATGAGACTAACTATCCCCGAGGTCTATCTCCAGCAAAGCGTGGTTCTCATCCAACCATCTTCTCAATCGAGGCATTCAAGGATTCTCATGACAGAATATACTCCACAAGAGAGAATGCTGTGAGGTATGTGATTTGATCTATTGTCTTCATGTTATATATTCTAAATGGTATGTTCTTTTGTTTAGTGATAAGGCAATTGCTATGGCATCTGCTTATGAAATATTCCAAAATTGGAAATTGAATCAAATGTCTGAAAGTATACATTTCTCATCTTCCAGTGAACTACGAGGCTACCTACAGTCATTGGCCCAATCCGAGGTAAGAGAAAGAAATGAAAACCTTATTATTTATGCTCTGTTATTAAAATTGGCTATAATAGGTTAATAAGCTGTTATCTGATAATGAACTCTATCCCAGTGGTCATGTTGATACCATCGCCTTATTATCTGGTCGACTCATTGTTCAACTGTATGATCAAACACCAGTATCCCCGTAATATAAACAAAAAATATACTTCTGCAGTAACCCGACATTTCTCCCAATCAAGAAAAAATAATACTTTTTAATACTCTCAACCTCCTTTTAATTGCTCACTCTCAACCAACCAAAACAAAAAAAAGAGCCCACAAAAATTCAACATGAACAAATATCCAAGTATATTCAACATATATCTCATGTATAAACTAAACAACCCAGAAAAAAAACAAGCTGTATATTTCACCCAAAAATAACAATACCCCCAACCCAACATATTCACCACTTTCCTTACCTGTACACACCTTCCTTATTTGACAATCAGTCCTCTATCCAATTCAACCTTAACCTGCGATGTAACATACTCATTTTATCCATAATCTCCGTTTTACGCTCCTGTCTTCCGAGTACTTTTTGTCTCTTTATGATTTTTATATTTATTTTATATATACATATATATATATATATATATGTATATACACATGCCCATATCTATTCTAATATCCCCGATTATTCTTTAACACACACACACACACACACACACACACAAATGTAGTACATATATTCATCCCAAATCATTCACTTTAGCCCCAATTTCCCTTCATTACTCTTTTTGATCCTCTCGTTATTAGCTGTACAATTTTAGTCTAAATTGCTTAAATTATCCAAATACCCCATCCACTTCATATACCTTCTCAATGTCGATAACAATAATAATGACAGAAATAACAGTAATAGTAATAGTAATAGTAATGAATTATAAATAACCCATTTTGACACAAACAGATTGCATATCTTCGTCTTCTTTTTACCTGTGCTTTTTTATCTATTTTATATTAACCTTTTGGTACCCAGTAATGGCCATTTTATTATTCTCGCAATATAGAGTAGATCTGAAGTCTATAAATGTAACAGTTACTCTGTCATACTCTTTATGCTCATGTTGGATGTTATTAATATAACTTATCATCACTAACAACCCTGATTCTAGGGGAGATTTGTGCCGAAGATATATAGTAATAATGTACCACGAAATAACAGTGTTTACTGTGTATGTGTGCTGGTGTAATGCAGAAGTAGACGCTCAGACATTTTTAATATTAGTAATATATAAGGTAAATCATAATCTTATCCCAGGGACCATAGAGTTTCTAGCCCTAAAATTGTAAGTGTATCACTTCTAAATATATATATAAATCTTGATCTCTCTCTTTTTTTCTTCTTCTCCCACACACACCCACACACACACACACAGACACACACACCCTCTTTTCAATGAGGGAGTGTCCTCTTTAGTATTCTCACGTCGAATAAGAATGTTGTTGTATTCCCTCAAACTAAGAAAAGAACAATGCCCATAATAGTATCAATTACTGAATATCTTTGCACTACAGTCCATGTAAGGATAACCTTGTCTATAAGCGGTTATTAAAAGAAGCTTAATTAAATAAGTAATGGGTCACTCAACATGGTTCTTCTTTCTTAGCTGAAGTGGGTGTTTGACTCTTTCTTATAAGATATCCTCTGTAATATATAATAAGATAGACATTTAACATATACATAATGTTTTAATTAATACCAAAATGTATGAATGCGTGACATTCGTATCACTATGTGAGCTTCACATTCTAGTTATTTTTGCGTCCAGTTCATACTTGGTCTGCATTACTCTAAACCCAAAAGTTCTTTCTTTTGATGTCCCGCATACCAAGGGGAATGTTTAACCAAGATTCTTCAGTGGGACAAATTTATCTTTATGCTAATTACAGTAATTTGTTTTAACTTCTTCATTTACTGACAATCACATGCTTATCTTGGCCCTAATCGATATGAAATATCAAGGTTGTACGTATCCTATAAAGAAGTAAAGAATGAGCAATTTAAAGTTAAATGGTCAAAGGGGTCAGTAAACATTGGAGCGATGTAGTACCAACTGAAGTATCTCCACTCCATTCTTGCTTAGGAAAACAAGGAATAAAATACGGAAGGGAGAAGAAGAGATGTAAAGGGAAAGGTATATCTATATATATATTACAGAGACAACCAATATTCTGAGTAAAAGCAAAACAGTGGATCTGATTCCCTTGAGTGTCAATAGAAAAGAGGGTCAATGGGTAGACTCATGTATCACAAGTAGTGTAGAGAGAACATAGATATACTCTGGGTAGAGTGATTGACCAGGTCATTTCTGATACTGTGTCACTCGATATTTACTTTCCCGGATATCAAATCTCTCCAGCAACAATGGGTTTTGGAATAGTAGACAATAGAATGTATTCTATAAAGAGAAAGACTATTGATTCAATCTTCGTTAGTTTTATATATGATTCGAATAGGAAACGCATTCTTTTTTCTAGTGCTCTCCCCTTGAAGAAACTGTGTAACTTCAACCAACCCTTGTTCAAAGTCCTTATATATCCAATAACCGTCTTTCTCCGTGTGGCTATTGAATGAATAGCCGTTACAGACTATCGAAGGATGTATATTCCTGACAGGTATTACCGGTTGTAGTCTATATATATTATCATTGATACTAGAAAGCACAGAATCCAATAACCCTATTAATAAAATGGTTAGCCCTTTTATTATGCTCCCTTTATATTAAAAATAATAATGTAGATCATATCTTCAAAATGTATCTACTGTTATATTGAGGGGATCTATTAAGTGAAGTGAAGGGGCATGAGTTAGATAATAATAAAAACACGGGATATAGTAGAAACTAAGTAAGATCATAGAGAATAGGTTGATTAGAAAGTTGAAGGTGATGATTGGCCTTCTCCAGAATATTCAAACTCAGGAACAGTAATGGATTGAATGTTTTATGCAACCATTGTTTTCTATATTGAACAAGAGACCTGGGGATATTCTTTGTTTATTGTTACAATATAACTCTTACAAATATATGCACGAGAGAAAGGAAATTTAATGAGTATGTATACATTACAGGCCCAATAGAAATTAAATTATGCATGAACGATAGATCAATACTTATTGATTAAAGCACCCATTTTCCTGCAGTATTCTATTTTATAAAGTACTTGTATTTATTTAAAATTAAACCTGTCAAATATCATTAAAATACATGTAGATATGCTTCCTTTTCTCTCTCTCTCTCTCTTTTGTTTTCATACCTCTTTCTTTTTCTTTTGTTTTCACCTTTCCTATTCTTGTAACACCAAAAATTAATAAACAGATCAGTAGATTTCTAATAACAAACACTTTTAATACACATAAGTTTAAATTCATTCAACAGAAATGAAGATATATTCATCTGTAAAGATTATTATTGCAGCTCTTGTGTTCAATAGCTGTGTGCATGCTGCTTGTCAAGGGGATTACACTGTATCTAATCAGCAGGATTTGGACAAAATACGTACATGTAAAAATTACTCCGGTAACATTCGTATCGAGAATACAGCTGCACCTGAACTGAAGCTGAATGGGGTTGAACTGCTTGAAGGAGACCTTATTGTCAGCAACAACGATGTACTCCAGACATTGTCCTTCCCTGTGCTTCAAGGCATTAATGGTAATCTCAAATTAATGAATAATAAGATCATGAGCAGATTAGATGTCAGTCAACTCTATGCTCTTCGTACTTTTGATGTTTCCGTACATCCTGCATTGAATGAGATCAAATTCTCCACTGGTTTATCACAGGCAGATAATATCAACATTGCCGATACTACCATCGCTCGTTTGGATGGATTCAAAATAGTGACAGCACGTGAAATAACTATCACCAACAATATATACTTGAAGAATTTATCATTCAGTAATATGACATCTGTAGGAAACATGCTCATATCAGCCAATTCTCCCACATTGAATCTAGAGGTAAGGATAGCTCAATTAACCCCTTTCTCCCTTTTTTTTTTAATTTGAACTCCCTCTTCTTTCTTTCTAGTTAACCAAATTGGAAACTACCCGTGATCTTACATTGAGAAATGTAGCTAGTATTACTATGAGTAGTTTGAGTAAAGCTACAGGTGACATCTCGTTCATTTCAAATTCCTTTGATTCATTGGAAATTCCTGAAATCACAGACATTACTGGTACACTCACATTGACTGATAATCTACAGCTCAACAATGTGTCTATGCCCAAGTTATCTCATTTGGGTGGTGCACTCTCAGTAGGAGGTAATTCTAAATTGATGCTCATCAACTCTTTCCCCAGTCTACAACAGGTAGATGGTACTGTGGACATCACAGGTGGATTTGATGAAATCCAACTTCCCTCCCTAAGTGATGTGAGTAGTGTATATACAGAAAGAGAATATACAATATTCAATCATAATATCAATATAGGTTCGTGGTGGAATGAATGTTCAGACATCCAGCAGTCTCTTCTCGTGTGATCAGGTCAATAAGCTAAAGAATGGAATTATCAAGGGTAATTCATTCACATGTAAATCTGCAGTTTCCAAGCCCAAGTCTGGCCTAAAGGGTGGGTCTTCTTCAGGTGGATCTGATGATAGTGGGGCCTCTTCCTTTGAATACAGTAACAAGCACCTCTTATTGAGTGGAGTAGCTCTTGGCTATATGGTGTATGGCCTTTAGATTTTTTTAAATAAAAAATAAAAGATAAATTTTTTCCAGATATATAAATATATATATATTTCTTCTTCTTATCCCATCATGGAAAGAGTCTCTATGAATACAGTAATGAATAAGAAGAAATACCAGATAATATGTGTGTTTGAAAAGTATACAATTATTTAGGGTCATTTGTTAGTGAAAACAGCTAGAGATTATGAAAAGAAAGAGGAATGGCGTGAGGCAGCTGATGCCTACAACCAGGCAGTGGGTACTGTTGTTCATTACCTCGACCTATTCCTTATTTTAATCTTATTCGTTTCTTGCCCCAATAAAAAAAAAGCATGCTTCCAACTTATTAAGAACAACTCTGTGAATGAGGAGGTATAATAGAAACACAACAACAAGTATAACCAATTACTCAATTATTATCAGTCTGCTCTTGATCATATCATCCATAACAGTAAAAAGAAGGCTGTGATGATGGAGAATAGAAGTCAGGGAAGGATAGATGTAGTGGAAGAAGAGATAAGTACATCTCAGCCATCGATGGAAGGGTCCTATGCATTACTTTCAGTAGAAGTAAAGAAATAAAAAAAGAGAGATAGATATATATATATATAAATACTCTCATTGGTAGGAGGATGAATCTGAACGGTTCAATAAGTTCTGGGGAGTTGTTGAGCCAATGATGAACAGATTATCAGACACTATGGAGCAATCAAAAGAGGTCACCACTCACCATAGGAATACAGTGGACGATAAGGAACAGCAACGAATCAAAAGGGAGATGTCTTCCATATTAGAGTCATACTTTGTGTTCCCCCAGAAGAAATATGAAGAGACTTTAATCTATTTGCCAGATGCTGAGGATACGTTCCCAGACCAGTCTATATTATCAGCCTCAACCGAGAAGTGAGTGTGTTCAGAAGGAATAACACATAATTTAATAATAAAAGTAGATGATATTCTGTTTGCTTAGATCCCTGGACACCTACAAGAAGCAGAACGATGAGCTTAAGCATAATGTGCAGACCTTAACAGCTCAAATTCAGGAACTGGAGAAGGTAAGATTACATCATAGGGCCTTCTTTCCTTTACTCACCCTCCTTTTTTTTTCATTAAAGAAATCTATTAATAATAATGTACTCAAGAGTAACATCGCACAATTTAAGAATAATGTGCACAGAGAAGCCCAACGAATACTGCAGACTCAGGAAGCAACAATGATGACACGATCTGCAATTGCCCCAGGCACACCCAGGAATACCAGAAATACAGCCTCACCCACTGAATTGAGTAGGAACTTTATTCTTAATCTTTCCATATCCTATTCAATATCCTAATATGGACTTATCTTCTGAAAATAGTTACCCGCATTAAAGAACTAGAGATTGAAAACAGGAGTTTAAGGTCTCAGAACAAGAAACAAGAAAACCTCATGAATAAATACATCGAAAGATGGGAAAGTCTGAAGGAGAGTGCCAAGAAACGACAGCCAATATAAGTGGAGGACAAAGTTCATTGAATAAATTAAAGATGTGAATTACTTGATGGTACAACTTGTGATTTTTATATATTTATTAGAGTACATTTTATAAAGGGAGAGGGGAGGTGTCAAATAGAAGTATTGTTTGTATCAATTTATTCTTCAGCCTCTTCAATGATAGGCTCCACTTCATCTACAGGTGTAGCAGTGTATCCGTATTTCTCCCTCCACAATTCCGATACATAGCGGCAATTGCCTAAATCAGTGCCTTCCAACACATCCAGGTCAGTCAAACCAAGATTATCACGTTCTTCATCATTGCCTTTGTTGTTGGTGAGTTCAATAAACATATGAAGCCATGACATACAATTCCATACGGTAAAGAATTCTTCAGTGACATATTTCTCGGCATTAATCTTCATCTCCGCATGTAATTCAGTATCCTCAAACAGTCTATAAAGAGTATTGGCTACGGCTTCTACATCCCCAATGGGTAATAGGAAGCCATTCACGTTCTCCTTGATTTGAAGAGGAATACCACCAGCCCTATAAGCAACAACAGGGACACCCTTATGAAGTGCCTCAGTTACCTTGACTTCGAATCCTTCTCTGTGTGATAATTGAAGTGCAACATAGGCACCTCTCAAGATCATGTTCAGCAATTGATCAGAAGCAGGCAATCTGACAGCAATAATGTCACGAGAAATAGACTCAAATGCAGGTGAATCTATAATCTCGGCTACTTGTTCATAAA
This sequence comes from Pilobolus umbonatus, assembly GCA_025528865.1. Classification (NCBI taxonomy): domain Eukaryota; kingdom Fungi; phylum Mucoromycota; class Mucoromycetes; order Mucorales; family Pilobolaceae; genus Pilobolus; species Pilobolus umbonatus. Next base: position 408,067 of record JAIXMH010000006.1, read on the forward strand.
TGACTGTACCATCTGGGTCATCGATGCTACCGTGTCCACAGATAACCAATTGAGGGATCTTATCCTCTTCGAATTTACCTTCCATTTTCTCACGAAGAAGACGATATGATTCCAAGACATCAGGAATACCCTTTGAAGGATCGAATCTAGCTACTTGTACAATGTAAGGGCGGTACCAGTCTACTTCATTGACACCGAAATCAATACAGACACGATTGAATACAGATCTATAATAGGTAGTACACCAGCCATTCAATGGTTTATTCAAACCGTCAAGAGGATCGGTGGCAGCAGGAAGAAGCACCACATTACGAGGGGGAACACAATGAGGAATGAATTGCTTGATAGGATGAGCAACAAACACATCAGCATGTTGAATGAAATTCCACAAGAAGCTTAGAGAATATTTTGATTTAGTTCCCAAGAGTAAATACGAAAAAAAAGGGGCTACTTACTTCCATGTTTTGGCTTGAGGGCCTTCAGGGTCTCCCTGTATCAAGTCTGATCTGACTTCAATGTGGGAACGGAAGATGATTTTGGTATTGGGAGCATGCTTGCGAATATGAGGAATGATACCAGACACTATAAATAGTTAATGAAATTTGTTTTTAGTAAACATGAAAACCTTAATTGTTAAAGTACACTCATCTTATTAACTTTACCTTGTGGGTCATCAATGACAATGACATCTGAATTCAATATGGGGCCTCTTTTATCTAACCAGAATCTATTGGCATTCTCATCAGACCATTCAGTGAATACTTCCATGTCATCTTCAGTGAGATAAACATCAGGGGGAGCAACACCTTGAAGTACATTGTGGAACTTTCTCTTGGTGATATCAAAGACCTCAGGCTTGGGGCGAGAGACATACCCTGTTTAAAAAAAATGAATACATAGTCGTGATGATATGAAATCACTTACAGTGCACATCTACTCCATTCAAATGAAGGAAACGGACTAGGGCATGACGCATAAGAGCAACTAGAAATAGAATGTGTGAATAGTTGTGTAACAATGATATGAGCTCATCTTACCTCCACCACCCTGAGGAGTAGAATTGAAGAAAGATACCCGGAGTTTCCTCTCTTTGAAGGTTTCGGTCATTTGCTGGAATACGTCCCATGTCTCTTTGCAGACTGTGTTCTCATAGTCTATGTTGTTGACCATATGAATCTGGTGATTAAAGTCAACTTGAAGATGATAGGGTTAGTTTTAGTTTTATTTTTTGGAGAACATCACTTATTCACCTTCAACCTGAATTTCAATCCCCATTTGAAATGATTATATGCATCATTATACAGAAAATAGGGTGAGTAACACAGAAAACATCAACACTAGTACACATATATTACCTCATGACGATACCCTACAGAGATTCGTGGGAGGTTACCAGGATATTTGGGAGTCAACCTAATTTACGACTCATTAGTGTCCAAACTGTCACTTTAACATGAGTGTGTACGTACCACATCACTGCCTTTCTTACGGCAGCACTGGCACGTTCATCAGAAGAACCAGCATGGGTCTCCACCAAGAATGGAATGGCATCCAGTTCCTTCCAATAACCACCCATTGTCAAGAGTTCTTGGGCATAAGCTTCGGTGTTCTCAGTAAAACAGCGAGCAAGATCATAAGAAGAAGCGACCAACTGGACTTTATAGTTCTGAGCAATTGAGTACAATGACACGATACTAAGCAACTTGTTCAAGGCTTCACGCAGCATATCTTCCCTCGAGCTTATCTCAGGGTCATGGGCCAAGAGTTCACCTTCATAGTATTCAGTGGTGTAAGAACCATCATGGACAGAAATAGAGTAGTGACTGACATGATTCTCGTCCATCTCAATATCAACACCTAAATAAACAGGCAGGGGGACATGGGCAATAGAGAATCTACGGGAAGTACGTCTGGTGGGTACGTGAGACATTTCAAGTTGAGGATAAAGAAGGGTATTTATGAGAATGACAATAAAAAATGAAAGAGAAGAAAAAAAAGAAGGGATGGTTTCAGCTGTATTTATTAACAAAAAATAAAACAAGACAGAGCATATCTCACGTGAGGGTGTTTGTATAGTTTGTGTTTCTTACATAAACAGCCCTTTTACTTCGCAGGAAAAGGCGTGTTGATTGGCCAGGATATGCCTTTTATACGAATTTATTGAACTCGGTTGTGTCTCATTTGGTATTATTTATGGGTTTCGAGTTTAAAAGATCCTTTCATTCCCTGTTTCTTATTGTAGAGTGAAATGGGTAATGTGCATACCCATTATGTGAAAAGGCATTCAAAGTCTCGTCATCGTACAGACAAGGAGTACAACCAAGCTAATTCGAATACAATCAGTGGTTCAAATACACCCTCAAACAACAGTACATCCATAGAATCCGGTGAAAGTATAATCATTGCTGGCAGGCGATACCCAAAGAACACTATCAAACATATGCTTCCTGTGGATGAGTTGGAACAAGATAGGCTGTTACAAATGGTATATGTGTGCTCATTTTTACCAGTAATAAATAGGTTTATTAATCTATTCAAAAAGCATTTCATCTATAAATATTTCTCTAATTGTAACTTCTCTTCTCCCGTCCGAGATTTACTGTCAGGATCAATGAAGTTCCAACAACCAAAGAGGAACTCGATGGAATCGATCAACTTGGTCATAGAGAATATTCCCCCACCAAGAGTACTGGATTTGGCATGTGGAATTGGTACTTGGATATTGGAGATGGCAACAGAGTTCCCCAATGCCATTTTCTATGGGGTAGACATTTTCCCTATTTTCCCTACAACAGTCAAACCAGCCAACACTTTCTTCCTGAAGCATGACATATTGGATAAGAGTGGTCTTCCTTACCCTGAGAGTTACTTTGACTATATATTCATGCGCCATGTTTACAGTCGTTACAGTGAAGATGACTGGGAGGTAAACAAACAAGTATTGCTTTATAGAGTGGTTATTGAAACAGACAGTAATAGATCATCATGAAGGAAATCAAGAGATTACTCAAACCAGGCGGTTATGTCGAATTAAGAGACATGGATCCAGTCATCAAGAATCAAGGTTCAAACACCCATAAATTATGGGCCAAATGTAATACATTACTGTTGTATTCCTTATTGATACTTATCTAAATTATGTATAATTAGATCCGAAGATAATGAAGGAGAAACACCATGTCAATATATTTTGGACCAGGTATATGATCAAATATCTGGATGAAGTTGGGTGTATGGCAGATCTACATAGACAGATACGTTCATTCAAATTAGATTTACCAGGATCTGTGGGTGATATGATGAGATCCTATTTGAAAGCAACATTGGAAAGCTATCGGCTGGTGATCACAGAGCTACAGGTATTTAAGAATGATGAATTTGATCAATACGTAGACAGTGTCATTGCTGAGGCTGTGAAACACCATTCATTCTTCAATTACTATTGCTGCTGGGGAAGGAAGTCGTTATTTGATACATCTCAGACCGAAAACAGTAGATCAATTCAGTCGCGCGCTCATTCTTATGTATCCTCAGATACCACTGATAATTACATGCGACAGTCACTGAATGAACCATTCATTGTATCTGAAATTCACAGTTCGGAGAGAGCAGCTTCTAGTGTGACATTAGAGGACACTGGGAATGATATGTTCTCAAAACAGAGTGATCCGAACAAGGCATTAAATACTATTAAAGGAGATAGAGTATCTGATATCAACTTATTTATTGAAGGATTTGAAGACTAGACATAGTATAATGAATAGTGGCTCTTTATATGCTTAACATACACCATTCATCAATCAGCCAATCACAAGAGACCTGTGATCGGTGACGTTTTCCCTCCACCCTTTCTTATATATTATTTTGCTACTCTTTCTTTTCCTTTCTTCTTCATTCGTTAATAAACAAACAATGGTAAAACTTGCAGAACTCGTGTAGTTATATTTCACTCTAATAATTTTATAGTTGCTTCGTATTCGTTCGAAAGAAGGCATGAATAGGGTGCAGGTTGAACCCAATGATAGCTTCTTATCCTTAGCACAGAAAATAGCAGGCATATTGAAGATAGAAGACCTGAATACTATGGCTATGGGCAACAATCCTAATCCCACCACTGCTGCTTCTATAGCCATGTTAAAGAACAAGACTATTGCAGAAGCTAATCTCAAGTAAGGGGCAACACTGATTGTTAAGAACTAAGATAACTTATATCAAAATAGACACGGAGATATTGTCTATGTTACTTATGTAGAACCACAGCAGACAATGGGGACAGAGTCACCGGTGATACCAACAGTAAAACAAGACGAAGTTGATGACTATTTGGAGAAACAACGAGGACTGATCACCAGAAAGAAGGATCCCAAGTTGTAAGTGACTCTATATCAGCATTATCCCCCCCTCCTCTTAATTTATCATTGACTCTTAGTTGTCGCCATGGAGACAATGCTATGTGTGATTATTGTATGCCATTAGAGGTAAATGATATCTCACTCTCTTTTGAATATAAATGCCTCGGTATTAATGAAATGGGAATTTAGCCTTATGATGCTGGATATCTCGAAGAAAATAAGATCAAACACATGTCCTTTCATTCTTATTTACGCCAACTCAATACAAATCAACAGTCAAAAACGATGGGTGCAAACAACAGTCTGCCACCTTTGGAAGAACAAAACTTTAAGGTGAAAATACCTTGTACTGGAGGACACGCCCCTTGGCCAGAGGGGATCTGTACTAAATGTCAGCCTAGTGCAATCACTCTCCAGAGACAGGTAAATTATTGATTGAATGGACATAATAATGATGATTTAACCTGATCAACCCAGGTCTATCGAATGGTGGATCATGTTGAATTCTCATCTGCCTCACTCATTGAGAACTTCTTGAATTACTGGCGTACTTCTGGATGTCAGCGTTTTGGTTATTTGTATGGGCGATATGAACCTTATGCAGAAGTGCCATTGGGTATTAAGGCTGTTGTTGAGGCTATTTATGAACCACCCCAGGATGATCATTCTGATGGAATTGAACTACGTCTACCTTGGACAGATGAACAGAAGATCAACGAGGTAGCGGAGAATTGTGGATTGGTACAGGTTGGTATGATATTTTCTGACCTGATTGATGATGGATCTGGTAATGGTAAAGTCGTAACTAAGCGACATGCGGATTCATATTTCTTATCTTCTGTTGAATGTATATTTGCTGCTGAAATGCAACGTAGACACCCTAATTATACGAGACATGCAGTCGGCGGTAAATTCAGTTCCAAGTTTGTTACATGTGTTATATCTGGAGACATGGATGGACATATTGATGTGACAGCCTATCAGGTATCCGATACCCTGACTTCACTGCAGGAAGCAGAAATTGTGGAGGGAAGTAGAAAACCTTCAGTCATGCGTATCAAGGACAGTATTCCACATGAAAGATATGTTCCCGAGGTATTCTATAAGTTCAAGAATGAGTATAATGTGGTGGTTAAACAATCGGCCAAACCAAGCTTCCCAGTGGAATATCTATTGGTGAATGTAAGCATGAACGATCTTATTTGTGTGGACTTCCAGTTGATGTTTATTGATGTCATTGATATAGGTCACCCATGGTTTCCCTCATAACCCCAATCCTCTATTCAACCCAGAATCATCCTTTCCAATCGAGAACAGAGAAGGTATCAATCATCAGAATATGGCAGCACTCGGAAACTACATCAATGCAGCTTCCAATAATACACAGCTACGACAATTACTATGCGACTTTCATGTCCTATGTTATATTCGTTTAACTGACACATTGACACCAGAAGAGTTCAAAGTGCTCTGTAATATTGTCCTTCATCCCAATGAGAATATTGACCAATTAGATCAGATCAATGGCTGGCATACATTACGTATACTAGCAAATGAATCAGGTAAACTACGATAAACAAATATATATTTATATAGATAAAGATATTCATTATTCTATTTCATTCAGGCACTGCTCACTCTAGTTCTAGTAAAACAACATCTTCATCTGCACCCACACCGAAAGAAATAGCATGCAGACACTGTACATTCTCAAACCCTTCTAGAAATGAAAACTGTGAGATGTGTGGATTACCATTAAACAGATAAGACAATGACTTTGGTCGATATTATTTCCTTTTATAGTAAAACCATCAATAAACTTAAATTGTCATGGTAACACCAATGGGTCACCGTGGTCATGGCAATCGCAGTCTTCAGAGGTTATTCAGATTAACTTGGGATTGATGTAATCAACATCACCTGTGAATAAGGTGTTTATCTGCTTCTAAACCACATTGTGTAAGAACTTAAATATCTACATCTTCCATCTTCTCTTAACAGTTCCTATAAATGAATGGTTATAGCTTTCATTGGTTGGTGTAATTGGAGCCAAAATAGACATTATCTGACATGCGTGGAGTGATTATCCTCTTACATGTCATGAAAAAAAAAGGTTCTTTCTTCTACAGACTGGATTCTAGATAGGTCGGTCATGTGGAGATGAATGTAAACAAAAATCACACAATGAATATTAGAGTTGTCTTATTCGATCTCTTCTCCTCGTTGCAAAGGGAACTCTGTAATACCGGCGATCTTATTCCAAGGAGAATCCTGATATTCTGCAGGAAGAAAACATAAAATGATCTCTTTTCCCGCTTCCAGATGCCGCTTCCAAGCCCAGGAGGCACCCTGGAAATATATATAAATAGAGGATGCACACTGTCATTGATAGTTCTCCCACATGAGTAGCAGAAGAAGAAAGAATATTCTGTAGTAAACAATGAACAGTACACTAGTAGAGGCTTATTTACTCTACTATCTATACTGTTCTTCTTCCATGCAACCAAGCATAGAATACATATAAATATATGATTAAATACATGCAATCACATCATACTTCTACTCATAAGCAATTAACAGTCAATTCATTGTGCTTCAAAAAGGCAATGTTTCACATTCATCGTGAGGATCCCGAGGTGGAAGAAAGTAGGACCATTATTTACAGTGGTGTGCATAGTAATATCCATCAGCAACAAATGGTAGCAATAAAATGGTGTATCTATGGAGATAAAATGTGTATACTTTCTGCATGTGTACTGAAACCATATAAACACACAGCTGAATAAATAAATATTTTTAGTCATTTGGGTGTAACATCAATTATTAAATTGTATTGCCATAAAACACTAAACTATCTCTTCTCGACTTTCTTTCTCTTCATTCTTTGCTTATTCCAGCATGCAAAACCAGCCTGTATCAGAGCATACCAGACCCAAGAGACGCTCCCTCTCACTATCAACAGTCAATTATTCAACCTTGGTTGATGTAGAGAAATCAGTATTGAACAGTAAGCCCAAGAGTCATTTCCTATCTCGGTTCAAAACATCATTGACTGTATCACCACCTCCAATCATGCCCATAAAATCATCTTCTACCAGTACACTGAATATGATTCCACCCATTGATGCTCAGCAGAAAGTGAAGAGGAAGCCATTGTTGACCTCGGGTCAGCAAGATATGTTGGACGAGAAGAAGGTGATTGAGGATAAAGAATATTAAATTACATGTACTTATCTTAATCCCACTAGAAATCACCTCAAGTCAACAATAGAGGGTTTGGTAACATCTTCAGGCGTAATAAGGGCTATAAGAAGAACACTGACACCCTTGATTCTCCACTACCATCACCCACATTCAGTGATTCAATCTACAACGGCAGTAAGATCACTATCCATAGTAAAATCAACACAGAATCAGGTACAAACCCATCCAGTGATAAGCCTATAGCCTATATTGCACCCATCAAAAGTAATTCAACTACCACATACACACATAAGCCATCATCAGATCTGTCGCCTGATCTTTATTCGTCTCCTTCAAAGAATGATAACGACATCAACCAGGCTATCATAACAGAGGTAGATACGATGATTATGAACATACCAGAGACCAGTGATATACATAATCCCCTCATCACAGAGGTCGATAACATTCTGATGAGAAGTAGTCCCTTGATAACAGAAATGAATGACATTGATCTCGTCAAGATAGTATCTAACAATGTTCAGAAACGGACTCCTGCTCGGTTGATTATCACTACTGAAAACGAGGATGAATCGGATGCGGATGGTAACAGTCCTAATGAATCAGAAGAGGACACTATGAATGAAGATGTGTTTGAGCCATCTGATATGTCTACATTGCCACTAGAGAACAAGAAGAATGAAAATAAACTATCCAAAAGATTGAGTGGAGGTCATTATGGTAGTGCAGGAGGGCTGATGATGAGTATAATGGCACCTTCTGCTGATTCATCAGATATAAATATCCAGCAGCATCGAAATAGACAACCACCAGAAGACGTTGTTTTATCTATGATCAACTGGAAGAGACAGAGTGGAACGAGCTTTAAAAAATCTGTATCTGACCATAAATCAAATAATGGCACTTCTGTCACCCCACCACAAGTTCCCAAGAAAGATGAAGTACATCCCAACACTTTCATTCAACCAGATAGACCACTGCCACCCTTTCCATCTGACAGTGGTGAATATCAACAGGAGGCAACGGAGGCTGCATTGAAGTTGTGGGAGGAAGATGAGCTATTTGTGAAGAGAGAACTTATTGCAGAATGGCTGGGAAAAAGGTAAGATTGCATGATTAGTTAGAGCAGGACATAGTAAACTCACTTCTTTAATATTAAGTAAATCATTGAACAAAAGAACATTGGTTGCATATATGGAACACTTTGACTTTTCCAGAATGAAATTAGATAATGCATTCAGGTAGTGTATACACACACACACACACACATACATACATACATGTATATATATCATCTAACTATATCTTTTGATTATGTTCTTTAGAAAGGTGTGTTCTAAGCTCTATTTTAGAGCTGAGGCACAACAAATCGATCGGATATTGGAGGCGTTTGCCAAAAGATACTGGCAGTGTAACCCCAAGAGTGTGTTTGGTAGTTCAGATGTAGTTTATGCTGTTGTATACTCCCTCCTGTTACTCAATACAGATCTACATGTCGCCCAAGGTAACTATACACGCATGTCCAGACAGGCCTTTGTGAAGAATACGATGACTACCATAAAAGAACAGTACTTCCATCAGAATGAGAATGCAAAGATGGATGACAAATACCTTGCGTGGGAAGCTCATCTTGAATCCCATCTGAAGGACATGTATGTCTCTGTCAAGCACAACCAGATTCTCCAACCAGTGTCCCAGAGAAACTATTACCAGAACGATCAGATGAACCCTCATACCTATAATAACAATTACTTAAATATCTATGACAGTAACATCTCTTTGTCTTCGCATAACAGTAATGATTCCTCTTCGAGAAGAGTAAGCATGATAGGGGGAAAACGCATGATAGATATTAAACGCAGTTTGAATACCATGATACACAAATCATCCGCTCGTGAGAGTGTTCTTATTTTAGAAGAAGTTGCAGTAAGTATAGATGGATCACTTGCTCTATTGACCCTAATTTTCTTTTTTTTTACTCTCACTAAATAAAGCCCTTTAAGAGTCAGTCTTCCATCAGTACCAAGTCAGCCACCAACCCGAGATCTGTCAGGAGAAGTTCCGTTGCCTCCAGTCTGTCCGAATCCTCCTCCTCCAATCTCTCTCGATCACCCACCAATGTATCTACTAATCGACCTATACCTCAAGAGAATACTGTACATAACCAATTACCCTATATGAAGGAGGGAGTAGTGATGAGAAAGTATCTGTTGGAGAGTGCCAATCATAAGGCCAAGCATCGTGAATGGAGAGAATGTTTACTGGTGGTGAAGAACGGAGAACTAAAGATGTTTGGTCTACCTCCTGATTATAACAACGATGTCTCCAGAAGAAGTATATTGAGAGTGAATGCAAGTGCATTAAATATAAATGAATCCAGGATTAACAATCTACACAATCCACATGAACCTCTGTCCTCGGTATGTAATCTGCATTGGATGAAAATAACTCTTTGCTTAGCTATTCTTTCTTATTAGGTCTATACTCAATTCATTGGTACAGTTAAATTAAATCATACATTGGCCAATATACTGCCACCACCAGGTTATAATCGACACAGACCCTATGTGATGGCAATCCAGGAGCACAATGGAGGCGTGTGTCTTATCCAGGCCACTAGCCATGAAGAAGTGATGGAGTGGATTGCTGCCTGTAATTACTGGGCAGCTCGTCTCAGCAAAGAACCCTTCCCGGGTGGAGTGAGTAACATAGAATATGGATGGGGAAGCTGCTTAGATGATGTTATACTTGACTTGGATGCAGTCGAGAGCGGGAAGAAGATAATGGGCAAGTATGTAAATGATCCAGATGCTGTGTCTATATCGCAATGGGTTCCTCCTACACCCACCATGCACTCTAGTTCTGTGGATGAAGAAACACACTACAATAATCTCAGGAAGTACATGTCACAATTGAATGATGATATGAATGAGAACAGAGAGATAAAGAAGAAGATCTTGGTCAAGGTAAGATCGAAATGATTATATATTATATACATGTGTATTCACTAGTATGTGCCTTTCAGTTCCCACCTAAATGTCAAAATCATGCCAGAGTTCTCTCTAACTGGGAATGCAAATCCAAGTATATGTTACATGAGATAATCAAGTATCAGAATTACCTTGATGCTCTGGAGAATAGCATTAATAAACAGAAAGAAGAGTCATTGTAAATAAGTATCATTGCCCAGTACCCCCCTCCTTTTGACATACTGTAATATAGAATCTGGATTTTATCGCTCTACGGACTGTTTTTTTTTTTTCTTCAGAAAAAAATGCTGACTTTTCTTTTAAAGAGGAGGGGGTAGGGGAAAGGGAAAGAAGGGGGAGGGGAGCCAAAAACCGAAATCACTGGCTGGGAGAGGGCCATTCCTCTCGTTTTGTCCCTCTAAGCACACTATTACTTTTTATCCCTTTCTTCTATATCTATATATATATATATATAATATACAGCCATATGACATCAATAAATAGTAATGACTTACCACTCATTCCCAACATTGTATCAATACAGTTCTTACGCCAGGCTAGTTCTATGTTAGATATGTAAGTGAATGGTTGTTTGTTGATGAACAGTCATTGATACTGTGTATAGCCCTATTAGAACAACAGCAACGGCTATCTTATATTACCATCGTTATAAGCTGTTTATGAGTAAACAGGAGAAAGTGATTCACTTGGAAGATACAATAAGAGAGGAAGAGGCTTTATTTATCCATGAAGAAGTAAATAGTTATTGGTTTCGAATAACACATATACTCTGATCACACATAATAACTAATAGCTACTAGTTATTGACAACAACATGTCTTCACTTGGCTTGTAAAGCAACAGAAGTACCCCGTAAAGTGAGAGATGTGGTTAATGTTGGCTATAGGTAAAACCCCTTTGGAGTCAATTGCTATATGGATTACACAATAATATTGAATACTACATAGATATTATCACCCAACTGGAACTACACTGGATGTGGACGAGGTACTTTGTTATGACTGTCATTAAGATAGCTGTCTATTCACTCTTAAACTGCAATAGAATTACTTCAAAATGAGATCATCCTTAGTCACCAGTGAATTATTATTAGTGAGAGCCCTGGGGTTTGATTTAGAGATAGAACTACCATTTGCCTATTGCTTAAATATACTAAGGGGATTAGGGTCCATCAAATACTTCTCATTGGATGATAGCAAGAAACCATCGAAACGACATATACCATCACAGAAAGAGATCTGGAAGAGAACAGAGAATGGTAATAGGATAATACTTGATATCATCTATACTTCTACTCACCCTCATCCTCTCATCAAAGATATGGAGCCTGAAATGAGTGCAATTGCAAGACTGGCCTGGACATATGTATGGGATAGGTAATGGTCATTAACATATATACTATAGACATGTTTCTTATTAGGTATAATATCATTGTAGTATATGTTCACCCAAAATAGCATTGTCACATTCAATACCAGGTATAGGATTAGGTTGTTTATACCTTGCAATGCGCACATTTGACGTAGAAATGGCTATGTCCATGAATGAGTATGTTGATATGTGGGGAGCATCAGAGAATATATCAGTTCAGGCAGTACGTGATGTAGTGACAGACTTACTAGACTTTTATGAGAGATCCATGTTATTATATAGTCCATCAAAATTAGAAGATTAATAGAGTGAACATATATATATTTAATAAACCATATAATGATTAATGCATTATTTGAGAGTATAGACACCACTATTGTATATGCTCAGAGGTACACTTAATATTTATTGTTTATTGCACTTTAAAGTACACCCATATTCTCTAATTTCTGACGTTCTATATAAGCAGTGAGGTCAGTAGGGTATCAATTTATTATCGCTTATACATACGCGTCTGTCTTGTATCACTCTCTTCGGCTTCACTATCCTCTCCATCATTGTAATCATCCATATTAAAGTCCCTCGGTACTTCCTGTAGAGGTGCTGAGGGAGCAAATGGCATACTTCTAAGGTTGTCTACAATCTTTGATCTATGTTATGTGTGTTAGTAGGATAAACAGAATGATGACATCCATGCATTTACATTATACGGTCTAAATATTCACGAGTATTATGATTTGTCATGTTATTAGATGGGACATCTAACTTATATTCAGGGCCATAATACTCAAAATAGTTGTTGTAGGGTAATTCTTCTTTGGTCAGATCTTCACCCACTGCTAACCCTGTTTCAAATGTCCATGTTCTGGCTACATTACGAATTGTATATCCACCTCCACCCACCATCATCATAGGTATATTGAATGACCTTATGAATTCCACACAGGAAGCATGTCCACGCATTGAAAGATTGAAACAACCCAATCTATCACCGGATAAAGAATCTCCACCACACTGAAGAACAACGGCTCCAGGTCTATACCAATCCATGATATGTTGGATAACAGGCTGAAATACACTCTTATATGTTTCATCATCAATCCCATCTCTTAAGGGTACATTCACAGCATATCGTTTTCCATGTCCAAGGCCAGTATCCTGTAGAAGTGTGAGTTATTTGATATATCACTAACTCTACACTCTATTTACCTTGATATCACCTGTGCCAGGAAAGAACTCTCCAAACTTATGGAATGAACATGTCATTACACGATCTGTTGTGTAAAATGCCTCCTCCACACCATCTCCATGATGTACATCAATATCAACATATAACACTCGTTGATGGTACCTGCATGATATAAGGAATCAGAGGGTTTATCCTCAACAATACTTCAATACACTCACCTTAACAGTTCTAATATACCCAACACAATATCATTTACATAACAGAAACCAGATGCTTCAGTCTTTTTAGCATGATGAAGACCACCAGACCAATTGATGGCTATATCTGCCTCACCATTTAATAGTTTATTTGCTGCCCCTACAGTAGTTGAGTCCATAATTATTACACATGAATCCCTTTTACAATGATAATCCCTTACCAATAGATCCACCAGCAGATATTGAACAGAATTCGAATAAACCATCAAATACAGGGCAGTCTTCACCCACATTAACTAAACAAAACAAGAGAGTATGAATCATTGTTGTTAGATGATTGTATTCTACTTATATATACATCGTGCTATTCCTTGTTCAAGCCCTCCATGTGGTTGTGACAATGTCTCTAAGTTATCTGGTGTCACTGTCTGCAGAAAGTTCACATATTCATCAGAGTGAAAGCGAGTCATTTGATATGCAGTACATCTGGTTGGTTTCTAAGAGTAATCTTAAGTTCTATTTATGGCTCAAATAGATGAACAGGGTACACTTACCACAATGTCTAACTTCTTATATAATCCATAATTAACAACCATATTGTGTACCATATGCATACGCTTTGGCTTCATGTAGTGGCCTTTGGTTAATAATGTATATAAATATATGTGAAATAAGTGCAAATTCTTATTATATTAATACCAGGTCCATAGTTGAAGTTTCCTACGTCGTCTATTCAATGTCAAATAAATGAGTGCTTTTAGGTTTTGTATGCTTATTGTATGTGTAATATGTGTATGTGTGTGTGTGTATAATAGATAATTTACGGTCATAGAAGTAAGAGACTCTTTTCTTAGCACAATTGGCGAGACTATAGGAATTAGACATATTGTTTATAAGAGAAAGACCTATAAAAAAAAGGGCGATACTCCCAAAATACGAAAAATAGGCGGGGATTGATAAAGGATAACCTCTAATGGACTGTGGTTTTGGGGGGGGAGGATTGCTCTAAAATACAGTTATTGGGACTCATCCAGACAATGATTTGTTACAGTTGACCAATGAAATACTGTACTGTGTATTTCTTATTTTTCTATCAAAACAGAACTTCGAGTATTCTTTGAATGAGTCCAATTCTCATTTCCCTATGGCCATCTTACTGGTGGATCACTCCTTAAGAAGAAGTCTTACCGTGGACCATTAATTAAAGGAGTAGATCAGGCCATTCGGAGCAGAGTCTCCCTCTCTGCAATGGGGAAATAATAGTACCTGTTCCAGATGCTATTATTCCCCCATAAGAGGCCAATCTATTATTCAAAAAACGGAGGAAATACAGTGTGTGTGTGGTACAGAGTATTTATGCATAAAAAATAACAAGTCAACTTATTTCCCTTTCATTGTACAGCCCGAGTGTCTATGGAGTGCCGAGTAATGTGATCATAGTATAAAGTACTTCATCAGGATAAGCTAAATTCTCGAGTTTATGTATATCGGCTTCAAGTGTGTTGTACTCCAATGCTTAAAATATGTCCTGTGCTCGATCGGCTGATAATGTACTGTAGCTATAAAAAATAGAACAACTTCAGTCAATAAATGTTATTTTAAGTGAAGAAATACGGAACTATCATATGAGTTGAGGTTGGAGTCTATGTATCACTTGTATCAATCGCTATATACTAATGGGATCTGGTTATCATATATACTGAATCCAGTGAATGTACCACAATCATTGTATAATAAGAAAGCAATAATATCCTTTATTGGAAGTGTTGTAGTTACAATAGAAGATATGTTTCCGAGTAAAAGAGATAAGAATGGAATGGTGAACATATTTATATCAATTACTTTCAGCATTGGACTCAATTCTTATTTTGAGCAGGTGAAGGTCTGATAAGTGTCAAAATTCCTACTTGAGTGATATCAATGCCAAAGTATTCTATATTAGTATCTGCACGTAATGCAGCCATGAAAGAATAGTCAGACATCAGTATGGACGTACGGTGTCATAGGCGGTGGTTGGGAGATTAGACCATAAGCAGTCACACGGATACAATATATTTTTCAGTCTTTTTCACTGACACAGAAACAGTCTATTTCTGTATATATCAAAATGAACAATAACGAAATAAGTGAAGACGAAGTGTTATCGCTTATAATCAGGTATATAGAATATCTATTACAGTATAATGCATATAACTATCAAATATACCCTACATATAATAACTACATGATTCATTAACACACACTTCATGTCTATAGTCAATTAGTAGCCTATGGCTATTCGGCAATAGCCCAGAGTGTAGCTGATGCCACTGGAGCCTCGTGTGATATGTTACCTAGCTCGAAATTATCAGAACTATTGCTTATAGCCAGAGAAAGAAGTAAAACGAGAGTTGATAAAATAATACACACCTATTAACACTCTATTCAACTGTCTAGACGAAGAAGAGGATTCAGAGGACGAATACTCCAATAAAGGGTTTGACCATGATTCCCCTAATACAGACATAGATATGGACGTTAAAATCACTGGGTTTGATGCAGATTCCATGCAGAATGCTCGTGAGTTGTTTAAGGAAGATAACCGACTATTCTTATTAGTTAACAATTCTTTCTATTAGAACCCAAATCAGCACCTGATTATAACCAACTCTACTTCACACAACATAAAGGACCATGCCGTACCGCCATATTTAGTTCTGATGGCAGATTTGCCGCTACTGGATCTCATGACTCATCACTCAAATTACTGGATGTCAATAAAATGAAGAATAGAACTGGAGATGCAGGAGACAAGCCTGTTATTAGAACATTATACGATCACGCTGAACCCGTCAATGATCTTAGTTTTCACCCAAATGGACTAGTGTTGGCGAGTTGTGCTGACGACCAAAGTATCAAACTGTTTGATCTGTCTAAAACAGGTGTGAAAAGAGCATTCAGATATTTACAGGTAACAATGTAACAATAGAAGCTGATATGGAACAGCTGTTGATTCAATGTAATGTAGGATGTTCAACCTGTGAATTCCATCTGTTTCCATCCTTCTGGAGACTTTTTGTTGGCTGGTACTAAGGATCCAGCAGTGAGAATTTACGATGTAAAGACATTACAATGTTATACCAATTCATCTTCTGCTGATATTCATCGTGGATCCATCACACAAATACGTTATTCTCAGACTGGTAAAATATTTGCAACATCTTCATTGGATGGCAGTTTTAGAATATGGGATAGTACTTCATCACAGTGCATCAAGAAGTTTGAGAATGCACATGGTGGTGCAGCAGTATCCAGTGTCAGACTAACAAATAATGAGAAGTTCATTTTGACAGCTGGGTTGGACTCCACTCTTAGATTATGGGAAATATCAAGTGGAAAAGTGTTGATGGAATATAAGGGACACGAACAACGAACACAGATGTTGCAGCCTGACTTTACATACAATGAAGATTATGTGATGATTGGAGATGAATCATCTACAGATGTCCTTTGTTATGATACACAGACGGGTATCTTCCTGAAAAGGATTTCAGGTAAACTAGCTGATATTAAAGTATATACTCTTCAAGGTACTCAATATTTGATTGTAGGTCATAATAACCTTGTGAGATGTGTTGCTGCCTCACCCATAGATAATGGCGTATTAACGTGCAGGTAAGTGTCAAATGAGAGATATTTACTCGCAGATACTAATATGTCTGTTCACAGTGATGATTACCGTGCCCGTTATTTTAATACACCCAATGAATCCTGATAGATATTTGTGTTGATATCTGTCGTAAATAAATAAGCATACATACATTTACTTATATCTAGATTTACGTCTATATTTTTGGTTTGGGAGATAACAATCAAAGAACGGTTTCTATATGATTTGTCCAAAGGTGGCCAATATTATCTTAAGGGCGCTTTTTCAGGGAAAAGCGTCTTCCTTTTTATTGGGAACTGTCCTTGAGCAAGCGAAATGAATATGGATTGGGAAACTAATGTAACTTCCCTCAGTTCCTTCTTGAAAGTAACAAGGATATGAGCAAATGACTGAAGTTGGATGGAAATACAGTTAAACTGGTGTGACCAAGTTTATGAATGCTCACGATCACCAAATATCTATCCAATTTATTATCTGGCCACTTTGGGAAAAACAGAAAAAAAATTAACTATTGTTTATTATATATAAGAACACAGCTATGATTGCTATAGTGGCATGTGTGAATGTACTAGATTTCTTCAGGCAATCCATGGTGAATTCGTTGGAATAGGCGAGCTTGCTGATAATTTGCGAAGAAACTGCCCTTTCAGCTACATAATGGCCATTGTCAATACATCCATCACTATAAGCCTTCTCATTTTGGTGTGGGATGTTTAATTTTTATTGAGAGATGATTTATAATTATCAAAAAGCATGTATTTTATCACTTGAGTGAACATCTATGACATTTTTCTGAGCCTTGGAAGCCATCAACTTTCAGAAAAGACAGGCAAACACCATGAACTGTTTAGAAATTGATACTAGTTGATATGAACTACTGATAACAGGCCATAACAATCATCCAATCAATAAGTAGGTCACTCTTCAACGACCGGCTACTGATTTTATTGGAAACAACTGGTACGCTCTCTTATAATTTATGTTCAAATTAAGAAAACCAAACGTAATTTGGATATCCCAGAGCCATCTACCAACAAGCGACCCCAAATGAGAACTCCTCTTTTCATCTTAAGCTATTTCAAAAGCATCTATACTTACCAAGATTTTAGCAGTAAAGTTTCCTTGTTTGATATATTGTGATATACCCAGAACTGCCAGCAACGGTGTATACAAAGGGCTGATGCCTCACGCTTAGTAGGAGCTTCCCACTGAAGAATAATAACTAGCATGCTCTATCCCCAGGACTATCCAAGTTTATGAACTCGTTGACCTCATCACTTTAAAAAAAAAGAAGCAGAGAACCAAACAAATAGGATCCTGGAGGTTAAAACTTGAAACCTGAAATCTAAAAGTTTGTTAGTCTAAAATGCTTATCTGATGCCAATGATGTGTTCTACTGGGAAGAAAAGAAGAGTATGACGGCTCTTATCACTAGTTTCCACAAACAACTTCAATTTTATCAAGATACATATCTCTTTCTGTAGTAATGAACCAGGCACCACTTGTAAAATTCACACGTAAACAGCTTTATCTCAGAGAGCTTGCATCAATGACAAACAATACCTTACAAATGCCTGATGTGGATGTAAACCCAATCACCCCAATTTCACTGTATATGCAGCTAGCTTCAGTCATTTGCTCATTTCTTTGTCAATGTCTAATACGAGCCGAGTGCTGTATAAAAGTAACTTATTGATTTCATGTGAATAAAGCACAAGTAGATGCAGAAGAGATATGCAGAAACTATACCCTGAGATTAAGAAGTGTTTATCTTAATTATAATACTGTAAGCATAGACATCTAAGGCTTTATCCTATCATTATACAATACATCATGAAGTAACACACATTGGTTAGTGACACAGAACATATGTCCTTGGTGCCAATGAGATGTACATATACTATATTATAGTATAAATCATACTAACCTCAAATAATTAAATAAGAAGGTGTAATTACTGTAGATGGCTAAGGCACATATTTTCTATCAAAATAGAATAAATCATCACCTTTAGTTGTCATACGCCTCCTAAGAATATCCCAATCTTTTCTCTAAGACTCTTCCGGGCAGTCAATTATACTATTAATCTCAAGCAAAAGCTCACAACCAAGAATCCTATTATCAATCAATGAAGACATTGGTTAATACATACAATCTGAATCCTGAACAGATAAAAACAATGTATTATTCAGGGTCGAACGCCGATCTTGCCCATAGAAGGAAATTTGTGCTCCCAATTGCAGCTAATATTACGTAAGATTCTAAATTTATTTCTTAAATTTTGAATCATACATGGATATGGCTCCATTAAATTAAGGGTCTGCACATATATCATCAGGGATAAGGATTACAGTCTTTATTCTTCATTAATTATTGCTAGTTGTCAGGAATTGGGTTAGTCTGGTTATATGATGAGTTGAAAAGGATTGTATGTCTGTATAGTATAAATAGAAATGGGACTTCTAAGTCAATAGCTATCAATTCCGATTCTCTATCAAAGTAAAAGATGGAAAAGATTATCCCAAGCCATATTGTTGGTATCATTTGTTATGGATTTATGATATATAAGTACATCCATTATAATATCAAGTGTCACGGATACAATATTATCCATGATGACAGTAGAGTACAATTACATCAGTAAGCTGATCAAAAGATTCATTGAAAATAAATTCTTTCTCTGCAGTTTAGCTCCACGCCATTTTTCTGTTCCCTTGTCATTGTCTAATACAAGGTTCATTTCCCTGTTCAGCAGTATTTTTCAACAAAATGAGGGCTTATTTTACATATTCATTGTATGATAAAGCATTCTTTAAGAAATTATTAACCCCAAAAACCTTCTTTGGACAATATTAAGACATGTCCTTTGATTGTTTATTGGGCGACCTTCGGTATTGTGAACGATTATAAATATAAATAAACTACAGCATTTCTATAATTGACTCTCAAAGACGCGGGTATTCCATTTTTTGGATGTACTAGTAAGCAATGCAGCCTCTAGAACATCCCATATGTTCTTGGCATACACAAATTCAATGTCTTCCTTCACCTTGGCCGGTACATCTTGTTCCACATCTCTGCGATTACGGTAAGGTAGAATTATCTTGCGTATACCTGCACGATGAGCAGAAACTACTTTTTCTTTAATTCCGCCTACAGGTAGGACCTGTCCTCTTAATGAAATTTCTCCCGTCATGGCAGTAGTTGTGGGAACATGATACCCAGAGAAGAGAGAAACTAAAGAGGTTACCAAAGTAACACCTATAGACATGAACACATAATCATTAGAATGCCTATAATACCTGTACCGTTAAGAATTTCTTACCGGCACTTGGACCATCCTTAGGTACTGCTCCGCTGGGAACATGTATATGTACATCAAACTTCTCCATAAGATTCGTTTCCTTGTCATCTACAATTTTCAGTTGATATGCATGGGCTTTGACCCATGTAAGTGCCAGTTGAGCTGACTCTTTAATAACATCACCAAGGGAACCTATTTTAAAAGAAATTTATCAATTCCTCATTCTAACCTTACCTTTATTATTTTTTTCAATTTACCTGTTAGCTGCAACTCCCCATAACCTGCCATCTTTGTCGATTCAATAAATAAAATACCACCATTACCACTACCAGAATAGGCCAATCCAGTAACCACTCCAGGAAGAGCCTCTCTTTCAGCGACTTCTTTTTCATAATAAGCCATCTAAAGATTATCCCTTAGATGTTAGTATCTCGATATTGGTTTTCTATTGTCATAAATCACATACTCCCAAAATCTCTTCAAGATCAGCCAGGGTTACGATAGCCTTATATTTATCAACCTCACCAGCTTCACGCAATGTAGCTAGTTCCACACACTTTGCACGAACAATAGAAGCAATCGTTCTTTCCAGGCTTCTCACTCCACTTTCTCGGGTATAATCTTCAGCCATTTTGAGAATGACCTCGTCTGCTATCTGCACTTGGTTTTCTTCCAGTCCATGTGCTAAGATCTGCTTAGGTAATAAATGAGATCTGGCGATATGCAATTTCTCTTCAAATGTATAGCCATTTAGAACAATGATCTCCATTCGATCTAAAAGGGGTTCGGGTATAGTATCTAAGCTGTTTGCGGTAGCTATGAATAAGACACTAGATAGGTCAAAGGGTACATTCAAGTAATGGTCAGAGAAGCTGTTATTCTGTTCTGGATCAAGTACTTCCAAAAGAGCAGCGGCTAGTTTATTCCGAGTTAAATGGTGCTATATAATGAATTCAATCTATACACTTACCAGGATCACCATAGTGTGTTGAATGAACTAGTTTATCTATCTCATCTAATAAGAATAAAGGGTTATTCACCTTGCATTTTCTTAATCCCTGAACAATCAATCCCGGCATGGCACCCACATAGGTACGGCGATGACCTCTGAGATAATTTATGAGTTTTCTGCTACTTTAAAATAATAATTGTTTTTAATTGTTTTTTTTACCTCATATCAGCTTCATCTCGAACACCTCCTAATGATATACGATGGAATTGACGATCCAAGGAAGTCGCAATGGATTTTCCGAGTGAAGTCTTACCAACACCTGGCTAATAAATAAATAATATTTTAGAGGGATATTTCCTTAAATAAGCATATCTTTACTTACAGGTCCAACAAAACAAATTATAGGTGCCTTCAGATTTCCCTTTACTTTGATCACTGATAAATACTCAATAATTCTTTTCTTGACATGATCTAAACCGAAATGATCATCTTCGAGTTGCTTTTTGGCCTTTGAAATATCGAGTGTTTCCTCTGACTTTTTACTCCATGGCAGATCCACTAATAACTCAAGATAATTGCGAGTTACGGAATATTCACTTGAGGCTGGTTGTAATTTCCTGAGGCGAAGAAGTTCTCGTTTAGCCACCATATTGGCTTCCTCAGGCAGCTCAGCTTCATCCATTTTTCTACTCAGTAAATCTAACTCATCCTCGTCTTTCACTCCTGATGTACCTTCAGATTCATCTAATTCCTTCTTGATTGCCTCCAGCTAGACGTAAAAAAAAGATAAAGGTTAGCATATAGACCAATCGCACGTGTCTTTTCTTTTTACCTGTTGGCGTAAATAGAACTCCCTCTGCTTCTTCTTTAATTTACCTTCTACACTTGAATGAACCTGTTCTGATATTTTAAGAACCTAATTGGGTATCTAATGAGATCAGAAGTAGAGGTCATGACAAACATATACTTACATGGAGTTGACGAATGATCCACTCAGATGCTTTCTCGACTCTTTCCTTTATGTCAAGAGTAGATAACATGATAAGTTTCTCATCAAAAGACGTTTCAATGATAGACACCAATAAATCTGCCAATACAGGGGGAGAAGTAGAATCGACTATCTTTGTCAAATGTTGTATCAAACTATCTGGAATCTTCAAATCCTTCATCTTAGTAAGGAAATCACGAACGAGTGCTTTGAATGCAATCATCTCGTCGGTATTCTCAATTGCCCTTATCGACTTTTCTTCGTTGATGATATGTTTCACTTTTACATACAGTGTTCCTTCGCTCTCTGGATACCTATCGACTTTGAAGCGAGATAAACCCTCTACCAGTATAACAAATGATCCCAAACGAGTCCTCTGCATCTTCAGGATGCGGGCTGTACAACCGTAGTCAAACAGGCGCTCAATATCAATGGGATTGTACATTTCATCCTTTGTGGTGATGGTTGTAATCAGAGAATCATCAGAAGACATAACGTCATGTCCACTATCCAAGTCAGTGATATTGGGATTATGTAATATTTGTTCAACTGGAAGAAGTGGAATACAGGCAACATAGGTGGGCTTTCTCTTCTCACTCAGTCGAAAGTGTTTCCTGGCCAATACAGCTGCCTCTTCACTCTTCATAGTCAGTTTGAGCACGACAGAAGGCAGAAGTACCTTGTCTTCCAATGGTATAACAAACAAATCATCGTTCAGTGTTGCTGACATAGTGTGCTAAGAGAGAATAGATCCTTGGGAAGAAATTAAAAAAGAAATATATAGATAAGGGGGTGAGATCTTTGAGTACATGTGAAAATGGGTTGACTTCCATTTTCACCAATCCCATTGTCGGTGTGTTAATTGATTGTTGACAAATATGAATTGAGGGTGGGAGAAATAAGGATGAATGACTATGAATCATCACGAAAATAGGATGATTGGTTTCTGTCTCTAGTAATAAGATATCAATATTATTGTTTCCATGACTACCAATGGATTTATTAATTGTTGTTGCTTAGCATTTCACATCAATGTAACGACCTTTTAATAACCTCTTATCTGCGGTGATTCATCCCATAACAAGTAGCAGATGATACTGTATTAAACAAAGAAGCAATAAGAAAGATGGAAGCAGGAAGAGATTCTACTGGCATAAAATACAGTACGGTGACACGATAAGGACCTCTCTTTTTCTATGTTACCTGACCTATATATAGACTTGATGGATCATAGCCAGAAGAATTGAAGAGGAGTCTTCTCTCAGTATCGATGAAGATTATTCACCGGGTTATCTTGACTCAAAAGCTATCTTTGAGTTACAAAAGTAGAGTTTAGTCTATACTTCTCACACTCTAGTTTGGGTGATTCAAATACAAAATAGAGTATATTTTAATATATTACCTCACTACTATAGACTCAGTGCTCTCTATTGATACACCCGCTCATTTGAGAATGAATTTGTATTGGGAAGTAAACCGGTGTTAGTTGTTGAGGCCAGGTGATCAAGAACCTAGTCATTCATCCGTAAATGACTAAATCAGGAATGCCACGGTTTCGGAAGGGGGATGTCTACTCCTGCCTATAATAGATATATATATATAAATATACGTATATAAATAGGTAAATATACTGTATATACTGTATGTATATATATACACACACAACACACATAATATCTTTACTGTTGTATGAATATCCTATATCATATATAAATATTGATTAAAGTTGACCCATGTAACCCATCTGTATATTAATAGATCATTAAAGTTCAAAATGGATGCATATTATTCTATAACAAGTAATAATGCGGCTTGGAAAGATTTATCTATTTTACATGATAGGCGATTCTGTACGGAATCAATAGTAAACACGGTATCAAACAATGGAATATTTAAAGCGGATCATTCCATCATGACTTGCTATTGTTTCCACCCACTTTCACACTTTATATCATGCTTAGTAAACAGCCTATTGCCTGGGTAATATATGCTATTGCCTTTCTCTTGTCAGTCACCGTGCTTTTATTCAGATGGAGAAACAATTTGCTGCTGACACCCTTCATACTCTACGGAGGATCAATGGCGGCCTCATTGATCTATTTACTAGTCACCCATTCCAATAATAATATCAGTCTGGATACATTCTGGGTGAGCAAGAGCTTAGTATTCACTACACTTCCCACACTCTCTGCCTTCTTGTTTATTGGTATCATGGAAGCTCAATTGATGTTTATCCAACACATCTCTATTGCTATTTATAATAGAGATAGATGGGGAAGCATCTATTTAAGAGATCCGGAGAAATCACAGGGCTTTATTCCCACTTCATTCACTCAGAATGAACAGAAGAAGAGATTGAGGCCATGGGGATACATCATTAGTATAGTGTTAGCGGTACTCTATATAATGACAGCCTTCATTTGTATCATCATTGAACTGCTGACTAATGTACTCACTCCATTCCAGAGACAGACGGGTATCTCTGTCTGTATATCGATTATGTGTGCTATATCGTGTATAAATCTGTGTGTCATAGGCTATAGTTACAAGAAGCTATCCCAATCATCCGGTCATATACGCATGATACGCCATAACAGGGATGATATGCTGTTCTTGAGGATGGCACCTCTGCTACTTGTACTGTCAAATATCACAATAACTTGCCTCTGTTGGAGCTATTATATGGGAACTAGTCCATCGCTATCTGTGTGGATTGGTATTGAATCAGTCCTTGTATACCTACCTATCCTTCTGATCTTCATCATGTGTATGTATGCCAGAAGGATAAAGTATTTTGGCAGACAGTATCCTATTGAAGTCAAGCAGAATATACAGTCTGAAAGAAAGAGAAAGAATAGAGAGCTGACTAGATATTCAGTCGATAAGATAGAGGAAATAGAGAGAATCACTCGATTACTGAGTAATGAAGAAACCAACAGAAGATTATCTACACCTCCGCCTGTCAAAAATTACTCTTCTCAATACCAATCACATACACTATATCATCCCCACTTAAATACCAATATATTTGTATGAAAAAGCATGGATACTTACTCCAAATGCAAATTATAATCTCATCTTTTGACCCATTAATTAATTACTCACAAATAAAGCTCCAATGATAATGCGACTAAAAATGTTATGGTGGGATCATACATTATAATCGTGTGATCCTTTATCCATTTTCCTCTCCCTCTCTCGCTTATTTCCTGTTAACCCACTGTTGATAAATATACTGTCTATCCCCTACTGCTAATCATGAATACATTACGACCCATTACTCATATATTCAAAAGAAGGTCATCTTCATTGTCTTCAATGAAATCACATCAGCACTTGATGAATCCCTCCTATGATAACAGACAGCACTTTTATATGAACAAAACACTCGATACCTTTCTCGCTAAGGACCCCACCCCACTCACACTGAGACAGTTACTCTTCTATGAGAGACACTGTAACAAAGAAAGACTGCTGAAGTCAGCCAACTATGTGAGATTAGAGTTGCCTATCCGACTGGCCCATCGTATTAGGGAGTTTCAGAAGCTGCCCTATATCCTGGGTACAAATCCTCATATCCAACAGGTATATGACCTCTACTGGCAGTCATTCGATAAGATTAGGCGATTGCCCGAAATAAGTACAACAGAGGATAATGAGTATCTGTGTGAGATACTGTCTGAATCCTTGGGTGCTCATCTGGTGGTGATTCCTCAATTGGCAATAGGCATAAGGGAGTGTGAAGACAGTTATTCGAGTGTAATACCCGTGACACAGTTGGATAGGTTTATGAATGACACTCTCAGATCACGTATATCCAGACGAGTGTTGGCAGAACATCATTTAGTTCTATCTAAGAAGAAGGAGTCTATCTTTAACCCATGTTCATCGCAGGAAATGATCATCAAGTGTATTCAGTTGGTTGAATCTCACTTATCACACCTTTCTATGCAGAAAGATGGGTCACCTATGCCATTACCCAAGATAGAACTGGATGGCATGAATACTGAGTTTATCTATGTGTCTGATCATATAGAGTACATTATGTACCAACTGCTATCCAATGCAATAAGACATACTATGGAGAATAGGCAGGGAAACAAGATATCCATCACACTCAGCTCCAATAATCAAGATGTGTTATTTCGTATATCAGATACAGGTGGGGGCATCTTTAAGGACAAATTCGAGCATATATGGTCATATGGATATCAGAAACAGACAGGAGAGATGGAACAAGTGCAAAAATTGGAAGGGAAGATTAAGGAGGATGATGTATTGGTGAAGAGATTAGGAATAGGGTTGCCCATGAGTCGTGTATATGCCGAGTATTGGGGTGGAAATATCAATCTGGTGACAATGGAAGGTTATGGGACAGATGCATATGTGAGAATACCCAGACTAGGGAATCAGATAGAGAATATTTCCTATAAATCCGTATTAGATGAAGTCATTATGTAGAACATAGTATGCATACAGTGTATAGAGTGCATAATACAATATTTATAGTGTAAATTATACCATTATTATAGTGTGCATCATAGCATTGTTATAGTGTGAATCATACCATTATTATAGTGTGCATCATTTGTACTTTCGCATATTATCATGCACAATGGCAAAGTGATTCTCTTATTTAATTCAATTGATTCCCCATTTCAACTCCCCCCCATCCCCTCTCCCGCCCGACTCCCCCCCCCTTTCTCTTTCCATCCCAGCCGTATATTTCATCATAAACACTAACCCATCCCCCAACATACACTCTCTTCCTTATTATTATTATTATATTTATTATTTACTGATCATGAGTACAAGTAATGTATAGTCTGTTGTATGTATATAAATCCTCATTATTAAACACTCTTCATTATATCAAATAGACCTGAGAATAGCCTGTGTTGTATGTAGTTGTAGATAAGAAATAAACTCTTCATTTACCATTAACCTATGAATAGATGGTAGGATTACCTGCAAGAGGCAAAACCTATATATCACAGAAAGGTACAATTTATTGTTGTATATAAGACACACATATACTCACTCATCACTCTTAGTATGTCGATATCTCACTTGGTTGGGAATAAAGACAAAGGTATTCAATGTGGGTAACTATCGCCGTAAGTTACATGGTGCCAATCTACCACACACCTTCTTTGATCCCCATAATACTATTGGTGAACAACAGAGAAGAGAGGCAGCTGCAACTGCATTAGAGGATATGATAAGATGGTTTAATGAGGATCAGGGCATAGTAGCCATATATGATGCAACCAACAGCACTATCAAGAGACGTCGTTGGTTGACTGAGAAGTTGGGAAGTGAAGATATTCAAGTATTGTTCATTGAATCAATCTGTCAAGATGAATCCTTGATATTATCCAATATTAAGGACGTCAAACTATCTTCCCCTGATTATGCAAATATCGATCCTGATGAGGCTGCTGCTGACTTCAGGGCACGCATTGATCATTACAAGGAACAGTATGAGACGATCAATGAATCAGATCTCACATATATCAAACTGATCAATGTGGGTAGTCAGAACATCATCAATCAGATTCAGGGATATTTGGAGTCAAGAATTGTCTATTATCTCATGAACCTCCATATTGCACCCAGAAAGATATACTTCACTAGAGTAAGTAAATAATGAAATATGGGTGCATATTGGATCAATCTACTCATGTTTATTGTTTAGCATGGTGAATCAGAGTATAATCTGTTGGGTAAAATAGGTGGTGATTCCAATTTATCGGAAAGAGGTCGCCTGTATGCCAGTAAATTACCCGATCTCATCAAGTCTAATCTGGGTGATCAGAGTTTGACAGTATGGACTTCCACCATGAAGAGAACAATTCAGACAGGTGAGAATCTGGATTACCCTAAATTACAATGGAAGGCATTGGATGAACTGGATGCAGGAGTGTGTGATGGAATGACATATGAAGAAATAGAGGTAAATAGAGATATTGCTCTCTATAGATCTACCCTCACTCGATCTAACCAACCATAATCAACAGGAAAAGTATCCTGAGGATTTTGCTAATAGAGATGAAGACAAGTTCAATTACAGATATAGAGGAGGAGAGGTAATAGATTGGGTGAATGTGTACGAGTATTTATACTGAATATCTAAATGTAGTCTTATGGTGATGTTGTATTGAGACTGGAACCCGTTATTATGGAACTAGAACGACATGAGAATATACTGATTATAGGACATCAGGCTATTCTAAGATGTATATATGCCTACTTCATGAACTATAATCATGAAGATCTTCCTTACATCAATATTCCACTACACACTGTTATTGAATTGACACCCAAAGCATATGGATGTGAGGAAAAGAGATTCAAAGGTAATTAGTATAAATGAACAACAGAACAATCCACTCACCACTTCTATCTGAATAGTCGACATTGATGCTGTAAATACACATAGACCCAAAGTCAAGAGACTGAACTCACTTCATAAGAAATCATCACTCAATTTTCCTGCTGTTGGTGCAAGTGGGGAGATTGTACGTGATCCCATCAGTCCCATCATTCCCATCAGTCCTCAGCTGTTCCCCAAAGCAAGTAACAGTACCAAAAGAGACAGTTCTCAGTTGAGTGTTGAGAAAGATATGTCACATCTTGAATTGGGGGAGACTGTTACTCAAGATGGATACTTCTAAAAGGAGTCTTTCATAATACATCTTATAGAATAAACAATAAGTGCCAAAATAGAGTAGAATTGTTGTGCAATTAATCATAATAAAGAGTATTATTAATAGAATACCCATTGTGTGTGTGTGTGTGTGTGTGTGTGTGTGTGTGTGTGTAGCCTACATATACACTGTTCTCTTTTCTTTGTACTGTTTGTATTGTTAAGTGTGGGAATTGTGCAGCTACCTATATTTCCTTATAAGGAATGTTGTAACCAGAGTATAAATAGATCAACCCCAGTGTAATAATCAGGGTAAGAAAGACACAGCCTTTATCATGCAAATGATATCTATACCATTAGCTCTTCCAGACGCACTGTTTATCTGATGTATATGTGTGTTTAGATCTAATTATCGGATGTATACTGTGTTCATACACATGTGACCGATACTATTATATGAGTGTACCCTGATGGTTTAAATTGTCTATTTTTAGTGAACATTATCTAGTCATAGATTCTATACTGTCATTCTTCCTCTGCTTACATAATATCTATTATCGTGTTCACATATCTCTTGTCTTCTATCCCATCTGTCACCCATAGAGTATCCGTATGCTATCCAATTAAGGGTTACTCTTATGAAATAAACCCAGCATTTGACATGATTGAGTACATAAACAGCCTATACCAATCTGAATACCCCATTGTCATTTCTGCTAGTGGAAATCTATTTGTAGGACATGTCGGAGTTTGTAATATCACCTATTTCATTGCTTTTCTCCTTCTGTTATCATCCCCCTCACCCCCGCCTCATTTTAATTCACAAATATTACACTGTATTCATCTACCTCATTATCGAATAAACAGCTATCGTATATACACATATATCTATATATACATATAGAACTATTATTAATATCTCACCCACACTCATATCTACGCATACACAGTATTGATGTCCTCCTTATTTGTCCCAGCAAATAATTCCCCTCAACAACAGAAACAACCTGATCAAACAAAGGCTAAAAGACCACGGTCAAGTTTAGCTGTAAGTTGACTTACTCATACTCTAGGTTGATTCTCAACTGACACTTCTTCCATTTTAACAGTGTATACGATGTCGAAAGAAGAAAGTGAAATGTGATTTTGTTCAACCGACATGTGGACGCTGTGGTACTGCAGGTTTACCCTGTAATTATGCTGCTCCCCCTCGTAGAGTAGATGGCCATGCCTTTGATCAACTAGGGAGTCATGTAGAAGAACTGAAAGAAAGAATGCAGAAAATGCAGTCTGAATTGGCCATGATGAAAAGCAATCTCCACCCATTTGCACCTAATTCTACCCTCTCTCAAGACGACTCCAACACTATTCCAGTCATGGTGACCGACAGCAACGGCAATAACAAGGATACCAATAATAACATGGCTCTGGCTACCAGCTCAGACCAGTCAGTGACATGGAAATTATCACTGTCCCCTTCAGGCCTCCGTATTGATACCAATATAGCCAGTGTTGCTGATCTTTATCGAATATTACTAAATGGAATCAGTCAATTGAATATCAACAATGACTCCACAACGACCCTCTTTAGCCCTGAATCAACATCACGTACTGAACATCGCCCATATCAACAATCATCCAATAAATCCAGTAACCTCAACAACTATCCCGAAACAAACATGACCTCTATAGAAAATGATAAAGGTGGACGCCTATGGGAAATAGATGACAATGAAGCACGAAGAATATTACAAGAGAAACAGGCAACAGAGGATGTTCTTCCTAAAGAAACACTCGATAATCTCATGCACTCATGCTATCATACCTGCTTCTTAGCTTATCAGATTGTTGATAAGGAAGCATTCATGCAACAATATATGTCTGAAAATGGCCTAGAGCCCCTGTTGGTGAATTCTATTAATGCATGGGTATCAAAGCATGGCTGTATCTATCACAATGCAAGTCATCATCAAGGTACTACTATGGGCGAAGTCTATTTTAAGAATGCTCGCCAGTTACTGAAAAAGTGTTTTGATATTAGTAGTCCCACTACCATTCATGCCCTTTTGAACCTGTACATGTACCAGTTGAGCAGTGAGAGATCCAGTCTGGCCTATCTTTATATCGGGCTGGCCATTCGTATGGCACAGGACTTGAAGTTTCACAAGAAGGAACATATGCCTGCAGATCTAAATCAACGAGAGACCAACAAGAGATTATGGTGGTCTGCTTACTGGCTTGACCTATGTGCTGCTCTCGAATCCAATCGTCCTACAATGGTTGATGACAAAGACTGTGACCTCGATTATCCTACCAGACTAGACCACGAAGATACCGAGACTGGCTATCGTATCCATTTCACTGTTTATTCCATCAAGTTGATGAAGATTCGTAAAGATATCACGAAGCATTTACCCTCAGAACAGTCAGGGCAGTCTTTATTATCTGCCATCTCTCGACTAGAGAATGCACTCACTAATTGGTTGGCAGACTTGCCCCAAGATCTTCATTTCGATGACCAGTCCTCTGTCTTCCAAAAGACAGGTTCTTTCCGTGATGAAGCTTGTCTTATTCTGAACATTCAGTACCAAACAACATGGATCATGCTTCACAAGTTCTTCCTGCCTAAACAGGATCAAACGGCTACTCCTGTAGCCCTATTGTCTCTCAATATATGTACCAAATCAGCCAACCTGATCACTCGTATGCTAAGTATATACGCTTCCAATCTAAACTGGTGCCAATTCTTCTATGCCATGGACGGAATTATAGCCAGTGTCACTATCCATCAAGTGAATGCTCTGTCTAGTGAGAAGGAGGTATCCTGTCTAGCTCAGCGTAACTTGATCATCACGGCCACTGTGCTGAAGGATTCTCCCTTGACTTACATGGTGAAAGTATGTGAGATTATCGAGAGCATTGAAGGGTTCTTGAAGAAGAATGAACTCTCTTCTGACCTCAGCAAGCTTCCTCCTGTCAGCGAAGACTCTATTAATCAGCAATCCATCTGCTCCGTCTTCCATCCTGGAGTGTTTGAGTCACAGCAGATGCTCCACCATAAGCAAAATTCATACAACAGTCCTCATCACACCCATAAAAGCATCAATGGTTCAGTCTCACCCTCCGTTCAATCTTCTCATACCGTCAATAGTGGTATCATGAATTCCCCTCAATCTCAAACATCATCGACTATACTCCAGGTACCATCTCAATTGCCATCGACTCTGTTTCATGGGAACAGTACTGCTGCTGGCCAGCAACAACAACAACAGGTACCACTTTCTTCTGCTTTACATGATTCAATAAAGCCCGCCATTGCATTCAACAATGCCAATCCCAATATGATGGTGGAGCATAATATGCTGTTCAATGATCCCAACAGTTTGATGGACTTCAATATGGCTGGTGGATCAAACGAAGGCGACATGAACCAGATCTTGTTGGGATTTGAGATGAATGGAGGAACTAGCAGCACAAACTCAGTTGTGACAGGCATAGAGACCAGACTAGCATCTCAACATATCTATGGTGGAATGTTTGATGGCAGAAATGCAACCACTTCCAATACATCTAATTATTCATCCAATAATAACTCGCCCTACATCCTCTCGACTGAGCCACCTACTTCCTATGCATACACCAATACCACGAATGCTCCTAATGATAATTCCACTAATACTTATAATCCATCTACAGGCACCAACACCACCAATAACACATACTCGAATTTCTTGAGTAACCCAGGCTTATTTGGACTCTCAGCATCGAATAATCCACCCCAGGGATATCCTGCTAGTTCATCTAGTCCGAATAGCTTTGATAATTTGTTCAATTGTATCAATATGGACCCTGCTACCATGAGTGCATTGCTCTATAATAATGGGGGTATAGCTAATTATGCCAATTCTTATCAAGAAGAAGAGAATGATGTGATCTATACGAATAACGGCAGAAAACGTATACATCGTGAGTGGGAAGATACAGCATAAAAAGAGAGTTTTGTTAAAGAATGAGGGGGTATACTACTTTTTGGTTATTTATTTTATTTCTTTTATTTGAAAAATGGACATAAAATGCTTAAAAAATGGGTGACTATAGTTATTTGTTTTTACACTTTAAAGAAAACGATATGTGTGAGTGTGTGAGTGTGTGAGTGTAAATAATAATAATAATAATAAAAAGAATATTTCATAAATACTGGAACTTCGTAAATAAGAAAAAAAAAGACATGTTTGGGTGAAGGAAGGGAAAATGTACAGATAATGAATGGTCGCAAAAGGATAATTGCAAGTGTAGGAATGATTCATAAAAAAGGAAGAGAGTTCTGAAATGACAGTAATTATTCATGCGGGTGATGAGATCATGGCGCTGTTTTGGGTGGATGTCCATAGTTCTGATAGTATACGGATATCTGGATAGATAGAATACTTGTTGCCCATAGTGATTTGAACATGTTTATCTCCTGAATAAGACACTTCAATAGGATCATTTGAGGTAAACAGGATAAAGGGGAACTGGATATCACTATTGGTGGGAGCATTCTTCTGGTTCCTTTGTATGAGTTTACGGAGATGCTCCAATGACTTTGAGCTGACAAGGTTCTCCTGCTTTGATTTCTGGAGTGATTGGGATAGTTTCTTTTGGCGTGCTTCTTCATACATGATCTGTCGCTTTAGCTCAGAAGAATGTTGGTCTTGGTGATAAGAGGGAAGACCGAGCCAGGTGATTTCTTTTTTGTTTTTGGTGATGATATCCAATGCCATAAACACGTTCAATGAATCATAAACACGTCGACGAATGTTCTTGAAGTCCAATGACTGAGGAGTTGATCTCATGTTCATCCTTGCACTGGATTCAATATCGTGGAGTAGTTCATCTGCCACATCATTATAGTTGGTGACTTTCTTCTTTGATACTCTCTCATAGACCAGTCGAGAGAAATGCCTGAGACCTTTGACCTGACCAGTGTCATGCGATGATTTACTGGAGGAGCCATTGTTACTGTAATGCCGTGGTCTTCTGTATTTATTACATTTATAGCCCTTATCCATCAACAGAGACCATGTCTTGGTATTGTAAGGGTGATTTCTGAATCTTGTCACCGAATTTTGGGAGTTATTAAAATAAGATTGGCGCCCGTGCACCATTTCTTCTCTTTCCATGGCAATCAATTCTGATCCACTGTTGAGGATAGACTGAATAGATCCTTTCTTGACAGACGGATGCAATGAGAATGATTTGGACGAGGAAGAGTTGGGCGAAGGGAATGAAGAGATAGAGGATGAAGATGAGATGGGCGATAAAGGTGAATTTAAAATAGGTGGTAGGATATCGGTTGTTGTATCGTTTAATGTAGCAATCCTTTCCTTTTCAGGAAAAAGAGCATCTCTTCCATCAAAAAGAGAAGGAAGTTTGATTGAAGAAGCTTGATTCATCATTGATGGAAACACGGTTGAATATAGCAAGGAAATAGAAACGAACTGGTAGTAAGTAAAGATAGACACAGTTGTGTATATGTTTATAGATAGAAAGTATGTGTGCGTGTGTGGTAGTTAAATAGTTAGAGTGAGAGTGAGCAAATGAATATAGATATTTACTATCTGGTATTGATAGATGTATGATAGGATTAACTATATAAAGGTGGAATAGTAGGCATATAACTATTCTTAATTGAGATGATTGAGTTAGTGATTGATATATAAATATGTATATATTATATGTACTGTAGGTGGATTTATGTATGTAAAAATAAGGAATAAAGAAAGAGAGAGGAAAGGATGAAGAGTAAGGGAGAAGAAGAAATATAAAATAAAGCCTAAAAAACAATAACAAATAACGCCTAAAGACAAGTGTGTACAAAATGGGATGATAGTTAATGAACAATTATAAAGTTTGGTACATTTTACCTAGAGTTTCTTTGTAAAGATAGTAAGGCAGGACGTACACAGAATGTGATAACTACTCTTTATGTGGCTTATTTGATATAGGCCTAATCAGCAACAGGATGATGGAGGTGGTGAATGCTATTACATGATGTGTTTGTGTACAAATAGGTGATGTCTATTATTAATAGCGTTCTTTATTCTAGAGTACTAATAAAATGTGTGTTTGTGTTTAGTTGTACGTGAGAGTTGATTTCTGCGTGTGTATTGCGTGGTTGTTGTGTGTGAGTGTGAGTGTTGTATGAGACACCTTCGGAATACCTTTTTAATTTACAAGATTGACATTAAAATAATAAGATAGTTTTGAATTAAGGTTTAATCTTCCCTGATTTTTCCTTGATAATTATGGGATTTTAGATTGGTAGTAAAATGAATGCGATAGAATAGGAGGAACATACAGAAGAAGGTGGTGAGGATAGTGAATCCTATTCCATTGTATGATATTAAGGAACCCCATTCACTTTATGGGCAGACACGACTCAGACCATCAATGCATAAATGATATATATATATATATATATCTATTCTATATATATCTATTCATATAAATATATATATATAGATATATGTATGTATAATAGATACAAATATACACTCACTCACTCACTTACTTTCACATTACACTATTATCTACACACACACACGCAAATACTCACACAAACACGCGGTGTAAACACTCTCTTTGATAGGGTTTGTTATTGATATGGAAGAGATAATGAATAACGGAAAGAAAATGGATTAATTAGGCATTATAGCATTCTAGACTTGTGTGTACATTGTCATATGTAAATGCATCATCTTGTTATGTTTATAAATTATTTTGTAACAGGTTATTTGAAATATAAAGAATTTGCCCTTCGAAATTAAATAGTAACATGCTGGTAAGTAACACTGTTATTTTAACATATATATATTAGGCCACGTAATACACACACATATACAGTCTATGAATATTCTATTGATAAGCAAGAGGTGATATGAATATATACAAATCTGTGTATATATTTGTGTGAATGTATATTTATTAATGGTATTACCAATATGCTAATAGGTCAGTGCGTCAAATTGCTTGCATGAATGTATAAGTTTAATTGTATTATGTAGTAAAAAGGCTATATATACTTAAGGGGATGGGGGAAATAAATATAGTATATAGATGTAGGTTGTGTGTATTTTATGATGAGTTCTCTGCTTAGAATCTGGTCTTGCTTGTCAATTTAGATATGGTGAATACACTCACAATAACCACCCCCAAAAAGGTAATAGCCGCTGGTAATAGTATTTCATTTGGGATAGGTAAATTATAATCACTTGCTATATCACGTTTAGATGGGCGTAACTTTTTCCTTCGAGATTGCTTGTCTTTTCCATTGTCACTATCACTATCATTGTCACTCTCACTATTACTGTCACTGCTGCTGTTGTTATCACTGTCACTGCTGTCTCCACTACTGATCTGTAGATTCCTCTTGGTGCTGGTACTGCTCCTCCTCATATTGATATTACTATTAGTGCTACATGCACTGCTGCGGCGATTCTTGTTATTCTTGTTATTCTTGTTGGTGTTATTATGATTAGTATGTCTATTTTGATGGTTATCCTGCCTCTCCACCCTTGATCCACTGGAAATGATGGACTCAGGTGATGGGTCATCGGTTATGGCTAGGGCGGGTACTTCGGTGTACGGAGATACAATGGAGTTTTTCATCTGTTGTTCCGCCAATGCATCATGTACAAATAGCCTCACGCGGTCCATACCTGCCTTCCTTGCCAGTTGTACTGAATCTATCAGATCAGAATCACAGGTCATTAATACCTCATCATATTCATCATCCAAATAGGCAATAGATAACCAATCATCTTCTTGTTTATTTTCGGGTTCAATAGTGACATATGACTGGGAGAGTGATAGATGCTCTACCATGATCTTCTGCTGGATAACACTTTTGAGACTTTGATAACTGCTCACATCATGTCGAATACGGTGGGTTTTGTTTCCATAGTTGAATTTAAAAGAGAAAGTGCCTGAGGGTACCTGTGTAGATGAAGAAGATGTATCATCATGCACTACTGAGGCAGAATCCCCTGGTGTTAGTTCTGCATATCCAAGCCCTGTATAGGTGGGAGCATGTCCAGGTATAGGAGATATCATCTTCATATGTGTACCATTCTCTTGATGCATAATAGGTGATGATGATAATTGAAACATATGTGAGTTGGCTGCTTGGGAGAGTGAGTCTGATATGGCTGATTCAACATCTGCATGATCACCTGCAATATTATTCCAAAACTTGCCACCATCCCCTTGATTGCCTTCAATACTATTGATCTATAGATGCAAGTTAGTTTCATTTTGATATGTCTATTATTCATACACAACCACTTACCAATTCGAGGGTTGAGTAGGTCAATCGCAGGACATCAATCATTCCTACAATACGCTTATTCTTATCTAATACAGGCAGATTGAGATAATGGCCATCTAATGGGGTACAGAAAATAATTAGTTTCTATTGATTTATCTCTAGTGATAGCCGGTGTTACCATGCATCTTTTTCAGTGCATCCAATATGCTTGTGGAGGGTAGGGCAGTATCTGGGCGGGGAGTCATGACACGTACTACTGAACAATTATCAGGATCAAGACCTGCCGCAATCACACGTAACACTATATCTTTGGACTAGAATGGGTCAAGAAAACAAAGAACCGCAGAATATGATATTGATTGGTGGGATTGAATAGATGAGAAAGAGGTTAATGAGATGAGAATGACGATAATAATAGGGGGAAATACTTTACAGTGAATATACCAGATAGTGCATTGTGATGATCTACAACTAGAACAGCCGTTGTATGATATTGTCTCATTAATTTGGCTACTTCACGTACCTGAGACTTAACACCTACTTGAACAGGACCAGCATGATCAAGTACAGTTGTTAAATCAGGACAGGACATTTTATCTCTTAATGCCTCCATATACTGTACAAATTGCACAGAAGTACTTGCCCATTCACGCTCCACTCCTTCTAGGGCGTCATAGAGCTTACGGGATGATCCATAAGCCTTCTCTATCTTATTCAGTGCTTCATATATACACTTGGTTATATCTAGTAAGCCAAAGATATCACCTTCCTCATTGCAAACAGGCTATTGGTTGAAAGCAAGAATATATGTATATGCGTACATACAAAAAAGGAAAGTACGATTTATAATTAATCTTATCAGCTTGTATATAAATTTAATCGAATGATTATCCCCCTCCCCTCTTTCCTGTTATAGCCTCACTTTTTGGTATAAAATTCTCACTCATCACCCAGAGAGTGAGAATATGTGAGTCTATGTACATCTGTATACATATACACCTACCTCATTCACTCACTCACTCATTCACCCACTCAACCACCAAATGATAGGCTACTTACCAAATGACGAAATCCACGAGATACCATCAAATTCAGGACATCATGAGCAGACGTATCAGCAGTGACACACATAGGGTTCTTAGTCATGATATCAGCCACTGTAATTGCTCTAAATGGCCGAAATTCGAGACTTCATATTAGAATTAGAGATTATACTATTATAGCAATCCATCATACCTTGTATCAATGTTATCAGCTACTACCCGATAAGCCAAATCTTTAGCCTACAATTTATAATTACTTAATATACTGCTGTATGTGTTTGTGTAAATTCATAGGGATGATCAAAATACTTCACTGTAAATATACCACTAAGATGATCCTCATCATCCACCACCAATACACAATCACTCCTCTTTGCAGCCATCAATTGAGCAGCCTCAATGACGAGAATACCCTCCTTCACGGTAAGTGCCTGACTAGGTCTCAATGCAGATACTGTGCCTGGAATCTTCTTGGTCTGCTTAACTCGATTGGCACCTCCCCTCTTCTTGGATAATTCCTGCTCAATCTTCTTACGGATTGCCTGTAATAGAGCTGTTTATATAAAATCTACACACAATGTATACATGCATACCTCATCCTTCTTACTCTGTCGCTGTCTACTGGGTGTGAGTGGATCTACCTCTGTTGGTGCATAAGAGGTCAAGGTGTTTGAACTGACTGAGGCTGTGGGTCGACCTGGCTTCATTGTTGTTTGTGTATATGGTATTCTTAATATAAGGATGTGGAAAGAGAAGTAAAGGGGAGAAATGAGATATTATATATATATGGGATATTATATACAGATATTTATAATATATTTTTATAATAGTCATCTAATTCCCTTATTAGTGCATCAATACATCTACCATGTCTACCACATATCACCCATTAGACAATGGTATATACAGTGCATCTCTCAATCTATCTTTCTTTCTACATATTTCACACTGTATAATACACTGTATATAATCACTCACTTATTTTACTGTTAAAATACGGTCATATCACTCATATTAGGGAATATTCACACAGTATTAATCATACAATATATTAGGGTCCATTGCAGAAATAAAAATATCGTGATTATTTTTATTTACAGCAGACGAAACCAGGTTGGGCCAATACGCCCGTTGACGAAGATGAGGACTCCAATGTGGTAACAAGCTTTATTTTCCTTTTATGTAAAAAATAGTAATATAATCAAAGATAGAGTCAGAATCCCCTTTTCCCCTTTATACCTTCAAGAGTCGTAATAAACTAAACTGGTTAGCATATAAGGGAGGGGAAACATCGAGTGAATAAATTTAGATAAAATATAAGTTATAGTGAAAGTTGTTTTGAAATCAGTTCTGTCATGCTTCATTCAGCCAAGAAAACCAATTGGGTCGGGTTGTTACCACATCTTCATCCTCGTCTTCGTCAATGGGCGTATTGGTCATTGTTGGTCGTTCCTTCAACAATCCTTGTTGATTGCGACTCGGACTCCAATGTGGCATCTTTTCCTCTAACAAAAACAATTGAGTTTGCTATTCTAGTGTTGTTGTTTAGTTGTGTGTTTGGCTTGAAGTAATATTTTTCAAAAGTGTTTGATTTGTGAGTCCGGTTGGCATGTTGCTTGACTTCAGAAATGGTTATTCCATTCTCGACTGCCTTTGTACTTGGGGCCGATCTAATAGAGTGCGGCTTGTAGACACATCAATACCCACTTTTTCTATAGCGTTTGACACCCATGTAGCTACTGTCGAAGAACTAGCTGGCTTGACCTTGTCTGGTTCGAGAATGTATGCCAAGAATAAACAATGATCCCCAGGAAGTTTATTTCGAAGGTGACTTGATCCTTGCAAAAAATAGAAAAGTGTAAAAACAAGGCACATGTTGTTGTCTTTCTGCTAATCCTAGTACAACTGACTTTGGGTCTCCTTCGCTTCTCTGAAATGTATAAACGCAGACACTGGTTTTTCGTTTTCTAGTTCTACTTGCACATCTCGAAACTGTACTCTACTGACATCTGATCTTGGTCTTGCCATAGTTGTGTTTTTTGTTTTATCATATAAGTTCAGATATTGATTGTTTGGCTATTCCTTTGCTATGAAGTCCACTAGTACATTGGTATCCCATGTTTGTAGTTTTTGTTTCGTAGGAATGTTTACTTCTGATCTTCTTTTTGCTTTAAAGAACTCCCCTATGCACTCTCTGATGCTAATGGTCCTTTTTCTGGTTGCGGAGCCTTAAAGACTGACGCTATAGCTGATCGCAAGCCATTCAGATGTTGGTATGAAAATTGTCGATTGTCTAGCAAAAATCACAATACCATTGTTTCGTTATAAGCGGTAGGTTGTACTGGCTAGGTTGTGTCTCACACCATTTCGCCCATTTCTTCCACCCAGTATTGTAGTTCTTATGTGTTTTACCTCTTTGTGCATGTGTCAGAAATTGCACTGTGTCTTCTTCTAAATTACTAGCGGCCTTCCTCTTGTTGTAGATAAGTGCCAGGCGGTCATCTTCCATCTTCTTATCTTGAACATTAAGGGCTGGCTGATATGCTTCATTTGTAGTAATGACGGGAACCAGAATTGAGTTGGCCAATACGGTGTGGTCAATACCGCTTTCTGGATTCTTTGTTGTCCGATCTTCTGCATTACTTGTGGTATGAACTTCCATGGTGGGAATAAATACATCCCTTACTTCTTCCACGTTTGTTGAAACGCATCCGTTGCTGTCGCCTCCGGATCTGGACGCATGCTCCAAAATTTCGGTAGTTTGGTATTTTTCTGTCCGCGAATGCATCTACTGTCAACGGGCCCATCTCTGATTGATCATGTGAAATATTCTTTGCGGCAACTGAGCTTCGTAAATCAAGTTTTTTTGTGTTGCCGTGATGCTGTCTGCTCAGCCAATCTGCATGAATATTCTCCTTCCCGGGAATGTGTTCGTATCCTACCTTCAGGTTGTATTGATTGCACAGTTCTTGTATCTTCACTACTAGATCTTGTAGAACTCGAGATGCTGTCCCTCCTGACTTGCAGCTGTATTTAAAGCCGCCATGTTGCCGGTAACTATCTTCATGTGCTGGTTCCTGAATTCCTTTGCATTTACTTTTAGAGCAAAGTATATGGCTGCCAGTTTCCTTGCGTTGATCGATATAACACTCTCTTCTTTTGTCCAAGCTCCCGTTGCTTGTATCGTGCCAGAAATCACGCTTCATCCCAAGTCTGGTGCATCTACCTAAATTGTCGTTGCTTTCGGTTGGTTGGGCACTAATTTCTTTATTGGTAGGCCATTCTTCTTCACCATCCAGCTCCTCCACCACTTCAACTCGTTGATATTGTCGCTCGATAGGGTCATTGGTGTATTCCAATTCTGCAGGTGTTTGTTGAGTGTCAATGCCAGATCCCTCTGAATGTATCTGATGTGTAGTAGGGCTATCCCAATAGCTGGAATCATAGAGGTCATCTTCCCCATCATACTGGCATACCATCGACAGTTGAATTGGCGAGGTTTTTCCCTGATGGCTTGCTTTAGTTGAGTTATGAGCTTCGAGATCTCTTTCACCGGTACTGCTATCTTCATTGTCTTCGTGTTGAAGTTGAATCTTAGGTACTCCTGTTGTTGGAGGGAATTAGAGCACTTTTCTGGTAATTCATCAGAAAATCCAAGGTTTCCATATGTGGCAATACTATTTGTATGTGTCTCGTCGTTTCTTCCTTCGTAGTTCCCAGTATAGAGCGTCTAGATAGTATACTAGCCTCCCTGCAGTCGTAATGGCTCTATTACAAATCGCATCATTTTGCTGCACACCCTCGGACTTACGCTCATCCCAAATGCTAATGTTTTGTATCACTCCCCCTGTTCTGGAAGGTCAGGTATTTCTTTGAGTTCGGGTGAATTGGTGTGACAATATACGCATCTTTGAGGTCCAATTTGCAAATAAAATCGTTTCTTTTTCGATGATTTCTTTCAATGCAGGTACTCCCTCCATCTTGAAGTGAGGGCATTGAATATAGTTGTTGATCCTCTGGCAATCCAGAATCGGTCGACGTTTGGTTGCTTGCTGTATTGTGAAGAAATTGGATAAATCATCTGGGCTCTGTGTTGGTGATACCTCGATTATTCCCGCCTGGATAAATTTCGTTACTGCTTCGTCCACAGCTGATTGCTCGATCTAGTCGAATATGATACGACGCAATCTCCACGGCGCTGGTTTTTTCAATAGTGGTATTTGATAACCATCTTGTACCACTGACAAGGGCCATGGATGGTTCGTGATTGACTGCCAATTTTTGAGGAAATGTTGTAGTCGACCCCCTGGCGCTATGCCGTTTGATGGGATACAGTAGTTTGTCATTGAATTTATTGAGGGTTGGAGTTTTGGTTTGATTGGTATGATAGCTGTTGTTGGGTTGAGTTGTTGTGCGGAGTGCTCAATCTTTGTGGGGGTGCCCTGTCCAAAAAAAGCACCTCGTGGTTAGTTATTACCTCTACCATATCCGAAGTTTCTGTTTCCACGTTGATATATCTCTACTTGCGACATTTCCTTGTCCTCCTCCTCGATTACCACTGGCCTTCTTTTAAAGTTGGTTTGGCGGTATTTGTTAAGAAACTCATCGCTATAGGCATTCTTCGATTTACTATCCTTTTCTGTTGTTTCCAAGTGGCGGATACTAAGTGGGATGTTGAGTGCTTTGTCTGTATACTCTTTTGCTTCTCTATCTTGAGACTTGACTGTTGCCAATCCAAAGACTGCTAGTCGTCGACTTTTCTCTCGACATCTGTTGATAATGTCTCTGGCTTCGTCATGATCTGCTTCTTCCAAGACGTATTCGAGTTATTCAAAGATTTCCAGAGCAACCTTTGCTTGGAATCTGGTGTTGTCTGTAATTATATAGATGGAGTTGACAACAATTGCTGTTTCAGTGGAGTGTTTTTTGAGATAAGGGGCAACTGATTTGTTGATCTTTTCTGAGGTTGTCCACTCTCCCATTGCATATCTTTGGGTCTCTTTTTTGAACTTTTTGAAATTTTCTGTGAGCTGATGCGTGAGAGTGTTGTCCAATTCTTCAGAGATCTGTCTAGGGATCTCGACTCCACTGATTCTGTCTTCTTTCTCAATGTCCATTTTTAACGACATCTCGGATAATGGCATCCATCTGGCTTTGGGTGTATGTTCGTTCATTGTCCATTGGATCGATATTACTCCAAGAATGCGCGACTCTTGAAGGTATAAAGGGGAAAAGGGGATTCTGACTCTATCTTTGATTATATTACTATTTTTTACATAAAAGGAAAATAAAGCTTGTTACCACATTGGAGTCCGAGTCGCAGTCAACAAGGATTGTGGAAGGAACGACCAACAATGAAAAAAAAAGATAGGTCATTTTCAAAATAATTCGCGACCATAAAAATGGGATACCGATATGAAAATGGGACATACACCCAAAGATTGGGTCAAAAGGGAACAAGCTAAATCCAAACTTATTAGCATGATTGACTCTGCTTGCTTGCTTTTACTTATCTCTGAAGCTTTTGAATCCGTTGTTTCTTTTGCTTTATACAAAGTCGTTCTGACACTTCGAGATCTTGTATTGAGCCTGACTTTTTAAGTTCAGCATAATGCATCTTTGAATGTTCTTTCCTAAACGTTTCCTCAATAAATCAAGCTTTCATCAGGAGTAGATCAGCAATACAACTACTTCTATATTAAGATATCATGGGGTTTAAGAAGATAAATGTATAAAATAGATAGTGGAGACTATAGAGAATACTTTTTGAGACTAGTCTTTTTTGTGAGAGTAAAAGTAATATGAAGAGTAGGTTATGTCAGGAAAATACCCTGTTTGATCTCTTGAGATGGTTGTTGTATTTATATGTTTCCTTGTCTTGTTTGAATAAGCGACAAGGACATGACAGATGATTCCACATGTTCTTTAGGATGGCTTATGGATGAGTCACTGTGGAATGAACCTATAGATAGATGAATACAGGATGTG
Source organism: Pilobolus umbonatus (assembly GCA_025528865.1). Lineage (NCBI taxonomy): Eukaryota > Fungi > Mucoromycota > Mucoromycetes > Mucorales > Pilobolaceae > Pilobolus > Pilobolus umbonatus. The sequence continues at coordinate 452,251 of JAIXMH010000006.1, forward strand.
TGGGAGAATAGAGATCATTGGTGATGGTTATTGATTCACTATAATGAAGAATGAATCCCTTTTGATATGGAAGTATAGGCGTTATCAACTCACTTGGTTGAGGTGAATATAAAGTCAGTATGGAGATGTATAAGAATGATGGGTTGTCACTTATTGTTTGTGATCAGTAGACATGCTGTCACACTTAATATCCTTATTTATCATTATACGTAGGAGTACACACTATGTGTATATGCTTAACTACCTGACTAGTTCCTATTCTACAACAGATATATCAAATGGTGCAAAAGTGATTCAAGATATTCAATTACTCTGTTGATATAATTTTGAACCGGCTTTTTCATTCCTTTCTTTTGTTATATAGTTCAATTCACTTGTACAAAAATGCCTCCAAAAAGAAAACCTGGTAAAGTATTAAGTCCAATATAGATTTATATCATGTATCTTACTTAATGCTTTTAATCATCAGATCCCTCTGAGGGTGGAGGTTTTGAAGATGCTAGACCTAGGAAAAGAAAAGGGTATGTCAGATGAACTGTACACATTGAATATCAAATTTAACATCGTACTTTAGCCGAAGATACTACTTCAAGTATCCCTGCTGACTTTTTCGAGAATGAAGAGTATGATGATTTCCAAGTTCCAATTGGCCTTCACCAGCCTTCCTCCATCTCATCTACAAAGCAGCGTGATATCGAAGAAGCGACAAGGCTCTCGCTGCAAACGATACATGCATCTGTGTCCGGTGAGCCTAGTTCTTCTGTCTCAACTTCCAGCTCCTCCTGCTACTCGCTCTTCTGCTTCTGCACGCCAACCTTCTCCCGCTACTCACTCTTCTGTTTTTACGACTTCTGAAGACAATGATATTTAAAGTCGTACAGCTCGTACATTGCCCTCAGCTAAGCCTCCTTTACTGTCTTCTAATCAACCTTCAGGTATATCAGCGAAAGTTGGAATACATATTTCTAGACAGCTATACTAAATACTCTCTTCTCTGATACAATACAGGAATGTCGCAAGAGTTTGACAGAACACTTAGCCTTACACCAAGTACCCCTAGTGAGTTTACGAGTACCCTAGTGCATCTTTCTGATAAAGTTAGAATGAGAAAACTACGTTCTGAAGCAAAGATAAAGGCTCGTCAAGAATCTTCTACTTCTAAACCTAGTAAGAGTCTCATAATCGCAGCAAAAGAGACGGAAGAACGTGAGCCGATCATCAGAAGAGAAACATTTGTCATTTAACCAGACTGAAGAATATATCAAGGACTGAAGACTTTAATCAAGACCTAAGAGCCGGATTTATAACGGAGGTTCCCCATGTTGTTCGTCATATCAGCGATGTGACTTATGCAGCTTCATTATTTCTGAATTGTTCTGTCTAAGGCTTTTGAGGAATGGTTCGCCTATACCAAAACGGACTCATAAGAGACTGTGCAAATGTGCGTAAAAATTAGTGACGTGTTTAGTGATGTATCTATACTCTCCTGTCATTATGGATAATAATCTTCCCGTTATACCTGATCTTATAACGGATGTCTATATTATAAACTCCACAGTCAATGATCTATATTACTATATATTATAGCAAGTAATAAGATCTTGGATAGTTCTTTTCCCTCTCTTTCAATAAAGAATCTTAGTTGATAGTCATTGACTTACACGCGTTCCCACCCCATCATATGATATAAACTACCATAAACACTTCAATTAAAGAAAAAAACAGAAAGATACAAGTAAAATTGTTGTATGTTTTATTGACCTCCTTTTCATCATGGGAGCAAAGTACAGAGTATTTATATAGAAAATCATCTAACTATTGTGACTATGATCTGAGTGGAATCCCTATCTGAGATCAGTGAATTGAACCACCCATAAGAGTATAGAACAACAGAACTAAGTATACGTTGTCACATCGAATCTCCTGAACTCATAGAAGAGTTCTCATTGGAGTTCTTGTCAGGATAATGGAATAGTGGCTTATTATAGTATCTTCTTGGAATGGCACGGGGATCCATCTATTGTCAATAGCCTTATATGGTCATTTATTATGTGTGTTCAGCACAGAGACTGTACAACTCTGCTGCTTTATTTGTGGGCCAAGGAAAAATGCCGATGATGATATCCGCCAAGCTTTCCTGGAATTCACTGCTACCATGGGCGAACACTTTAATAGGGAGCAACCGTTTCCTAATATTCAGTATAGCACTATCATCTCAATAGTCATGCGTAGCTTTGAGACACTCATTGAAAACCATGTGGGATCCAACTTCAAGGAAATAACGTTACGCTATCTTTCACCGAGGCTTTGCGACTCAAATGAATTTCCAGATCTTCCTTTTTCAACCGGTGTCAAGCGCGGCCTAGCTGAGCGGGTGTACAATGCTATTTGTAACAATCAAGAGGTGCCTTACCCTGACACTCTGGAAGTTGCAGACATCTACAAGACACTGATCAACAATCTTGTTAATGATTGCCGTCAAAGTTTATAAGGCTTGAGTCTAAACGAAGCAGATTATTATGCTGAACCACACTTGTATTTACCATGGCTGTATCATGTCTTGGAAAGAATAGAACAACGAACAGCTATTCGAGAGCCACAAAGGGATTTGTACATCGCCAACTAGAAGAAATTGTCAACTTTAGAAAGCTACCAAGGCAATTTCACAGCACTTTGGAAAATCATGTTAGAGATTCAATAAATATGGATCAGCCCACGATCCAAAGGTACTCAACTCATTCGTTTCTTGAAAACATACGAAGGCGTAGCCGTGAAGCTGACCCAAATCAAGGGCAAAGGCACAATGATTTACTTGCGCAAGAGAAAGCTGACATTGATGGATTTGTAGCTATGACAAGAACCTCAATTGCTAGGAGCGAATTCAGGCCTGAACAGTTCACCGATCCTCATGGTGCTCGTCTCTTCAATCTTCTACCAATATTCAGTCTTCAGCGACGCTATATCTAAATAAACCTGTAAGCCATTAAAAGGATAATCAGACAATCAAGGATAAGACCACGGGTAGCAGCCAACGATGATATGAAAGATGTATGCTGGAGCCTCTTTGAAATGAAGCGTATTGGTTTTTGCAGAAGAGAGGATCTTGATGGAAAGACATTATCGGGTAAAAGGTTTACTGGCGCAATCCGCACTGATGGGATTGCATTAGAGTTTATCTGTGATTGACCATCACATGCTGCTGAAGCTGTTTTGACGCCTGCTGATATTGCAGCCGAGAGTGATTTAAATAATGCTACTATAAGGGGCTAGAGTCTGGTATACGTGATGTTTTTGTTGCCTCCGACGGTGTTGGTACTGGTGCTGGACAAAATAGACAAAGACATAGAACACGCAGAATCTCCACAGGCGAGTCAGCTCTCCGGATTCAAATCTGCTATTGTCAAAAGAGCAAAACATGACCAAGCCAATGCTGATGCACGCAGATTAATATCCAATACACCTTCAACAAAGACTTCCAACTGGAATCAGTTGAATGAAACTCTTCAATATATGTTTCGGAACTTCAATGTAATCAAGGAATTTTACACGACTGGATTGAAAAAGCTTAAGTAAATAGCTATAGAAACAAACAAAAAGGTCTAACCGAAATGTGTAAGCGATTGTTCACTAGCAGCACAAAATACCAGCAAAGCAGCCCTGATATTCGGCAAACAAACGAGCAAAAGTGGAAGCCCTTGTCCCCTAGAGACAATCCTGATGATGCTACAAGGCCTACTGTTGTGGCATTTGGTTCTGCTATGTTTGGTGGACTTCGTAGAACTGTAACCTCTCCCACAAAGGCGTTTAGAAAATCCATACTTCGTTCAATCAAAGCAGGCTAGGCCGAAGGAAGTATGTTGTCATGGTCGATGAATACCTCACAAGCCAAATATGTCGTCGTTGTCATCAAAGAAGTACTGCCAATGAACGAGACCAAGCCAATATAATCTATCCAGTGCCTATATGCAACACTTGTCACACTCGGTGGAATAGAGATCACATGGCGAGTCTCAATATACGTTCTATCTTTTTACATATGGCTGCCAACAACAACAATCAACCTGAAGAGTTTCGGCGGGGTACGTTATTATCGTAAATTTTGCTACTTCATAAACTAACATCAATGTTGATATATCCATTATCAGATATATCAATCAAGACAACCAAATCAGCACTGGATTACTCTCACAATGACACCTGTGTCACTTGGTGAGCCCTTATTTATATTTATAATCCACATAATACCCTTGTATGTCTTAGTTACTAGAATCATATATAATAACTACATGTGTCTACCTCTAATAAAGGAATCATTATTCTGAATTGACTTATTCAAGTCATACATTTATACTGATAAGTCAAATGTTCTTTTCATGTATAAAAACAGTTTAGAAAACACTGTCTTGAATAACGGCAAGACACCCCTGATTTACAGGTAAATCTAACTACTGATAAAAAGCTTGATTCGCCCATATACTAACTATGTCTCGTTATATCCCATTTCCGCATTTGTGTTCATATTCTTTACTGTTTCCTATTCATTTTTATTCATTGGCCCAACCTAGTTTCATCGACTGTAACAGAAGATGACACTCAATACCAAGCATTACTGTATGTGCTACATTAATAATATCAGGCTAATAGGCAATGAATCTGAAGAAGATGAAGAAATATTGACCCATCGAAGAATGTGATACGATAGAATGCAGAAAAGTGCACACTCTATCACTTCTATACAATGAGAGAGATTATATGGGCTTATTCTGCACATCCTCATACATACTGTATATGGTATTATCGATATAGGTGGCTGACGATAAACCGACAAGTAGTTCGGAAATCGAATTTTAATGCAGCAGGTGGATGGTGAATCATCCATCTACCCTTTCCATGAATATTTCTACTCTTCGAAGATCTATGAGTAGAAGAATAGGTCAAATGGTGACATCCCAAAAACCATCTTCTGGTAACAACTTATATTCTCTTTGTGTTGAAGAATAGCCCACTGATGTAGAACCATAGTTGTTATTGAGCAGTTGAATGTCGCTCATCCAGGAAACACAGCACAATATGTTATACAAAAGAACAATAGCACGTTCAAAGAGTTTATATTATCATATCCAAGGGGTAGAATATCAACTCTAGTGACACCAAACAACATACTTATTCACTATTCATAGGTGCATATACTGGAATGCGTACTTTTGAGAGAGATTCTATTGTGGAATTGACCTTACATATGAAGAGAATCATACAGTCATTGTCTTCGATGACATTTCCCCACCCAGGAGAAGAGATAGAGTCAAATCGTGTTAAACAAGCCCTGAGTCCTCTCAGAGACTATAATAAGTTGGAAGCAATATTGGTGCCTTTATTGAAGAAGGGTCTCTCTGTCTATTATGATGAAGTAGACACAGAATGTCACGATGAGGCCAAAGTATCTGTTATGGTCACTTATTCTCTTGAGGTAAATTGGTATCCTATTGTTTATAAAACGGTTCTTATTCTAGTTAAAGTAGAAAGAAAGCCCTATTCTGGCTGCTCATTTTATGAAGTTACCAGCAGTTTCACTTACTAAGAGAGTGGCCGTGGATGTGGAGAATAAGGCACGACAGGCACCTGTGATCAAGGATTCTCAATGGGTTCGTGACAGAGAAACCCTGGAAAAATTCAAATCAAATGAGGTGAATGAGGTTATTCTGAAGGATGACATGGGCCAACTATATGAGGGAATTTCATCTAATTTTGTGGCAGTGAGGAGAGACAGTAACAATAACCCGGTATTGATGTGTGCTCCATTAGATCATATCTTACTGGGAACCATATTGAAACTGGTTATGATACTATGTGAGAAACACAACATAAAGATAGAGTGGACATATCCCAAATTAGAGGATGCTAGCGCTGGGAAATGGGAGGGCTGTTTTATTACTAGTAAGTTGGGTATATTGAAAACCATATAGATATTGACCTATTATGCAGGTACATCGAGATTATTGTTACCCATAGAAACCATGTATGATCATGATGTGAAGATTGAATTCAAAGAGGCATCTGGAATAATAGACTTCCTGAGGAAGGAAGTATCTAGGGAAATAGCCAGCACTGCATATAAAGTGGTATAAGCCCATTTAATGATATTATTTCATAGATAATACAATAAACGATCTTCATGCTTGTTCAAATAGTTAATATCAATATGGTTACCTCGAATATTTGGTAGAATTGAGTTTTAACCAGGTAAAGTGATGAGGAACGTCAGATAGGAACAATCACAATCATTGGTAACACTGGCTTAATGCCTGTTACACCAACTATCCTTAGCTGATATGATCATTGAACCCTGTAATCACTCTTTCTTCTTTCTTTCTACTCACATTATATCTCTGCCAAATGAGTGTGTATGTGCCTTATGATGCACAGAGAAAGGAAGATGCTTCATTCACATTGAAGGCAATAGGAATTCAGCTGGGAATCAACTTGGGCACTGCCGTTGTGGTGATGACTGGATTCACTTTATTAAGACCAGTAAGAGATTATATGATAGTTAAAAGTTAAAATGCTCAATCAACTATAAACAGAGACACACTTTGGTCTATGCTCCCAAGTCCAAATTTATGAAGGATGAGTAAAGATCAATGATGGTTTCTCTACTATAGTTAATTCATTGATTTTATAACAGGCGTAAACCACCTAATATTGAATCCAATGGCTGGTTTTCATGGATAAAGCCACTGAGAAAGACAAGTGACCAGGAATTACTACAAAAGATAGGCTGTGATGCCCTATTGTTTATTCGATTTATTCGCTTAGTGAGAAAGTTACTGCTTTGTATGAGTATAATTGGCATAGGTGTTTTAATCCCAATTAATATTGTTGCAACTAAAGCCACTGGGTAACTAATATAGCAATAAATAATGTTACATTATTCATATTAATGTTCTCCTTAGTGATTGGCCTCCTCCCCCAGGAGATATACAGATATTATCGTTGTCAGGCATAAACTTCCAGGATGGTAAATTAAGGCCAGACCCTGACACTAACTGGTATTGGTCTCCATTTGCTGCCACATGGTGCTTCTCACTCATGATAGCCTACTTCATGTATAAAGCATCCTGTGATTACATTGATATGCGACAATACTACCTCAGACTGCCTTCAAATGAGGGATTCACAAAGTCATTGATAGTCAGTGGTATTCCTGAAGAAATGAGAACTGAGGAAAAGATGAGGGCATGGATCGAATCAACCAAGGCCATCCAATACCCTATTAAAGATGTGATGATGGGAAGACAAAGCTCCAAATTGATAGAGTTATTTGAGGAACATAAGTTGGCTGTTCAACAGCTGGAAACTACCTTGGCATCTTACTTAGATGGTATGATTTTTTTTATGTCTATTCATAGACATCACTTATTGATATATCTTTTTTTATATGTAGATGGAACCAAGACTGATGAAAAAAAGAGGCCCACAATCAGAATAGGTGGATTCTTTGGTTATTGTGGTGGTAAAAAAGTGGATGCCATAGAACATTATACAAAGGAGGTAGCAGATCTAGATAATGAAATCAACGTGCTAAGAAAAGGAAAGGCCAAAATAGCCTCTTATGGCTGGATATCATTTGAAAAGATTGAATGGGCCCATGCTACTCAAAGATCACTTGAGAAATGGCTGAAACATGTCAAAAGCGAGCACAAATTCCAAGTTCGTCTTTCACCTGCACCCCATGATTTGATATGGGCCAACCTTGGTTTGGAAAATAAGGAAAAGAAAGCAAAGAGGTGGATAGGACATTTATTCTTTATAGTATTTGTTTTCGTGTGGATGATTCCTATGGGTGCTTTATCTGCCACATCCAATGTACTCAACCTCATCCGATTAATCCCCAATTCAGAGGATTTTATCAAGAATAATGAAGCATTAATGGGTGTTATTACCTCTTATTTCTCACCCATCATGATGGCCATCTTTTTCTTCTTGCTCCCTATCATCTTCCGATTTGTATCTAGAGCACAAGGCTACTGGACAAATACAACCTTAGACAGGAAAGTACTTACAAAGCTATACATCTTTTTTATTATCAATAATCTCTTGGTGTTCACTCTGACCTCCATGCTCATTGGTATCTTTGGACAAATTCAAGCTCTTTTCCGTACTGGATCATTCCCCTCAGATGATAATATTGTGGATTATGTCATGCAAATTGCTAAAAATATCTCTGAAGTGTCCTCCTTCTGGATCAACTTTGTCTGTCTCAAATCACTCGGTTTAACTATGGATCTGGCTATGCTAATCCCATTATTGAAGATAACCATCAGAAAGTTCTTTACCCGTCCTAGCCCCAGAGAACTCCGAGAAATGGCCAAACCTCCTGAATTTAATTATCCTCAAAGCTACAATCTTCTGCTCTTCTTCTTTACTATTGCCCTGATCTATTCTGCCATGTCACCTCTGATCCTTCCATTTGCTTTCCTCTATTTTGTGGTTGCAAGCATAGTCTACAAATACCTTCTTATGTACATTTACATAACGAAGTCAGAAAGTGGTGGAAAATTATGGCCTGTCTTATTTCAAACAGTTATGACGTCTGTTGTGTTCTTCCAGGTCATCATGATTGTCATTCTTGCTTTAAAGGGTGGTTATCTCCAGGTCTACATTCTCATACCCTTGCCTTTCCTTACTATTACCTATCAGTACTTCTACTACCGCCGTATGCATGTACTAGGATCATATCTGATGGGATCTGATGCCAATCTGCCCTCTTCCTATGTAGATGAAAACTTCTTGGGCAATAGCTTGGAAAGCGAAAAGAAGAAAAAGGATCCCAAGAAACTGGATCTTAAATCCCAATTTGCGGATCCTGCGTATAATGAGAAACTGGCTGCACCCACTGTCCATGAGGATGTCAAGCATTTATTACCCAAAATATATAAGTCAGATAACAACAACAACAATACATTAAACAAATTCCAGGACAGCTGGAAGAAACAAGACAAGAGATTCGATGAGAGTATTGAAATGGTGCAGACATTCAGAAAGAATGTTATCCATGATATTGATTTAGATCAGCATAAGGGTTTCCATGGTGATCAGAAGCATAACAACAAAATGACTGTATTGGATACAAATAATGGCATGAAGATGAAATTCGAGACATTGTCTGAAGCAGACATCATGAGGAAAGACGATAATGCCTTGATGTCCCCCAAAAGTCCCCCTAGTAGATATGCAGATGAAGATCAAGCCAGACATCTTTTACAGAACAATGTAGCCGATAATCACTGGAAGCAGCAAAAGCAGTCAATAGGCTCTAACAGTAGAATAGAAAGAGTAACCACTTCGTCCTCTATACAGTCATCAAATTACTACCAACATTCCGACACGGCTCCACTCATCTCTAATCCCTCATGTAATGTATTGTCTCCTCCTCCACTCCCTTCACATAGAAGCCTTCACTCAAGCGATAACCCAATGGGCACACCTTCTAGTTATCAAGCACAATCAATGCCACAGTCAGCAGGAACTCCTGATTCATATCAGAATGACCGTAATATTACATCTGAGTATTACGACATGTATTCCTCTTTCAATCCACAAGCTGATCAGTTCAGCTCTCCTTCCCCACAACCCTATGGAACTTCTTTGGCGCCCAGACCCTATAACCGTTCTCCATCTCCACAGCCCTCTGATAGTGCAGCTTCACCGCAACCTTATGGAGGACTTCATTACAGTTATTACTTTGATGAGAACAGTGAGCAGAATGCGGATCCCACCATATTGAGTGAAACGAGCCATCCAATCACAAATGTCTCGCATCATAAAGGAGACCTTCATAGAAACATGAGTAATCCACGCAGACACAGTATCCCTAGTTTTGCTATGACCGAGAACAAAGATGAAGAAGAGACTGGATACTATTTACCCTTACCAGATGAATCTAACAAGAATCGTCCTAAATCATTACCAGCACTGTACCAAAGTGCATTAGCAGACTACTTTACATTTGAAGACGATGAAGATGCTGAAATAGTTCAATCTTCTGATACTGTTCTATCTAAGCCATCTCATGAAACCAATGACAGAATCCATCTTGACATAAAGCGCAGTAACACTTTACCAACAAGATTATCAAGGGCAACAGATGACACAGGATACAGTGACCATTATCATTGGAGAGACATAGAGGAAGAAGATGAAGAGAATATCCCAACCAAGGACAATTCTAGGTCCTATACATATAATGATGCAAGTGATCAATATGGAGCAAGATACGATAGACATCCCTATTAGACCAGAAGAAAAAAAAAAACCTCTTTGATCCCATGAAGTACAATTGAACCATGATGCCTAATAATAAAGATATAACCTTTCTCTTCCCCTCCTTCAGTTAAACCGGCTTCTTATTTGTTTTAGCGAACTCCTTCTTATTTCTCACTTTTATTCATTTTTCATTTCCCTCCTCTTTTGCCCCTGTTCAATGAGTTACTCCCAAGAAGATCAAGGGCCTGTTTATTCTTCTATTGCCCCCGATCACTCTCATTCAGATCTACTTGATGACCATTTTTCCACATTTGTAGAACAAGCTAATCCTAATCTACGAGGCTATGTTCCTACATTTATACCTAGTGATGAGGAGAAGATATCTGAACTCACTAAACTATGGATTGACGAACGAGGATCACCTGAACTCTTACCTTACCAGCAGTCATTAGTCGAACCTCTTATAGACGCAATAGAGAGTCAGGTAAATAGTGGAAGTAACTAGATTCCCTTTTTGAGAATAACATCAGCTTTAGACAGATATGATCGGTAGAGTCATCGAGTCAGGCGTTGATATCGATAACTTTAAAATGATGATATATCAGACTGAAATAGAGAGAGTGAAGTACCTGTTGAAGAGTTATCTAAGAACAAGACTGCACAAAGTAAAAATCGAAAGAAAATGTCGATCCTATATCAATGTATTTATCTGTCAAATAACTTTAGATAGAGAAGATGTCATTGTACTTGCTGCGTAAACCCAACTTCCAGACAATCATGTCATCACAGGAAATCATCTATGCAAGAGGGTAAAAATGATGAGATAGGAATGGTCTACTTCAGTCACTCACTGTGGTTAATAGATACAGGGAATTAATAGAGAAGTTCAATCATCATTCATTTCTGTATGAATTACCAAGATCACAGCATAAGCAGGATGAGATGAATTCAGAAGTGAATATGGGTAATATAGATAGACAGGAATATTCATAGTATACTAGTTATTCATGCACATCATTAGTGATCCTTCCTAATTTTGAGGCACCTGTATTTTGTAAGGTGTTAACAGCTATTGACCCTCATGAATTTGCCACAAGGTAGAAATGGATACTCTATAAGATAGATAACGAATGTTTATTTAATTGCCTGTTTATTTAGTAATGCACCAGATGCTCCATTTGAACAAGACGATATTTATATGATACGTTACTGTGATATCAGGCAGCAATTAAGAGATGGTAGGATAAGATTACTCTAATAGTAACAATCACCCGACATAAAAGGGAAGTACAGGAAATATATATTACTCAATAAACTGCATTCTCTATACAAGTTATCTTCTACTTGAATACCAGTAGAGGCCATCAATGGTTGGATTTACTTGTTGATTCATCCATATATATCTCCTATTATCAAAAGTAATATACTCATAACCTATTTATGGAAATACTAATAATAATAAATAAAGGGCCATCATCTGACAGATTTCTATTGTTACTAATTATGAAGTGATTCTATCTCTATTTACCCGTAAGAATATATCCTTTTTCTTTTCTATAGAGTTCTTCTTGAGAATAAACAGACATGTAAGGTTAAAGAAAACCTAAATGATAGGGGCATAACTTTAATTAGACGGTACAGAAACATCATCTGTAAATGGTAATGGGAAGATTCCAAGGTAGAAATCATTCGAAACGCCCTTGAAGTAGTGGGAATGTTCGGTATAGGCGGTCATCATTTTCAAGGTTCATTGTCTCGGTGTAACCAATATTCCTAGGGGCCATTGCCAATGGTAATAAGTGGGAAATGTGGAGAATTACTTCTGACATCTGTAGATGAATTCCCATAAGGATATCCCCGTGTCATGTATTTGTTGTATGGCGTGATTAATAGCACTATGATACTAAGCAATTATTTGTTTATTTAAGTCGAGGCATCTAAGATGTGCTTCCATACTCATCCAGTGGCTTCGTATATTAATTTTACAGGGTAATCTTCGTAAGAGTAACATTGTATGCAATGAATACCTATATATGTACATGTATAAAAATACACACTTATATATAAATATATTGGAGTGTTACCTAGAATAAACCATCCACGGAATAATGGGCTCAATAAACCACGGGACAATGTCTAATAGCATGGTATGAAGATATATGTATTTTTTCAATATAAAGGGGCATATATAAGAGAGTAAATAGAATACATTGTTGATATTAAAAGTGTGGTAATGGCAGTAATACATTGCTGGAATATACAGATTAACAGCAGCCACCCTTCTCTTTCTTGCCTTCTTCATTCACCTCAGTTCCTTTGATGCTCGGAGGTCTTAATTGAACCAACTTCTCACCCTGACCTGGTCGAAAATTGGGACTGGTCATGTCCTTATTAGGGTTGTTTATAGGTGTATTGGCATAGATGGTACGGAATACAACATCAAATGCCTTATCAACATTGGTGGAATCCAGAGCAGATGTTTCTATAAATAAAAACCCCTCCTGTTCTGCTAATTGACTTCCTTCATCTGTTGAAACAGCTCTGGTGGTACTGAGATCTACTTTATTACCCACCAACATAATCACAATATTGGGATCAGCCAGCTCCTTCAATTCTTTCATCCACTGCTGAATATTCTGGAATGAGGATGGCCTAGTGATATCTAATTATATGAAATTAATCCCAGATTTAAACTTGATTCGATATAAGCCCTCTCTCTCTTTTTTACCATACACCAGAAGAGCGCCTACTGCACCACGATAATAACTATTATAAATAAACAGATCAGACACTATGAATTGTTTGTTGTTGGCTTGAACATACGCTCCCGTAATAGCTCGGTATCTCTCCTGCCCACTTGTATCCCATATTTGGCCTTTCACAGTACGATTCTCTAATAAAAATGCATGTATATTTTTTAATACATACTCAATCCATAAATGATATAGCCCTTTTACCTATTTCATAATTCCTTGTGGCAAACTCTACACCTATTGTACTCTTTGATTCCAAATTGAACTCATTTGTCTATTTATATCGAGATAACATACTAATATGAGTGTATTTACTCGTGATAAAAGTGGGTGGGGATATGTTTATGTATGTAGTGTATGGGGGGATCAGCTTACAATCAGTCGAGACAAGAGATTAGATTTACCAACACCAGAGTCTCCAATAAGAACTATCTTGAATAAGTAGTCATATTCCTCGTCAGCCAACATAGTATAAGTGGTGCTTAGAGATAAAAATGAAATAAAAGGGTAAATAACACCAGAAAATGAGATAAGGGGGAGGGGAAAAAAAAAGAAGGTGTGTTTGAGGTGAATATATCGGAAGGTGAAACATCACCCCTTTTTAATTCCCCTTCTCCCCCCCCCTTCCACCACCTACTCTTTCATGGTATTGCATGTCTTTGAGGACAGAAAGCACAGACACTGTTGCCATGTGTTTCAATAACAATGACATGTATTGTCTGATGAATACACGTGTAGACTGATATCTATGCTTTTGTGTCATTCTATAAAGAAGAATAGAAGGAACCAATGATAATGATGGGATTGTAGAAATAGTGAATGATTACTTTCATATAGATTTATAGTATTTCGATGTTGTTTAGACAGAGTGTTGTGATGGTTACAGCAGTTACTATGGTGAATGAAAAAAATGAATACTTCGAGGATCCTTGTTGGAATAGCCATGATTTAGATTAAAATAGAACAAAGAGTGAGATAATAATAGATTGAAGGGAAAAGCACGTTGAATGATTGTTGAAACGATGGATTGAATGGTGTTGTTGAGTCAGTACTTGGTCTATAATAAAGATATTTTTGCATGCTTTCATTTGAAGGCTATTTTCTGATTGGTGAACAGGATTAGACGATGTTGGAATGAAATGGTACTAACTGAGATTGAATAGGAAGGGAATCACCAAAGGACATCAGCGAATAGCATGTGTTGATTCTCATATCACTTTATATATCGTAGTTTGTCCTACAGTCAAGTCGAGTGATTAATATAAATAAGGGTGGATGTACTCTAGGGTTTCTTTGTTTTCATCCCTTTTCTCTTCTTTTTCTTTATTCCAATATATTGAATATATATCTTACCCATAGATATCAACCTCTATTAATAATTATTATTATATATCTCATTATATATAGCCTAATATATATACACATATATATTCCATTTATATATATATATTCATTATCAGTGATAAAAAAAAGGTCTATATCCACCTATAATAATACTGTGTATCATTAGTAACCTGTTTTTTTTCTCTCTAATTGCTAAATCAACTATTGCATGATCTTTATCCCTATTTTCCCGAATTGATCAGACAATTATTATTACACCAACATATATAAACACACACATACACAGGATCAAAAGAGTTGATATTTACACACATTTTATATTCTATCCTATCTATATATAACCCAGCACATATAAATTATTAAATGATTCATATCAACCACCATAACAATAACAACAAGACAAGTATGACTGCTAAACTAGTCCAGCATGGAAAGAACATAATCGCAGCTGCCAAAGATCAAGAGAAATCAGTAAGTATATCACATCTTCTGCTTCCTCATTTACTAATATCGACTCTATAGCGTAACTCCATATTCAACACCAAGAGATCATCAGTCGTCAACCGAACTCTTCGTAAATCAAAGTCCTTGACTACCGAGAAATCCGAGAATATGGTCACAGTAGACATGACATTGAAGAGGAGGTCCACAGGCTGTCTCAGAAGAGTCTCACTCTACTCTACTAAATCCGCAGAGGGAAACAATAACACTCCAAAGGTATAAATAACATCTCCATTGGTTGATTGTCCATTATTAACTTCTTTATTGAATCAAAAGGAGATCTGGCGTCCTCCTGGATACTATGAAATCCCCAATGTATTCGGAAATGACTGCTTTTTACATGCTGAACCTTATAGTAATCCCACACTGGGTCTTCGTGAATATCCACAAAAGCGTATATCAGATAAGCCCTGGGTTCCTGCCGGCCCTAGGACAGAAATACCATCATTACCACCTCTTGTTAGATCGGAAAATGAATTTGAGCGCAGAGTTAGAAAAGCCCTTCCCAAGATTGCTGTTTCTACACTTGATCCACGTAACAAGTATGCTGGATTTAAAGAGGTTGGCACAGGGTGAGTTTAATCAAATCTATAAATACATACACATGTCTCTTTCTTACCTGACTTTCATATTTACTGACTCTACTTTTTTTTTTAATTTCAGTGTTAATGGTTCTGTAGTACGTGCTACTCATAAATATAAGAAAAACCTTCATTTGGCCATCAAGAGATGCAGATTAGACCCCGATCGAGAATATAAAGCAGCCATCATCAGAGAACTCCGTATTATGGCTACATGTCACAACAATCTTATTCGTCTTCGAGAGGTTACTTTGTGGCGTGATGATGTCTGGATGGCTATGGATCTGATGCGCTGCTCTGTATTTGCTGTACTCTGTCAAAGAGGCATCCCTGAAGACCACACTATCCATATTACATGTGAAACACTCAAGGCCTTGGTCTTCCTTCATAACAAGGGCTTCATTCACCGAGATATCAAGTGCGAAAATCTGCTGCTTGGTTGGAATGGAGAAGTCAAATTGGGTAAGTGATTGTTTATTTTGAACTTAAAATGTATATTTAAATAAATTATCCTTCTTTTATAGCTGACTTTGGTTTATCTACTCGTACAAATAAGCGTAACCATGACAGACTGGGTACAAGTAAATGGATGGCACCCGAAGTCATTCGGGAACAATATTACAGCGAAAAAATTGACATGTGGTCACTTGGTATTACTATCATCGAAATGATGGACCGTGTTCCACCTCACTACCTTATCAAGGACGAAATGGAATTATTTTCTACAATCTTAAGCGAACCTAACCCTACATTCACCTATAGCTACCCCACTATGTATATGCGAGGATTAGTAGCCTGGTTACTGGACGTGCATCCTTCTTCAAGACCATCTGCCAAAGATGTTCTATCGGTAACTAATTGATGTTTCCATGGATACTAATTACATAAATTAATCTCCATTCATTTGTAACTAGGAAATTGAAGCTCATGTACAAAGCAGATTATTGAAATGTTCTACTTCAATAGAACTTGCTCGATTCATTAACCACGTCTTACCACCTCAATAAGACTCTTTTCTCTCAACTCAATAAATATGTTCATTTGAACATATATCCTACGACAACCCTTAACAACATCAACAACTTGATAATATTATCACAATATTATTACTATAACCACGCTCTTAAATTGGTTTTATCGCCACTTTTATTCTTTTATATATATATATACACACAACTTTTTCTTTTCTTGTCTTTTTATCACGCAACCCCCCTTCACATTTTGCTTTCTAAACATACAACAAAAAGGACAACACAGAAAAAAGAACAGGAACAATACACCAGAGTAGACATCGATATCTAGAGAAAGACATTTTCAAAAGATAATCCGTCCCCTCTGATCTTGGTACACACTTTACCTGGTAAAAAACACAAACAACAAAAAGTTCTCGAAAAAAAACATCCCCTTTCCCCTTTTTCCCTTTCTTTTGTTATATTTATATATTTATTTATATCTATATTTTCACTATATTACGCATATTTCCATTTCCTCCTTATAAACACCTATTGACAATCCCCCCCTTTTATTGTAATAGTCCTTTATTGTTATTCTTTTATTTCTATTATCCACAACTGATAGATCTATTGAATACAACATATAAAGTTCCAAAATATTTATAAAAAGAGAGCCTATTTCCCTATGTATATGTAAACACCGTCTATCCCAACCCCCCTTTTTCTCCCTCTGCTCTTTTTATATCTATTCTGGCTATTATTCCCTCACGAGAGGATATTTTTGCCTTGTATTAAGCAAGCAAAAAAATATCTTTGTATAAAAAAAATAAAATAATCATCCTATTACTGCTGTATAAGAAACTTATCTCCTTCCCGCCTATTTAAATAAAATTTTTTTTTTCGTTTCTGCCTTTATTGTTGCTTCCCTTCTGTAGAGTTGACACTAAAGGATTTACATCGTATCACCTTATTATGAAACGCACGAATCAAAAAGTAGCACAAAGTAAGTTACAGTGCCCGCTAATGCACATATACGGAAGATGAAAAGAGGATAATTTGGGTTAAACAGGTTGGAATAGAGAATAGAGTGGATATAAAAGGAATGATGACTATGGCCATGTCCAAGGGTAATTCCCCAATGGCTAAACTATAGAGTAGTTATCAAAGAGATAACTACATTTGATAGGATGCCAGTTTATCTATTCCTTAATAAGACTTGTTATTATTTTAATATATAAGAATGAGTGATAATCAGATGAGGTGATGCAAAAAAAAGAAAGAAAAAAACAAGATGTAGTTGTTATTTCACCACGGATATCTCTTCCTCAGGTTCTCTATTAGAACGAGTCTTCTGTTTAAGCAGTAATTATTGTCATCTCTTTGGTTCATTTTAAGTAGCTTCGGTGGATTCATTATTGGAGAACAGCCATTGGATTTACATGTGATGGTCAAGTGGATTTTTTTCTTTCTTAGTTATTAAGTATATTTGGTGTTTTTGTTACTTATGTTAGACACATCGATTCTATCTACAGGCATTCTGTACTTTCTTTGTACATACCTGACTAATAACCCCTTTTATTGAATATGTACTACACTATCCCATAGGGAACACCATGCATAATAGTATTCACAGTGTAAAAATGTCATGTTGAACCATACGGAGGACACTTATATCTTATTGTATTAAAATTACAGTTGAATATGGTATGTAAAAGATGGATACTAACACTGAGTATTTTCCTTCCTTACACCTACTCCCATGCACAAATTAATTTATCAATGTTTGACAGTGTATTCTCACTCTATACAAACCTCTTCTGTTATATTTAATAACTGAGTATAGGCATATATCATTACTATGTATTCTATGCTATATATATGTGTGTGTGTATGTGTGTTATCATGAATGATAAGCTATCTAATGTATCATCATCATCATCATAAAAGTATTGTTAGTATTAAATATGACCTGACAAAATACTAGAGAATAGGATAGTTGTATTTTTATATTCATATTTCCCTATTTAGTGAGTTCTCCATTCATATGTGTAATGCATTTATTGTTGATTGTACACCCATTCCCATGAAATAAAGATTTACTTTCAATACTATTGAGTAACACCGGCTACTTTGGGAAAGAAGATGATTTTTAATAACAAGGATATCAATAACGGAGAGTATTTAGAATCTTATGTTATGACCAAAGAGTATATCCTATACAAGAACTGAAACCTGTCGAGTAAGGCCATTGAATGAAGGCTTCTGGAGTAGCCACTTCACAGCAATATAACTAGTGTCCCTTCCCACCTACCTTATTTATGAGTTAAAAACCAATTATAGCTATGTTACCGGTTGCATTTAATATAACCTTGACAAATAGGATACATGAAAGCACTTAATACATGTAGAATAAACCAATCCTTGACTAATGCAGAGTATCCGCTAAGCGTTCTTCCAAAATGCAGTGGGAAATCCTTGGTACTATCATAATGTCAATCATCGATTTTCATGTGACGAATATGAATAGGCATAATATGACATAGGGTTTTCAACTGTACTCAATAAATATGAAAAGAGTACAAAATATTACTCTTCGATGTTCCCATAATTCTTCATTTTCATTTAGCTCTTGAATACACAATGCATATTACTCGTACAACATACGATATTTTAATGGAGTAAATCATAAAGTTTTTAATGTGATACTGCTAAATGATGCCTGACCCTAGATATGAGTTATCAGGGCTTATGCTTATATGCAGAGTATGGAATACTAAGCTCTAATATACAACAGGCCATTATGTGATAATAGTGGCTGAATCACTTTGGAAGAACTTGTCTTTATATCTGGTAGGAATACTGCCTTCATTATATATTCCAGAAGAAATAAGGCCAATGTCATTTATTTTGTGGGAATATTGTATACCTTAATAACAATGGCAGGCCCCCCTGATTCCGCACCCTTATAAAAGCAATTGATCAGTGAATCCTAATATTGGCGTGTAACCTTTTTTTTATACCCATTTTCCCAGTTGATATGACCAACCTAAATGAGGGTCATCTTCTGAACATTCTGCTATAGGTAGAAAATATTTTTAAGGTTTACGATATCGATGAAGATACTGGGTGAGGGGAATTCCCTTACTTTACTCCTCAACCATCTTCGCACAGGTAGTTCAAAAGGCTTTCAAGGCCAAACACTGCTCTTTTTTATATTACGTAAGAGACATGAAAGAGTAAATTCAGGGGTCGTAAGGCTATCTAGTTAGTAAGGGCCACCCAATAACCTGGAATCAAGAAACCATTTCATATTGCCCATAGTACAATTTATAACATCATCCAGTATAAATATTAGAATTTATCAGGTTAATCAATTAACGCACATACCTTCATTTATTACAGCTCAAAAGTTCCAGGCATAATAAGCCCATTACTTGATTTCCCACTACAAAATTTATTACCCGAATGATACATTTGGTCTGTGTGGTGCAGTCGAAGCTTTGGTACTACTGGCAGGTTGATGTTTCTTCCTAATGAAATCATGCCAAACCGTCTTCCTCATGGTTGTGGGTTATTCATACATCAGCTTCTATCCATTCCAGTATGTATCATCCAGACCCTGATACCGGGAATCTCATTCAATGGGTCCAGAGGGGAATACTTAGGTGATATATACAATCAAAATAGGAAATAGAAATATCCATTGTTACCGAAATACCGATAATTATCTTTCAAGCTGTCAGATAATATCTTCAAGGAAGACATGCTCTCGGAAATTTATTTTTCTGCCTGCATGTGTACCTGAGACAATGATATCTGTAAGCTTACAATGTAGATATAAAGAAGATTGTGGTGTATAGTCATTATCTTCTCTACAACATAAATAATGGTATAAACTAAGTCATGAATAACAGAGTATATGGATATTACAAGTGGAATAATGAGAGATCACACTCCCGACCATCTGAAGTTGAATGTAAGTCCGGTATGTCTTTTTAAACAGGGCAACCGAGGGGGTAGATATGGGTGTCCCAGTACCACCACAATTAATTAGATATGGGGAATCCCTTAGATCATAATTCCTTTTCTCTTTTTCTATGTAGCTACTACCATCAAAATGTCCATTCCTACTTATACCTTCAACAACGAACATAGGTAGAAATCCCTTTACATGTACCTCCGTCTAATGATTGGAATACCATATATGCTTATGCTTCTTAAATATGTTAGAGAATCTATCCATATTTGCCTTAAGTATGAGCATATTCCTGAATGTAGAGTCATCGAATTCAGCACTATAGATGCAATAGCCTTGTAAGTCTGTCAGAAACAGAAGGTTTTGGGATTGTTGGAATTAAAGATGGTGAAATGTATCACAGTAATTCTTTGAATAGGTAAATTTTCCTGGTGACCATGAAGGACAAATTAAGG
Source organism: Pilobolus umbonatus (assembly GCA_025528865.1). Classification (NCBI taxonomy): domain Eukaryota; kingdom Fungi; phylum Mucoromycota; class Mucoromycetes; order Mucorales; family Pilobolaceae; genus Pilobolus; species Pilobolus umbonatus. The sequence goes on from JAIXMH010000006.1 coordinate 473,077, forward strand.
ATGAAGACAAATGGGGATCACCGAGTTGTAGTAATTGAATAAGTCACAGCATCTCTGCCAAGGCAATATCCACATAGTTAAGAAACAACAGAGTGTTAATTCATTCACTGGCGATTATATTTCGAGGAATACACGAATGCCTTCTATCTCTTCTCGCCCTTATACAATCCTATGTGATTAGAATATTAGAAGCTTAATTTATTCACCCAGAAAACGCTATCGAGCATTACAAAGACATATGGAATACTGATCATTGAATTTCGGCTTTATACATTGCGACCTGATATGCATCTACCCTGCTAATTTCACCGACAAATGTGTTGTACCGATGGATTTGAACTTCATTTACTCAAGGTTCCCAAGAAACCTATTTACAATATCTAGCAGGTCTTTATTGAGGTGGCTTGAGGATAAAGCCAGTCATTCATTTAGGTATAACCTTGATCAAGGTGGTGAATGAGTTGGGTGAAATATCCAATGGGGCAAATAGAAACAAATAAAAGAACCAATAGACGTTTTCAACAACAATTAAAGTAAAGCAATTGTTATTAATCGGATGATGAGTATCATAAAGATAATCTTCAAGTAAAACTTCATGGCTCTTTGTTCCAACAAGTAATAGGAACAACCATATCGAACTGCCGTCCAGCAACATGGCTCACTAAAGTTTCAATTCCATATCCAAACTCTATCTAATATTTCTGCGGTACAATACACACACCAGAGAAATCTCTTAATACCTCTTATTATTGTACACAAAGTAGATTCTAGTGGAACATATCATTATTATGCAAACAAGTGTGAACCCTGAATGAAGTACTATCTATAAATGGCCACTGATTCACCCTAATATGATCCTTTCTTATTGCATTTTATACCAGATAATCTATGATCATTCAAATATCAATATAAACTAACAGATCATCCAAGGCATTGTAATAGACATTATTTTAATAGTAACAGAAATAAGAATAACTTGATTTTTCATTTATTAAAAGTATATTTCAATCATAATCTAATTAGCACTCCCTTCCATCACGTTCTCTTCTTATCCCCCCTCCTTATCATTTCCCATCACTCATATATACTCCCTTGTATAGTCTATATTTAATATATTTATATTTATTTATTTAGGACAAAATACAACACTATATACCTCGGCTCTACAGCCATATACACTAGTAGCATCATCAAATGCATAACTATACGAATCAGGACACGCCTTTTTGATCTTTCTAGCATAATGATTTGATCCACATGTTTTTGCAGAATTATAGGCACCTGTACAGCAGAATTCATCTGATCTATATAACGAACATGCACTTTTACAGGCCACAAACCGACCATTTTCATCCACCATCTGCAGTTCTTTAGGACAACGGGGTAATTTGGTACATTCTGATGGTCTACAATGTTTCTTGTCTAATATAGCTAATTCATCCAAACCATTGATCACATCCGGCATAATTCTGACAGGTAAATTAAACCCATCTACGAATGATACATCGTAATAATCAATATTCATATTACTACTGATGGGATATAACCTGAATTCGGCTAAAGAGGCTGGTTGATCAGACCCTGCTATATCACAACTGGAATCTAAGAAGTTACAAGTCTTTCTTGCCCACACCCTTCCTGCCCAAGTAGATGTGACTGATAGCTGATATGATCCACGAACACCTAATGAAACCAAACGTCCTCGAGGTTCATCATTTGTTTGATATCCCACCTGTAGTCCATGCTTACAATGGTTGTGTATGATGATCTGCTTTTGATCTGAATATGTGTGAGCAGAATGGATAATTAGACTTAGTAGGAGCAAAATAGATTTCATCATTTGAAATTGGATTACAAGAAGAAAAGAAGGATGGTGGATTGGTCTTTTGCTGATTTTGATACGGTTTTTATATCAAAATATATATATATATATATATATATAAATAGCCCCGTTAACTATAGCCTTACAAAATTCCACAACCTCCCCTCCTTATCATTAGAGGCTACTATTATTATTATATATATATATATCTCTACGTTTTCTATCATTCCACCCCTCGCTTTATTGAACTGTTATTTTATGTGCATGTTAGTTTATTGCATTTAAAAAGTTTAATTCTTCCTCTCTTCCTTTCGTGACTCAATATCCTCATTCACAATTTCTTTGGTCTTCAATAAAACTTCAATCTCTGCCTGTACATGCTCTTCTGTCACTTTCTTACCCACCACAAACTCATTCGCATCACTCACTTTATTATCTGTGGTATCCTCTCCCGGCTCATCTACCTTCATTTTGTCCTCTTGCATGGATTTATATACATCTCTTTTGGCACTATAGACTTGTCGTATTAAATAAGGCTGGTTACGGTATATTATTCTAGATGCCTGTAATAGAGCTCCATTAGCGTAATTAAATCTGTCTTGCGGTGAGTCTAATGAATCCTGTAATTCTGATACTGCATTATCGATTACTTCAAATGATGTGGGAAGAGCAGGTCGGTTCCTGATAAAACTGATATTAGAATCGAGTGCATTCCTGCTATGTCATTCAGTATTACCTCATGAATTCTGATAATGGCAAGGATTTCTTATCAAACAGCTGAGTCAATGCGAAATTACCATAACTGAAGCGGTACTTGTTAGGAGGAGCCTGATGATAAGGAAATAGAGGTTATTTCATTTGTAAGATGGAAGTGTATTAATTGACTTCCTACCTGTAGTCTGGGCTTCTTCGTTAGCCAAGCCTTTTCTAGCTCCTTAGAGTTGATGGGTGGTTTTTCGAAAGCAGGACAACCGGAGGCCTTCCAGATAATCTAATAAAGAACGTAGATTTCAATGAAATATCCATAATAATCTCTAATATATCCACTTACCCAATGGCGTTCATGTGCTAGAATGGTCAGAATGATGTCTGTATACAAATTACCATGAGGTTTAGTAGCTCTGAGTAGAGTAATCAGTGCATTTCTGGCTGTGTTTATCCATTCAACCTGCTCATCTGATAAGACATAAGTAGGTTGTACTAGTGATTGTTTTGCTGATCCTCTTGCTGCCAATAAATCAGCTGTATTGTCTTTTTCCTCCTTGGAGAAACCAGATAGATATTGGAATATAATGAGGAACTGAACAATCACGTTTCTCCTGAATCTGCAGTCTTCCATCTGAAGGGTAGTGCGTTAGTATTAAACAACAACAATACACCCATTCTGTACCTCTAAATCCAGCAGTTTTCTACTACTCAACAATCTTGGGAACTGATAGTCTTTATTGATCTCAGCCAGCATTTGTTCAGCCAAAGCTGGGTCCTCATCCATGCTTGCTTCATTGCGACTGCGCTTCATGCCAGATGTTTCATATTTACGTGCACCAACTATCTCTGCTTCCTTCTGAGCAATGAGTTGGAATCTATCTATAATGACTTTTGTGCCCTATAGGAAAAGAATAAGGAGGCGTGTCTTCAATACATGATAATGACCATTACCTCCTGTAACTTCTCAAAGTTGTTCTCTAGAAACACTGTAGGAGGGTTAGAGAAATATTTACGAGTGGACCAGAATAGTTTATAGAATGACTTCTGATCATCTAATAAAGAAAACAGTAAGAATACATCAATCATAGCTTTATCCAGTTCTGTTTTCCCTACCTGTCATTGAAGTGTCTGCATCCACAGTCTCATCTGAATCATAATGTATCATATCTGTGTTGAAATCACCTCTCAAGTTGACGCCTGATCTCTCACCCAGTGGAAATGAATTGGCCAAAAACATGAGAATACGTCCACAGAACACTGTGTTTATTTCCTTTGATAGTCTACGAAGCAGTTCATTACACATTCTCAGCAAAACCAATCCTTTTCCTCTACCGGGAACCATATTCTACAATTGTACTTTTGTTAAACAGAGAAGCGAGGAGTGTAATAAGCTATCGATTCAGTCTTATATACGTTACAATAGTCAATCGAGTCTTTCTTCTTTCAACGTAATCAAATATCTTCTCACAATCGGCAGTTGTATGAACATCAAATAGTTCCTCTATAAGTGTAAGAGGAATAACAGCGTCTAATATGTCTATAGCTATTGTCAGTGATGATACTATGGATGTGTTAAGTGAAATGTACCTAATTCAGAACAGTATAACACCATATCTAAACAGTCAAATATCTGTCTAAAGTGTTCTTCATCTTGTTCCGAGTCCTATACAGAGTGTGAGTTACTGTCCGGACACAACGCTGTTATTCTTTATTACTCACAACAATATGGAACAGTCTTTTACGGAATACTACTTCTGTTGCACTCTTCCTCCAGTCAGGTCTACCTTCCAATATCACAATATTCAGTGTATTGTCTGCTCCTCCTAATGGTGTAATATGAGTAGACACAAGTTGTTCAATGACTGTATTAGGTGTCTCCGAGAGTGAATTGGATAGTCTGTAGTCCTTTGATGAAGCAACACATGTACTAAGAGCTGTGTCTATACTATCTCTGTATAACTGAAATTGAGACATAAGGGAGAAGAAAGGGGGAAAATTTTTCCTCCCCCCAATTTTGTTATTTATTTCAACTGAACACTTCAACACCCAGAATCCTCCCTTCTATTCTAACCCCGAAGAAACTCTCTTATGTGCATATGGGTGGAAGAGTAAGATGGGTCATATTGATCACATCGCCTTTCTTTGATAAGGATTCTACTTGAATATAAACTGTATCAGTAGCAGGTACAATCAGTCCTGATAGTCTATAACCGGTACTGAAGGATGTTCCCAGGAAACACCTATTATCATCATTGTTTATGCTATAGTAGATGCTATAGTAGTCTGTCTGATCCCACTCATCCTCTGCATTATTCGAAGCTGTCCATCTCAATGTACAGTAGTAGGCTACTCTATCCTCCTTTTCTCTTTGAATATCATAGTCAGATACACATATATCCATCTTGGCCTGTGTTATCATGTTCTTCTTGTTCAAGGGAATAATGCTCAAATATCCAACTGAGATGATCGAATGCAAGTTCATGTAATTCATGTGCTTGGTATTCAAACGTATCTTCATTGATATCATTGTCATATAAATTGAAGTGTCGATAGGAATGCTAGGTATTTCGATCGTACTTATAATCCAACCATCATCCAGTTGATTATGAGCAGAGAATGATAGACATGTTTTTGCTAGATAGATATCACACCCATCATTCACTGCTTCAGAAGCCACCAGTTGGTAGATATTCATTGCCTTTTGTCTGTCTACACTATTGACAATGTTTATATTGAAGTGGCATATGATACTCACACTAGTATCATCATGAAATAAAGATTGATAGATGTACTTCAATCTGCATCCATCAGTAACGTCCAGCATGAGTTGGTACAGAGGAACAATGATCTCTATGTTACTATCAATCAGATCATTGCTCATTTTTTGTCCTTCAATCAGCAAACTAGTTCCCCCAGTATAGATAGCCTTTTCTGCCTGGATTGAACTGGTAAATTGGGTATTCTGATGAGGTGGATTCAATGTCAATTGTCGATAGTTCAAGTTGGGTAATACTGATTGATGTGATAAATGTGACCATGGTTGAGATATAAGCACCTTGAATACTAGGTATCAGATAACTAGATATCATCATTCTTTTTATATATTCTTTTTTCTACCTTTCCTTTTTGATAGTACTGTAATCCATATCCTGTATTGAAATGGGTGACAAACCAATTCCTTCCTGGTACTGGGATAATTGTTGTGGAATCAGCTATTCCCCTTCTATACCTATTATTAGCAACTGAAGATAAGTTTTTTAATTTTAATGAGGGATATAGGGTAATTTATACTTCTTATGCTTCTCAATAGATTCGGTGGGAGGTGAGGGAGGATAGATGTCTGTATACCCCCCGTACCAAAATAGATAATCCATCTGATTAAAGTCTATCTTTCTAAAATGCTCATACGTCCATGCCATTCCAAATAATGATGATGATGTTTGACCTAAACTCGATGTTTTCACTCCCTATGCAAATTAGGTTTTTTGTAATATATTACCTCATTTTGCTAATTAAATGATGCCCCTTTTAATTTACCTTGTAACTATCAAATCCTCCATCTCCATAAGTGTGCCTACCCCAGACATCAGTTCCAAAGTAAATATCTAACCCGGACCTGCCTTTCTTTTCTGCCCATTCATGAGATTTTTCTGGATAATCTCCCTAAATAAATAGATATATATATATATATTGGTTCTTATATCACGGGTTGAGTATGAGTTACCTTCCACCAATAGTTAAGGAATATCCCATCTGAATTCATAAAGAAAAGCTCATTCTTCTCGTTCAGTTGATTCTGCCATCGAATATCACCTTCAATCGTCATGCTGTCGTACCAAATGATTTGTGATCCTGGTACTTCCTTATGCATTTGATGTGTCAAATAGTTCAGAAATCTAAATCATTGTATGCATTAAGAACAGCATCATATTAATGGGAAGGACCAAACATACTTTGCTAATTCGGAAGCTTTGAACTGAGGAGCGATGGGGAAAGGATAGAATATGCATTCAATATTAAACAACCAACCATCAAATCTGTAATGCTTAGCAATAGCAACTAATAATGTTATCATTTAAAAAATATAGCACATATAAAATATATAATTATAGGTGCTACCTAGTTTATCTGCAAAGTAAGGACTCCATAGTCGCATAGGATCATCCTCGTTATCATTGTCTACGAATAAAGGACCTCCTAGTAATAATTCCATTTCAGACATCTGCTGATCACCTTCCACCAAGAAAGTGCCTAAACACTTTACTCCGTTTCTGTGGCAAGCGTTGATCCAGTTTACAGGTGGAATAGAAACACGATGATGTGAGAAACTAATAGAATACGTTCAGTGGTGTCCCAACTATCAACCCCAATATCACCTACTATATAAACATATCTACAAAATGCCAATATTGGATATTATATATAGTAGAATAGAAATTTCCTTGAACTGATGTATCCTCTACATAACCACCTGCCATATCATGGGTAAGGATAAGGCGTGGTCTAGAAGAATCTATCCATCGATAGGCTAAGGGAATAGAGCTTATATTATAGAAGTCAGTTTGTGCTGGCTTCCATTCTTCTAGCTCTCTCATTGTTTTCAGTGGTACTGAAAGCTGCTGTAGAGGGTCCTCCCGTAGTGTGAGTGAAGGCATAAAAGAACAGATATAAGATGGAAAAAGAAGTAAGAATTAAATGTGTACTGTGTAATAAAATACTGCTACTTCAGCCACTCACGGGCTTATGATATGAATGTTTATTTACTTTGATAAGTTGAATATAACACTCAGGAGCCACATCCCTCGTCCATCTCTTTCTCTTCTTTCTTAGTAAGCCGTGATATGGCGGCTCTAGCCAGTTGAGCCCTTCTTGACTCTATATCATCTGATTTCTTATCTGATGTACCCCCTAATCGATAGACACCTGCTTCATAAGAAGGATGATCAATATCATCATCCTCTTCATCCTGTGGATTGTAATAACTGTTATGATCTAGGGTATGTCCTCCATGGGCAGTCCAATCCAGTGATATCACATCCTTGTTCAACTGTCTATTCAAAGCATGAAAGCGATCATCATGTTCCTGCCACACCTAAATTATAAATAAATTAGATCAATTGGATCAATCTACTTCCAACCCTCCTCTCACTTACATTATGCGTCAATTCATGCAGCAGTACTTTTCTAATGGAATCGTAATGCCTGAATCCTGACAAATCATCTGTCCGCAATCTAACAGCAATTAACTGTCCTGCATTCCGATTATAGCCCAAAATGGATGCTTCAAATGGAGTCAACTCTATCAGTTCACCCACTGACCATTGCCTGTCCTTCATGATGGCCTGTATCTGATGATCAACAATTCAGTACACAATCAATTTACTATTAACACATGCTATACTCACACCACGATCATCCCTCAATCTCTCTAATAGGCGATACGCTTTGTCTGGAAAGGGGAATTCATTGATAACAGATAGCTTATGAAATGTGTACTTTGTCTCTACTCTTTGTCTAATAACAGGTTTCTTCAGTTTGATATGAGGACTGAGCCGTTTCTGTTCTTCTCTCATTTTATCCATGTCGTTCACCTTGGCTATCTGTGCTGCAGTGCTTCCCATCAGTAACATCTTGCCGTTCTGTAGAGAAGCGAGTTCCTTCAACTGTGTAGAGTCTTTCAGAACCTTGCCTTTCCATAGTAGTTTCTGACTATAGACAGGTAAAGTGGTCTCTTTCTCGAGGTGTTCCTTCAATTGACCTACTGTTGAGTCCTGATTCCAGTTGTTCAGTGATATGATATCTGCTTTGAAGCTCACTTTGAAGTCTACTGTGTTTGTTGACATTTAAAAATTTGGTATAATAATAAAGAAGAGAGCATTTTTCTGATGGTCGAAATATATAAACACTCCATAGTAAGCAGCCAAATGGAAATTTCGCTATATAAGGGATACCAACAGAAGCGGACCGAATGTCTTGATTAATAATCATAATTTGGGATGATTCGAGGGGTTTTAAGACAAATAACATGAAACACCACCTTCCCCCCTTTTTTCATACGATGCATATCAGGCACATGATCTGTGAGTGTTCTCCCCTCTTGAAGATTAAGCCAATCACATCCATTAGCCTCCACACGGATGATCGTGGGATTTGTATGGCAGAATCTTTTGTCGTTATTCTGTACTGTGTAACAAGTGTCTTCCTCTGAGCGAGTATGGCTGTGTCTGTCAAAATCCCAATCTCATCCGTCTCCCCAATCATATTCTACTCTGGCCCATCTTTTTTTTTGTTGAGGTCTACTCGGTGGACGCACAGTCACACCCATTTGCTCTACTAAAAGGGCCCTTTTGTTTTATTTTTCGATAATTTTCTTATTTCCCCTTCTTATTGAACAAGGCATCTACTCACTATGTCCCTCTTAAAGTCTACTTCAACCAGAATACTAGCATCACACAGTCCAATTCTGAGCTTATTAGTAAGTCACTTATTTCCTAAGGAACTCTCCTATTCATCCCTTTGTTCATTACTCAGTCTAGGCAACAGATCCGCCATCATGCCACCAGTTTATCGGATAACTCCAAGCAGTCTAGACTAGATGAGCTTCGAAACAAGCTGAAAGAAGAAGATAAGAGTGCTCTAGAAGACTTTGTTAACCCAGGTTTCACAGAGAAAATGACACATACAGAGGCCTTGGAGTTACGAGAAACGACTATTCCCGGTCTGAAAGTGAAGACTACTAAATTGTAAGCAGAAAAGGGTGTTCTCATCTGAACAGATAGACTAAAACAACTTGCTTCAATAGAAAACAGCCTAGATTGCCTGAATGGTTAAAGACAAATATACCTGATGGCAAGAACTATGGCAAGATTAAGAAGGATCTGCGTGGTTTGAAATTACACACAGTATGTGAGGAAGCAAGGTGTCCTAATGTTGGAGACTGTTGGGGTGGGGGTGAACATCAGACTGCCACTGCCACCATTATGTTGATGGGTGATGAATGTACTAGAGGCTGTAGATTCTGTTCAGTCAAGACCAATAGAACACCCAAACCATTAGATACTCATGAACCAGAACATACTTCAGAAGCCATCAGTCGTTGGGGTCTGGATTATGTTGTATTAACAAGTGTAGATCGTGATGATTTACCTGATGGTGGATCATCCCATTTTGCCGAGACTATCTCCAAGATTAAACAGAAGTAAGTACATGATATCAATGAGTTCACTTCTGGGTTTTTTATTCAGACATATTCTGTATGATTAGGGCACCTCATATCTTTGTAGAGTGTTTAACAGGTGATTTTGGTGGTTCCCTTGAAGGTGTAGCCACTGTGGCTAGATCAGGTTTAGATGTATATGCTCATAATATTGAAACTGTTGAGGATTTGACCCCTTATGTTCGAGATCGCCGAGCTGGTTTCCGTCAATCCCTTAGAGTACTCGAACACGCTAAAGCCGTAAAGCCAACTTTAATCACAAAATCATCCATTATGTTGGGTTGTGGTGAGACAGACGAAGAAGTATTACAGACACTCAAGGAGTTGAGAAAAGTAGACGTTGACTGTGTTACTATTGGCCAATACATGAGGCCCACCAAGAGGCATATGAAGGTCCATGAATATGTTACACCCGAAAAGTTTAAATATTGGGAAACAAAGGGAATGGAAATGGGATTCAAATACGTTGCAAGTGGACCTCTTGTCAGATCCAGTTACAAGGCAGGTGAATTCTTTATCACAAATATATTGAAGGGACGCAAAGGAGTAGCCGTTGAACCTACATCCACCACTCAAGAGTTAAAAGAATTAATATAAACTAATAAAGATACACTTTTCTTCCCATGGAAAAAAAACTACAAAGTGTCACAACATATAAGTGCATTAAGTTTACGTCTATCACCGACTGTACATAGAGAGACACGTCTGTATATGTACTTTAAGCATCTTTTCTTCCCTTTACTATCCTCTTGCTTCATGAGTAAATCTCGTCTACCTCATCTACCAGAATTCACCCAGTTGTCTGACAAAGTATGGCGAGTAATGGGACTAAATCCAGGTATATTCACCTTACAAGGTATGTAGGTGTTATCATAAGCATAAGCCAGAGTGAATGATAAGAGTATTGTAGGAACAAACACTTACTTGGTGGGCAGTGGGCCACGAAAGATATTGATAGATTGTGGAGAGAGAAGTTGGAAATACGTTGCCCTTCTGGCTGATTCACTCCAGAGAATACATCCAGATGCCTACATCTCGGATATCATTATCAGTCATTGCCACGACGATCATTGGGAAGGACTACCTCTTATTCTTATGTCTGAACTAAACAGGGGTATACAAGTCCATAAGTATCCTCTTTCTCCTGACTCTATCTCTCAGAAGAACTTTGATCTATTTCCAGAAAATATCAGCTTCAATGAGCTCTACGATAACCAGGTATTTGACATTGATGAAGTTACCAAGCTGCGTGTCATTCATACACCAGGTCACACGGGTGATCACTGTTCCTTCTATTTAGAAAACGAGGGTATCATGTTTACAGTGGATTGTATTTTGGGTCATGGGTTAGTTCTGTTTGATGACTTGGAAGAATACATGGACAGCCTTTACAGAATCAAGAATCTTAATCCTGCAGTGCTCTATCCTGGTCATGGACAAATAGTGACTAACGGTATGAAGAAGATAGATTATTATATCGGTCAGCGGCTAAAAAAGGAAGAAGAGATAGTAGCGATACTCAGAAATCATTCTCCAGAGGGAATAACTCCCAGGGAACTACTGAAGATGATACATGGCAATATTGACCATTTAGGTGAGGTCTTCTCAAGATGCCTATTGCTCGTTATAGGGCTGCAGCTTATTAAACTGCACAACGATAAAAAGGCGCGGTTGATAGATGAGCAGCACTTCTTCAAATTCAACATTGATCCTTATCTAAGCAAATATACAATTCGCTCTGTCGATCATAAATGGATATATGAAGACAGGAGTAAGCTGTGATTGATTTGTCAAAAGAGAATTGGTACTGTGTATCAGGAGGTGATGCTATGCGTGTCCTTTTCTCATGTACCGACCCATAATAAAATACCTTTAATGATAATTTATTGCCAATGGAGCCTTAAAATAGACACATGGAAAGTGTGCCTATTATGACTGTGTTTGTGCAATAAACAGTATTGAAACTCCTTATAAAAAGACACAAGCCTCCATTCGTTGGATGGATGTGATCGCCGCTATTTCCCATTGTTCTTTGTTGTGTTAAAGCATGTGTTATCTCTTCTTATAGAAGATGAATAACAACACTAAATCGAACAATAAATCAAAGGCAGAACTTAAGTCTAGAATTCTATCTAAAAACTTCCTACCTCGTCACCTGGAACCCTTTACCACCTCCAAATCAACTACATCTCTACCCGATTTACTAAAGAATGTGGCATCATCTACAACCAACACATCCCGCCTGGTGATTGATTCAACTGTTGATCTGTCTACACCCATGAAACGTGGAAACAGTTATCAGATGACACCAAATAACAACACCATGGAGGACCTTAAAAGAAAAGCGTATGCCATTATTCATAATAACACCCTACAGAATACCTCATTTTATTCAAATGAAAAAGATTTTACTTGTAGTGTTCGGGATAGACGCCATTCGTTCAGCAGCTTCCTTAATGTGAAGTATGGAAAGGCAGCCAAATCAAAAGCAGCTTCGGAATATAAAGTCAAGTTGGTCACTTCACCCCATACACAGACCCATTCAGTCAATAAACAGATTCCATCACAAATAAGTCATCGACCTCGATCCTATTCAGAGTAAAGAAATATATATATATTTAGATAGAAAAATAATAATCATTGAAACACATAATAGAGTGTCTGTCAAACTACCACACGTAGAAAGAGCTCCCCCAGTAGCCATCACCAACAAAACACCTGCCTATGAATATTATGGATTTGGACTGTATCTTTCCTCATTTGTGGTGTTCATTATCTACATCATATGGGCCTATGTCCCCGATGAAATCCTGCATAGTCTTGGTATTTCTTATTATCCAAATAGGTATTGGTCAATGGTATAGGTGGTCCACCTGATCAAGGAATAAACACTGATCATTTCTTCTGTATAGATATTGGGCATTAGCTATTCCTACATGGATCATGACACTGGTCTGGTTCATCTTTATCTCCTTTATGGCCATCAACCTCATGAATACCGCGCCATTTGACAGCTATGATTGCATTACAGGTACAAAACAATGGTTATTCTGTTCTATATAATGTTTAATGCATTCTGTTACAAAAATGATAGATGAACATGCCAATATCATGTGCATGGATAGAGAGCTAGTCACCACAGCTCGTTCTGCGGATTGGATGCCTGAACTTCACGATATACCCATTGGATTAGTAAATGCATTTCTATACCAAGATAAGGTCATCCCTTCACCTAAAACAACACCCACACATCCTTCTGCAAATACTTCAAATGGACCCTCCCCGAGTAGATCTCGAACGAAGAGAAAATAGTTAGATAATAGATGACAGTAATAGAAAACAAAGATGTTTGTATACATATTAGAAACACTCTACATTGGATGAACATAAGGAGGGGGGGGAGGGGTAAAGAAGTGTATTTTCGCATTATTATTTCTCTGCTAAAAATAAACAATGGGAAATGGCAGAGATAGTTTGTCCCAAAAATAGACACTTTTATTACAAATTATTGTTCAACTGTTAATCTTCACCCTTCTCTTTCTACCGTTTGTTCCCCTAAACAATGGCAGGTAAAAAAATAGAGGGATAACCAGTTCTATATCTATTTCTATCAACCAACACTGAGTATATAGGTAATCACCCTAAGAAGGCCAACGAGAAGAAGGAATCAGCATATAATCAGCAGAGGAAGAATTCAGCAGGTACCTTTTTTTATATATTTATAAAAGAGCAAGTAGGGGAAGAGGTTGATGAACCCTATTTCTTTTTTATTAGGTGGAAAGAGAGAGATTGGGAAGATAACTTCGAGAGCATCTCAGGCAGCTGGAGCAGCCATTTTGTCAGCAGTGACCTCTCCTCCTACAGCCGCCTTATTTCAACAACATCAGCAATCTTTGGGTACTAATGGACTGAATAGGGATGAGATAGTTGGATTCTTAAATATGCGTAATGTCCATACACTTAGATCATGGTAGTTTTTGTTATATTAAAAATTGGGGTTATTAACAGGTTATTCGGATGCATTGACGGCCTATCATGATACCAATTTAGACTCTTCAATGAGGCCAGAAAAGTATGAAGTTCAAGAAATGGCTTGGGGAAAGAATGCTTGGGGACAAACACATAAAGAAGGTAACAAGGCGGTAGAGATAAAGTTAAATGGATGGTGAACTGATTCGTTTTTTGTGACTTATCATTACCATAGTAACTCCAGGTTCCTTGGCAACGGGAGTTGATTTCTTGGTAGAATTATCAAATCAATCAAAATGATCAATAAATACCTATAGTTACACTATAAACAATAAGGGTGACATCCAATGTGTGTGTGTGTGTATGAGTATTATTTAATCTACACTTATATGGATCAGATGATGAATATCACACTTCAGTCATCTACAACATACAGTAAATTATTTATTGAATGGTACAACAGTTGATGTGATTGTTCTAGTCTAACTGGATGATATATCATCGTCCCAACTGAAGTCCTTGGTCACTCTCGATTTCTCCACTATATATTTTCCCTCCTTGTATTTTTGAGGCTTCTCTAATGCCCTTAAATACCTCCAGCCTAATTTAATCTGGCAGTGGTTGCATACTATATCTGCCACAGTGTGTATACCCGTCATCAACATCCGTTCTTCTTTTGTACCAACAGATACATTTACTACATTAGTTACGAGATAAGCAGGCCCATTCTATATGATAAAGAGTGAGTTCTTATCTATGGATATTACATACAACAGAGCAGATACTTACTCTACCTTGGAAGGTTCTTGATATGATTGAACTCTGATCCAATACATGACAGTGGCATGAATTACAGGTAAATAACTTATCAGAATTGATATAAACTCTATGCCTCTTCTTATTATCCATATTCATTGGTTATCTATATGTCATATATATATGTGGATGAAGAGAGGTATAAGAAGTAAAAAAATAAATAGTAACATACACACACACACACACATATATATATATATATATAGATGTATGCATGTCATGAGAACTACAATAGAATGGTCACGTACAGTTATGTTTATGACAAAGATAAACAGTATTTTAAATAAAATCTATCTTTAATCCCGAGTACTCAACCACTCTATCTATTCTATCTATTACTTCCCACACACACTTTGATATGGAAGGGTCAAACACCTATTGTCTGAATGATCAAATGCCATAATTAACACCCCGATAAGTTTAAATTAATTCCACACAAAAGGGGAAGTATCGACTTGATTGGATTCTTGAACAAATGCTTCCCTGGGAATAACTCTCAAGGGGACATTTATTACTGCATAAAGAGATCTATTTACAAACATCCTTGTTATTTACTTGTTATTTACAAATATTAGTTATTAACACTCTAATCATACACTTTGAATACATGATGATTGAGACGCAATATGGTTAGTGGGTACATGGCTTCTTGGGTGCTGGCTAAGTATTGTCTGTTCTGGTGTGAAAGGGAACTGGTATATATCTTTATTCTTCTTCTGCACTTTCTCCATCTGTGCAAGTGCTGCTGCTGCTGTTTGAGGGTGGTGAACATCCACATCATAATAGTTGAATCCACAACTGAATATCAGATCAACTTCTTCCAATGATTTACCCTTTTTGCATTAATCCAGTCAATTAGACACTATCATCATACTTACAGCCTCCTTAACTTACATTGGTTTCCGGAAAATAAGAATGGACAACTACAGCTATTATAAGGCACATTATGCTGAATAGCAGGTACGTCTTCCAATGAATATTCTGTAACATGATAGGGGTCACCTGTAGTACTGCAAATGTAAACAGCCAGTTGGATGCAGTAGATATGCCTAATGCCTTGGCACGTACACCCTGTGAATAAAGCTCGGCAGGGTATATCCACCCCAATGAACCCTATGTACAAGAATAGACAGCCACACACAGGTACATGACTATCAGAAACCCTATGATAGCACCATCTGCACTGAATATTATAAACGGATTACTTGACTCAGGAATGACACCTACTACATTAGTCGGCATACTAGATTGACTATGATAAGTATAACCATATACTCCTGACAGAATAGCCATGACTCCAATGAGTACAGCACACAACACAGCACCTATTATCATAGTGGGCCTTCTACCCCACTTATCAATCTATTCTCATATTCAGACCTTACTCAACATAGAATGATGCATGCACTTACAAATATCATGGCAGGGATAGTTGCTAGTAAATTGATAGATCCACTGATTCCATTGGCTGTGATAAGAAGTGGTTATTATCTACAGTTCTGTCTGTATATGATGTAATGACCTACCAAACAATGCTGCATCTCTTCCTGGTAATCCAGTTGCCCGAAATATTTGAGGAGCAAAGACTCTAATTAAATTAAATAATGAAAAGCAAATTACTTTCTTCCCTGTCATTAGGTCTATTCTTACAATAATGCATTTACACCTGTCAGCTGTTGAAATATCTGGACAGACATTCCCAGTAACAATCGACGCCTGTTGTTCTCTGGCCCTGGATAGAAGAGTCGCCTGTATTTATGGTCATGGAACAGTTTATGCTCAAATGTGATATTCTGTTTCATCTCTGAATACTCCATCAGCACATCATTATGGTTGATAGTTCCGTCTCCACGTATCTTGGACAGTGTCTTCAGGGCTTCTTCTGGTCTCTGTTTGTCAATTGAATGACGAGGACTGGGATAAATAGATTTAGAGAATGGATCAAGGGCAAAAGATCAAACATTCATTACCTCTGTGGAATGAATAGGATGAGACCCATTAAGCATATCACTGCTGGTATCAGCTGCAGTCCCAATGCCAGTCTATTGATATCACACATTGTCTTTATTCAACTATGCCTCTTTTTGGTTCTTTCCGACTTACCTCCATCCAGTGGAGCCATTCACATTCACAAACAAATAGTCTAGCCAATAAGACAAACATATGCCTAGTGCAATAGCAAATTGTTGAATAGAGATCAATCTACCCCGCATGTGTTTAGGTGCTAATTCTGATTGATCTACACATAAGAAAGTTCAATAAGCATTATCTCAGTTGAACGGTCACTCTTCTACTCACATAGTGGTACCACCATGGATATTATGCTAACATGAAAACAGGGATTAACAGAGATTAACATAAGTGTCTTGTTTTGCTTTCTTTACTATACCCTAAACTTACTCCAGTAACTCCCCTTCCACCGTACATCATATCGATATCATCTGCTCCCACCTGTAATACATTTCCGAATATAAAGATAGTTATTCCCAATGCCATCAATGCCTTTCTGCCAATGGTATCTGCCAATGGGCCTGAGAATATAGCACCTATTACTGCACCTGCCATTAATGCACTGATTAATGCACTACTGGTTGAATCATTGTCTGTTGACATATCTGATTGAAATGAGGGCATCAGCAGTAATCCGGTAATAACACCAAAGTTATAACTAGAGAATAAGGTAAGCATTGAATATAGATGTGTGTTTTATGGACTACTTTTTACCCATACTAATGTATATATATATATATATAGGAGATATAAAAAACAATGAGTACAAAATAGATCGTTTATAGCAATGGTCCTTACCAATAATCCCCCCAGAGCAAGGAAGCTAGTAACAATGTAGGGTTAAAAATGAGTTGGTCATAACAAACAGTGGCTACCATACCAACAGTAGAAATAGACTCTAGTTTTAGTTGATATTATCATTCGCATTGGAGGGCGGTAATAGATTTGACTGTGTAGAATAAAATAGGGTTTACAGACTGTATGCCGAACAATAGGTGATAAGTACGAGAAGAGAGGGAAATACAAGGAAATACCTAATAAGTTAATAAATCATGGAATAAGCCACAGTGTACACATAGACTATGGATTCATACACATGGTAATACTATCGCCCTTTGAATTGGTCACTGTTCACTGTTTACATTTCGACAATGAGAGAGTATGTAGATGGTCATTTCGGAAACAGGTAAAAGTTTAATTGTCGCCACTCTAATCACTGTGTGTTTGAGAGTTAAGAGTGCTCAGTCTATTGACTGATGGGAGGGGGAGTGGGGAAGATACGTTTCAGCTATAGATATTCTCACACACACTCTCACTCTCCTATCTGTCGGAAATTGAAATTGGAATGACTGGTATAAATACCTTCTCCTCCATCCCAATCCCCCCATCCCACCCATCTTTCCCTTCCATCCATCCATCCATCTATCGATCAAATGGTAAGTCTTCTTCATCCATAGAACAATACCTGTCAATACTTCACTTGTTATATACAAATTATACAGATGATAGCCCTTCCTCTATTTCGAACTGGATGGATCTTTACTAGTCTAATCAACCCTTAGTAATGGAATACAATACTATTGAATGATCATTCTATTAAATGGGCTTGATGTATCTTTATACTGTAATATGTATAGACTGGCTGAGCTGTCTGTTTATTGGAAACAATAACAGCAGCTGCTAGGGTGTAGTTTTATCAGAGTTGTGAATATTATAATATATTTGAATCTGATCGAACCTTTATCACTCAATGACAGCCTCCTTCAAATAAGAAGTCTACTGGTAAGAAGGTAGCCCCTGCTCCTTATCCTATTAAAGGAAAGCAGACCACCAAGACTGCTGTCAATCCCTTGATTGAGAAGACCCCCAAGAACTTTGGTATTGGTCAAGATGTACAGCCTAAGCGTGATGTCTCTCGCTTTGTGAAGTGGCCTCATTATGTTAAACTTCAACGTCAAAAGAAGATCATCTACCAACGTTTGAAGGTCCCTCCTGCTCTTAACCAATTCACCCATGTTTTGGATAAGAACACAGCCACCCAACTCTTCAAGTTGATGCACAAGTACAGACCCGAGAGCAAGACAGAGAAGCGTGACCGTCTCCGTGCTGCTGCTGCTGCCAAGGCTGAAAAGAAGGAAGTTGCTAAGACTGATAAGCCTGTTGTTATCAAGTACGGTATTAACCATATCACTGCCTTGATTGAAGCCAAGAAGGCCCAATTGGTTGTTATTGCTGATGATGTTGATCCCATCGAATTGGTCTTATGGCTCCCTGCTCTCTGTCGTAAGATGGGTGTCCCATACTGTATTGTCAAGGGTAAGGCCCGTCTTGGTACACTTGTCCACCAGAAGACTGCCACTGCCCTTGCATTGACTGAAGTCTCTGCTGCTGATAAGGCTGAATTAGCCACTCTTGTCTCAGCCGTCAATGCCAACTTCACTGGTAAATGGGAAGAAGTCCGCCGTCATTGGGGTGGTGGAGTGATGGGTCCCAAGTCCAATGCTAAGATGGCCAAGCGTGCTGCTCTTGCTGCTAAGGAGATTGCTGCTCGTCAATAATCATCTAATCTTAAATAAATAATCATTGATATCAAACTCACACTGTAAATAAACCATATTATATATTATCAACTGAGTATATTTTCATTATCTGTTGATCATATGCTGATAACAATGTCAATATCTATTGGTGCATTTTAATATAAAGGTAGAAGATTCCCTATTTAAGTCATGGTTCGAAGTAATCCATTTATTGCACTTCAAACAGCTATTTTTAAACATCCCATTTTCATATTATACACTTCTTCTTCTTCTTTACTCCCCTTCCATGACTTCTATCAACACACATAACTATCTCTCTGCCGACAATAACCAGTCAACAGCCAGAGATGCTTATCGTCGTACCAACCAGTGTCAATACAGAACATTACCCACTGTATTAACAGGTTAGAGATCATCTATTCTATGTTGGAGAGTGTGTTGAGAGAGGAGGGACTCATGTGTTACTTATTATAGACTTATTTGCATTTAAGCTTTGTGATTTACTTCCGACTCGCCCGTTACCAATAGGAATCAGAAGGACAGCCCCTGAGTTAGTATATTTCATACTGAAGATCACTTCACAAGCACGTATCTCATGTCACATAGCTGTGGTGGCATTGATCTATATCGAAAGATGTAAACATGCATTACCAAAGAATGCCATTGGAGATCAAGGTAATAGAACTATTGGCTGGATCTGTCTGTTAACTTATACACTATTTAGACACAATCCATAGAATATTCATTGCCTCTATCTTGGTGGCTTCAAAGTATTTACATGGCACTTGCTGGGGAATCAGCCAAAAGATGGAAGAAGGGGATGGATTGGCTGATGATGAACTACCTAACTGGCTGAATAATGCGAGAATGGCCCATATTTGTATGAGATTCTACACTCTACAGGAGATCAATCAATTGGAATTATGCTTTCTTAGTCTCATCAAATTTGATTGTTTCATCAATCCAATTGAAGTACAAGAGTACCTGATCAGGCATCGACAAGACTTATTACTCTAAACACGGTCAATAAGTTGAGTTTATTGGACAGCGAGAACAAAGGAAAGGACAAGAGAGTGGTCCGAATGGCTTCCATATTAGATAATGATATAGTTGCTGTTGATATCATTCATAAAGTGATCAAATCACACCTCATTCTATATAGAAAGTCTATTCTATATCACATTCTATACTCACATCTTATCACATTCTATACTCACATCTTATCACATTCTATACCCACATCGTATTACATTCTATATTGGTATTACATTCTGTATTCACATCGCTATATTCACACTCTATATCCACATCTCTATATCCACACTCTATTCTCATTTCCTTAATTAATATCATATGCACCTTGTACTTGTGATTTGTATATTACACCCTCTTATTCATTATTATTAATAGAAATAAACAATGAATATAATGGGTTTTTGGCCCTGTCAGATACTCACCACCGAGCCCCTTCACCTCTTCTCTGAGCCACGCTTCTTTTTTTGCAATAAGAGAATAAGCGAATTTACTTTATTGATTTTCATCTTCCGCACTTTTGACGCGCGATAGAGGCCCCAAGATGAATTTTTTTTCTTCTTCGTCTCCTATTATTTATTCACTGAAAGATAAGACACCGTTTTCTTGCATGTCAACTAATCCCTTCAAAGCTCTTCTACAAAGCTCTAAGAACCTTGTCGAAGACACCAATAGAAATGACACTCACTCTATTCAACGTGAATTGAGTCAAATAGCTAATGAATCACACCTATTAAAGACCAAACTCACTACTGATCAGGCACATAATACTTCAGGGTAGACTATGGGGTATACTCTATCTATGAAACAACGACTCACCCCTTCCTTTTGGTTTAGTCATTATTTACTAGCACAGAGTGGAATCAATGCTCAGCAGATTGACCAATTATTGAAGACACTCAGTAAGAAGACTCTCTTTGAGTCTACTGACCAAACAGACACAACAGATATTGAAGTAAGAGTATAATAGGATGGTTGGCATGTTCTCTGGGTCTAATCATGTCATTACAGTCATTTCTTAGTAAGATACAAACCAATATTGTCATTGAAACAGTGGCAGAAGGGAGACAGAATGTAGGTAATAGACTACAGTGGAACTTGGAGTTATAGTAACCACTTTTATAGACACGAGAGGATATCGAGGATGCATTGGACACTGATTTAGAAGTCAAGTGGAAGAATGCTCAACGAAGGATACTGGAGAACTGGGAACAGGAACAGGAAAATAAGGTGTTTGGGCATAGATTGAAGGGGACGGATGAAGTAAGCTATGGCTTCTGTGATGTATGGGGCATATGAACTCAATCACTTGTTTGAATAGAATACAGCTCAATTCAAGAAACGAGTGGTGGATTATTCTAGTGTCATCAAGGAACTGAATAGAAAGAGATTGTTATCAGAGAAGTATCCTGTCACCAAGAAGATCAGAGAAGTGCCTAATGCTGGCTATACAAAGGTAAACAGATACGCATAAGAGTCAATATCAGATAAACTGACATCATGTATTACAGACACAAGAAGTGTGTATGAATGATTCATGGAATATAGTCAGCTTCCTCAATAAAGAGACCAGCGGTGGAGATCGTATTCAACATGCCAAGATAACACAGAACAAGCATGATATACTCAGACAGAGCAAGAGTTTAATACAGCAATCCTTACATTGGCTGGAATCAGAGTATGTATTTACATATAACTTCCATCTACTCTTATTGATAACTATTGTAGATACATGAAATACATCAATGACACACTGTATAAAAATGTACTGGATGCCAAGTTAGGTGGTATTCCTTCTACTGCTCATAAGATAAACTCATTCATCCAGATAGTATTCAAGAAGAATCAGCAATGGTTACAGCCAGATCTGGAGATCTCTAATGATGTTCCTATTTGGGTGTATATTTATATCACTCTCAGAAGTGGACACCCTGATTTAGCACTGAAGTACATCACTGACCATAAACAATACTTCCACAAGTCAAGTGAATTCCCCTCCATTCTGAGTGAATATTTGACATCTCCTGACAGAATGTAAGGATGATATTCTGATGAGTGTCTGTTTATTTGTACTGACTTGTTTATGTCCCATTAGTATATCAGATGATTCCCGTCGACTTATCCTTGTGCAATACCAACAGATGAAGTATGGAAATATACCATTTGATCCATACAAATGTCTACTTTATAAGATGATCGGTCGATGTGAATTACATTTGACAGATATTGCGCCAATCATAAGAACAACAGAGGACTATGTATGGCTACAGATGAATCTGGTAAGGGAGAACATGGATGAAGAAGGACATAGGGATGAGCAGTATAGATTAGTTGATTTCCAAGATATCTTGGTAAAAGCAGGGCCTAAACACTTTGACCCTAATGGACTCAATCCATGGTATTATTTCAAGATTCTGCTACTATCATTACAGTTTGAAAAGGTAAGAACTCGATTACAATAGATGGCCCGGTACTCACAATCAACCAGGCCATCAACTTCCTGTACAAAACAGATAAATTCAGGCTGGAGGCTGTTCACTTGGCCATTGTGTTTGCTTATTATGGTCTTCTTCGCATTCCAGATGAACCACGCACGAATACATATGATCTCTGTAAGCATTGTCAACCATCTGCTTCTAACTTGGACTGAAAGCATTGTTTCTTTGTAGTGATACTGGATAGACAGGGCAGAACAAGCCTCAATTTTGGTTATCTGATCAATCAATATGTGAGGATGTTTTTATCAGATGATCCTGACAATGCACTACAATATTTTTACCTATTGACATTGTACTCCAACATTGAAGGGCCCACAGTGGATGATATGACGATCCTTAGCCGAGAATATATATGTAGTTATGTTACAGGAATTCAGGATTACAAGGCTATTTTGGGATATAAATCGAATGCAGAAAGACACCCTGGATCACTTGACACATACAAATCATTGATTGGCATTGATAACAGTAAAGACACATACAGGGATGTCATACTCCACCCAATGGCCATTGAGTTCTGTAACCAGGGTAAATACAAGGATGCTGTATCCATTTATGAACTGAGTGGTGCCTATAATGAAGCATTGACAGTATTGAATAATCAACTCGACTATGCTCTCTACCGTCCTCAGCCAGATGAGTCACTTGAAGATAGAGAGAGCAGGAGGGAAATGGATGATGAGCTCATCCGCTTCTCTCTTTCCACACTGAGAAACTACCAGAATGATGTTCATATTGTACATCTTATCAACACAGAGATTCAATTGACACATCATATCCTACTCCAACTATTAGAGGCTTGTATTCGATACGAGAAGAACGAATTAGATCAGGCATTGGAGGTAACTATGGTAACTCACACCATTATTCTGAAACTCATCCATCCATTAGTTAATTAGATCAACTAAGCTAATCCCTATGGAGAATGAATATTTGGTTATCCAGCAACATATCACACAATTCAGCCAATATGATGAACTCATTCAAAAGCATATTCCTAGTATTATGTCCATGACCGTGGATATTCTGTATAAACTATGGGAATATTACTCCAGTCTAGCCATTGGACATAGGCAAGCATATATACAGGTAAAAGAAAGACATTGAGTCGGTGAGAAGTATGGGATAACTAATTTGGCTCTAATAGTTGATAACCAACCTCCGAAATGCGGTTGATTCAGTAGCAGCATTTGCAGGGTTACTTCAGTTCAAGATTCCCTCTGATATATTGGAGAAGATCAACAGGTAAAAATGACACACTGAATATATTATGTTGCCATAGTAACTCATATGACTCGTTGACAGGACAACCATCATGATGGTAACCAAGATCTGATATTGACAGATAATCATCGTAAAATAAACACCCTTCCATTTCGAAATTGATGGACTCTTTTCTTGTTTCCCTGAGAACTGTGTAACGTGTATTACAGTTTAGTCTTCTATTTTCTTAAGGACCTTAATTTCCCTATTTCCCTCCTTTCTCTCTTTATTTCAAATCTATTTATACTTTCATATGTTAGAGCACTTCTTATTATTACTGCTATTGAATGCAGTGTCTATACTGGCTGATATTCCTATTACTAGATACAATGGAGGTATGGACAGAGATGAATAGATGAAAGCAGTATAATAAATAACAGGGGAAATAGGTTGCACCATCATCAATCAGACTATTTATTGCTATGGAGGCACAGTCAACCAGAGGACATCTTCTGAGCACTATTCACTGGATGTATCCAGGGACTTTGTTATTAGTAAAGCTTATAATACATGGAGATCATTATCCCCTGAGAACTTCCAGTTGGAACCCAACAGTCTATTCTCTATTGTGGGCTTAAATGATAGTTATATCATCTATGGAGGCCTTGGATTCGGCACACCATCCATTGTACTCAAGAATATCACCACTCAATATTTTGTCAATAACAACACATGGACTTCGATTCAGAGTGGTGGAGTCACACCTAGGTAAGAACACCCAATAAATATAACTGATGATGATTATTGAAATGTAATGGAAATAAGTCGGGAGAGCACTGCCACATTAGATTCCAATAATAGAATATGGGTATGGGGTGGTATAAGGTGAGTGTATAGATCACATGATATGTTAACCTGCCTAATATGGATACTCTAGTGACAATACGACCATTCCATCATTAAATCTGACCAAGCAGTACAATAACACTTTCCAGGTGTTGGATATGAAGGTACTTTCTTATTTAGTGCATGAATGGGATGTTACTCATTCACATCCATAGAATCAAACATGGCTCTTTCCTGATATCGTTGTGCCCTCCTTTGTCTATCCTAGATTAGAACATACTGCCACATTATCATCCACGGGCAATTCCATATTCTACATTGGAGGGTTATTCAATACAGCCACAATCAATGGTAAAATAGCTGCATTCCCTATGAACCAGATTCATGAGTTCAACACAATACAACAAGAATGGACATTACATTATACTCAGAGTGATATTATCCCATCATCCAGAAGATTGCATACTGCCACTCTATGTAAGTAGATGACCAGTAAATGGCCAGGAAGTTATCTCATCTATAATATATTATTCCAGTACCCGAGAAGGATCTGATTCTGATCTATGGAGGTGCATTGACTGGTAAGTGTAGAAAAGAAAGTGTATGCCCATGACTAATAGGTGTGTTTCTGAAGATGCATCTGGGGTGGTCTCTGATTACTGCTATACATTGAATACTACTTCATTTGCATGGACTCCTATCACCATAGGCAATAGTGGTGCATATAATGGACCTGGACCTTTGTTTGGACATTCAGGTAAGAGTGTTTGTATTCACCTTATCAGGGCTTCATTATTTAACATAGTGTATAGCTGTATTGCATAATGACAAATCACTGTTCCTGTTGTTTGGAGTGGATAAGTTTGGATATCCCAGAAATGACTTCTTTGTAATAGACATTGTGAATTGGAGATACATAGACCATTTCCAGACAAAGGGTGACTATAAACTAGTCAATTCCAATATATCCATCAGTCCCAATGAGGTGATCGACACAACTGACTCTACTGAATCCTCATCCTCTCGTCGGTGCAGTCCCATTATGCTGTTTGTTCTCTCTGCCCTCTCTATTCTACTCATGTGTACATCATAATATCCTGTAATTAATTAATGCACATGTGTGCCCATTCACTAGAAATAAAAGTGTACACCAATGGTAGTGTTAACCGTTACAGAGGATGTAGTACTAATTGTATTGAGGCAATAAACATAAATTTGGGATCCGATGAATACACAAAATCAAACAGAAATAAAAATGGCCTGTTAGACACCTGTCAGTACAATTAGATATGGATTATTACTCTTATTATTTTTAATATGTTTATGTATAGATAGATATTCAGTTGATGGCTTTGGCAGACTTTGTCTTACTACGACTGTTGAAATAAGGTGAGTTATCAATACGAGTCATTATCACTGCTACTTACACATTCTTCTCGGTGGGTTCATCAGAGTCTTCATCATCACTGCGAGTATCTTCAGCATTATTGCCCCTCAATACCTTCATGATCACCTTGAAGATCATAGCAAACCAATAGAACATGAGCACATTCAATACCAGGAAGCAGAATACATACACTTTTTGTACATTGTGTGTGAAGAACTTGCCCTTCTCGGGTTCCCATTTCATATCAGTGTATATACTTGGTTCAACTATTATTATTATAATCAAATCAAATTATGTTTATAGACTCCACTCCAAATATCTAAATAGACTCCCCTCTACTTACCTATGAGAGATCGAGTGATAATACTAAACAGCACATGTCTGAACAATGGCCATGATATAGCAAACAGTCCAAATGTAATATCACAGATCACAGTGTATCCCATATATTTCAGTATCTTTGCCAGCTATTCATTTTCATTATATACGGAGTATGAACTCTAATTAGAAATGGGTTGAACAGATTAAGTGTAGATTAGACACTACTTACAGGCAGCAGAATATCAGAGAAATCCATACAACAGAGTACAGCATTACCAATACGTGTGAAGTTATTGACATAACTGCATCCAATCAGAGCAATTGTGATAACATGGTGTGATAACATAGCATAATGATCCTTTCTTCTCTTCTCAATATGGATTGTATACATCTGTTGAAACCAGAAAGACAGTTGCATCAAGTAATATGCCTTCATTATACCAGTAATGGGTGTGTGTGGGTAATCAATCCAGTATTGAGATGTGTCCATCCAATGGGGACTATTATACATGATATACTATATATAGAGAGAATAGACAGTATTACAGTGTATATAAATAAATATTAAATTAATAAGTATTGATCCCCCCAACTCTTATTTGTTTATTTTCGAATACTTACCATGCCTACTGACCAGAATACACTGTAGTAAGTGAATGCCCAGCTCTGTTCAGCAAATCTCTCCCTTTTGGAGTAAGGGGAAATATTGTATAGTTTGCCCAGTGGATGGAATAGGAATTGCATGGCAACAGCACGTAAGAATATGAATGCAGCAAACCAGAAAGCAACAAAGTAATAGTCACCATAGCCCTTTTCATAGAGACCCGGGGATACTTCATATGATAGAGTCAGACATTTCTTTGCATAGGGATCTCCCAGATAATAGGCAACAACCGTTGCTATGGTTAAAGCGCCCGATACCTCTATTCATAAAGGTGTGAATGGTGTATGATAGAGATCAGTGTGATTATATGTATACCTAATTCGAATTCTGATACGTAATCTTTAATAGACTTCACCTTTGATGCTTGCCCTTTCGATGCTGCCTTTGACAAGGCCTTATTGGATAATACTTTACCAGTGCCTGAATCTGTAGTCATGGTGACTGGAGTAAAGATGGGAGGGAAGATTGATCAAAGTATTGAAAAAAGAAGAAGAAGAAGTTAAAGGAGGAGGGGAGGGGAAAAAATTTAAGAAAAAAAAAAAGAGAGAGAAAGCTAAATTGGGGGTGTTTCATAGTTTGGGGGGGGGCTGATCGTAGGTTTATCGACAAGCCAAATAAGGGGAATAAGCTGAGATGAGATGGGTGGTTCGAAAGATGAGAGGCCAAGCAGTTTAATTAACTGTATATTCATACTCCGAAAGAACAGTGTTACTCACTCTTCTTCTCACTCTGGCATGGATAGCAAACACTTATACTACTTAATGAATTAAATTTCCTTTTTTTATCATTTATTCATTGCATCTATAATACACCCTTAGTGGAAGGTACATCATTGGATCCTGTTCTTGTTACTGCCTCACGTATAGCAACAGCCAATGATTTGAAGGCAGATTCAGCCCTGGATGGATAACAGGTTAATATCTCTCCTGTATATCTGCTGTTTCTTTACTTACTTATGATGGTCATTCACACCCTTCAATACATCCACATGGAGTGTAATACCTGCTGCACCAGCAAATGACTGCAATACATGAGGAATCATCTCAGTAGATAATGTTCCTACCATTTCACGCTTCAAATCGAGATTGATATCTGAACAAGGACGACCAGAGATATCAACAACAGATCTGGAGAGTGCCTATATTGAATAGAGAATGAGTTCCATATGCTTATGCCCGTGTATAGATATTCATATACTTTACTTCATCCAATGGACAATAAGCAAATCCAAATCTCTTGATGCCTCTGGGTGTACCAAGTGCCTCTTTGAAGGCCATACCAAGAGCAATACCAGTATCTTCAGCAGTATGATGATCATCAATATGGAGATCTCCCTTACATGTCAAGTTCAGGGACCAACCTCCATGCTTAGCAAGAGCATGGTACATCTATGTATGTTGTTTAGTCTTCAGTCTATTTATTCTTTGCGTTTCTCAACTTCAATTACATGATCAAGGAATCCAATACCAGTGTCAATATGAATCTTCTGGTCTAATTTATCATCCAGATTAATGAACACTTTGATATCTGTCTCATTGGTCTTTCGGGCCAAAGTAGCTTTACGGGCTTCCATTCTGTCTATGATCGAGTTGGACGGAGAGAGGGGAGTAGGGTTGGTGATTGTCATTTATTTATTTTATTTTTTTATTTCTAGTGAGGTTGTGACTATTGAATCCACCTAGAGTATTTTTTTATTTTGGCAGATATTGGATGTTGTTTGTGCCACACTCAAGAATTATTCGCCGAAGAAAGAGACATAGATTCAGGCTGACTAATCATCAGGATTCAGCACAGTGATTATGAAGATGCCCATACATTGACATAGTGTGTGTTGATAACAGTATAAAAGCATAAATAATCCCGTATACCGTCTACTAGACATCGACAGATGGATTACATATGAAATTTCACACACCCATAGACGGTGACTGCTCTACTCGAATTGACAAATATTCAATGCCTTACTTTCAATTACTGCTTACAAATGGGAATTTACCCTTCTATTTAACAAGGTTTGTTTTCCCCGCTTCCATCTTCTTCTCTTTCACTCCTCATTCATTGTATACTCTCATCCCTACTATGTCTGCTGTCGATCGCTTAAATAACATCAAAGGTCACTTATCTGGTAACTATCCTCAAGGATTATTAGCTGGTGAAGTGGCTATTATCACAGGTTCTGGGTAAGCATAAGAAATTAATCAAATATACAATGTTTACTTAATATATCAATGTAGACAAGGTATTGGTAAGAGCTGTGCTGAATTATTTGCCCGTGAAGGTGCATTGGTAGTAGTAACTGATATTGATGCTGGTAAACAAGAAATGAACTCTGCATAAATGAAGTGACACTAAATAATGACCCTTCCTTTATTTATAGCCAAATCTGATCAAGTAGCTGCTGATTTGAGAGCTGCTGGTTTACAGGCTGTCTCTATTCCTGGTGATATCATTGACCCTGCTTTCCCTGAACGTCTAATTGAAGGCACTGTCCAGGCCTTTGGAAAGATCAATCATATCGTCAACAATGCCGGCTTCACCTACGATGGCATGATCCATAAGATGACTGATAAACAATGGGATATCATGTTAGCTGTCCATAACACTGCCCCCTTCAAGATCTTGCGTGCTGCTGCTAAGTATCTCCGTAAGAAGGATGGCGAAAACAAGACAATCGTCAATATCTCATCTACCTCTGGCCTCCATGGTAATGTGGGTCAGGCTAACTATGCTACTGCTAAGGCAGGTATTGTCGGTTTAACAAAGACTGTTGCTAAGGAATGGGGTATTTTCGGTGTTCGTTGTAACACAGTTGCATTTGGCTGGGTTGATACTCGTCTCACCCGTGCTAAGGAATCAGGTGCCTCTATCGAGATTGATGGGCAGAAGGTAGCATTGGGTATTCCCACTGGTAATAAGCCAGCTGCCAAGGTCAACCTTTATGCTGATATCCCCCTTGGTCGTGCTGGTAACGCTGATGAGGTTGCTGGATCTGTCTTGTCTCTCTGTTCTCCTCTTACTTCTTATATCACTGGTCACACTCTTGAAGTGACTGGTGGACGTGGTATCTAATACCCAAAATAACAAATAAAGCCTCCATTTATCTGATAAATGCGTTTTTTATTTAAATTGGAGTCTAATAGGTTAAAAATACAAACGGGAATTCTAATGATATGAATGATACAAAGTTAGGGATAAAAGCTCTATTGCTTCTTAGACAATTGGGTGTGTGTTTCAATATCAGTGGCATCCCAGGGATAGACCAGCCATTGATCAGGCATTTCAGTAGCAGCAAAGTAGTTCTTTTTGATATGTTCGGGCAAATCCTTCTTCTTCTTCTTGAGCTTATTATGCAATACATACACACCCAACACTGTATTACTCTGTCCTGGCTTCATTCCCTTTCTGATCTCTTCTTCCTTGATATCTTTCTCAAGTTCGGCAATAGCATAGGCCAATGTCTGGCGAGTATCATCCACTTCGTCCACTACAAGAATACGGCGTCCCAAGAGAGATACTTCGGAATGGGGTGTTCCAAAATTAAGCCACTGTGTCTTCTGGACCTGGGTACCAGGCTTGTCATTGCTGTTACCCATTTCTTCGTATAAAGAGAGTCCAATAGCTTGAATAGGGATATTGCCTCTGCTGGTCTTTTTTAAGAATGTACGCAATATTCTGGCAGGAATAAAGCCACCACCCCCAATGGCAATCATAAGGTCAGGCTTGAATCCTTCATTGATATGGAAACGGTCTACTGACTGGCGGATGGACTCATGGATTTGGTTGTAACTAGACAAGTATGAGTTAATATCAATCAATGGCCGAGAATAAGGGTTATCTTGTTCTGAAGTAGAATAGAGTGTAGTTTGTTTTTACCTGATGTGTAATTTGGACATTCTATTGAGGAATGGGGGGTATGGTTGAGAGCAGAGACGATATTCTATATTTTTTTTTCTTTCTCCTTTTTTTTTAACAAATCCATTCAAGTGGCTTATCCCGTTCAAGAAGTCACATCAATGGGATTCTGTTTGTTTGGGTATGACACAACAACCATGATCAATGGTTACAAAGTATATTAAACCACTCTTAATGAGTGCACATCATTCATATTTCAAGTAATTTCGTCTATTCTGTTCGTTCTTATTAGTAGTGTTATATTCAGACTCGGCTGTTGATCATCCATACTGATGAATCGGATAACTATTTATGCATGACCATAGTATCCCATCATGGGCGTCTATCCATACAGAGGGGAACAATCTTTTATCCATTCTAATGTGGCTTATATATCACCTTCATTCTCGAGAAATGGACATGTGTTATGATAGCATGTTCTATGTATGTGTTACATCTCTGCCTCGTATAGCGTGTAACAGCAGATGAATGCCCATTGACCTTATTTGCACTGCTTATTTCCAATTTGGGAATTATATCAACATCCATTGTTATAAATGATAAGAAGTGAGTATACGCTGTCTATTTGAGTATGAATTATAAACATCTGATATTTATGGTTATGGCCTATGATTGGTTATATAGCCATAGAGTAATGTATCTATAGCAAGAATAGATATACTAGAGTAGAATATGCCGGAATGACATACCTATAAGATGAATAAAGAAGCATCTTTTATGCATACATAATAGGTTAGTGCAGTATAGATAGGTATTTGTCATAATAGATATATATCCGGCACTTTCTGTATATAGATTTGAATAACATAACCACTAATAGAACTGCAATGGTCATTATACGTGTATTCATTCTGCAGTCTGTTTGCCTTCCTCTGTTATTATGATCTTATTGTTTACAGTCGGAAGGTCGGAGAATAGCCAAAATAGATATTAGGGTATCTGTTGTATGAAAAATGAGGCTCATGTTTGTTATTTTTAATTTGTCTTCCTCATATTACCATTTACTCGTATGTAACTCGTGGTAATACATTACTTCCATACTCATACTGAAGAATTACTCCAGTCACACGATGTATTTATAACTAAATGGGCATTATCGTTGACTGTGAAGTTGTATATCTTGCACCATGTTGCACCATGAACAAGAGCTGATGGTAATATGTTTATTCTATACCATTCTTACCTCCCCCGTGATGATATCTATCCTGGTTATTATCAAGACCAAGTACATAGCCGATATACATATACAGTCAGGGCTTGTGGGATTTTGGTCGGCTTATGAATAAATAACTTTGTTACTGTCCATGATGAATAATAACACTTATGTTTACTGACAGACCCTTATTTAGTGTTAAGCCTCTTGGTTTATTCTAGAACTGCTCAGACATCTTACGGCTTTGACAATTCCTCCATATCCGATAAATGCCTTGGTCATTGAATTCTTGTTTGGAGCAGCTCTATTTGCCCCTTAAAAGAAATAACGTCAGAGATGTTATGGATACAGCGGATATCACCTTATTGTATTGAACTCTTTATTAAAAAGTGGGATCAGAAGTTGATGATCAGGTTAATATCAGGATCCCCTATTTAGCAAGTTGAAGCCTTACATCATCTATTGCCCATTACGCACTCTATTAGTGAATATAGAATACGCAGTTCTATGTTTACCGAATACACGAATGAAGTGTTAGTCATATTAGAAAGGACTCGTGACTTCATAGTTTATATAGAAATTTATTATGAGGGGACAATGACTCTTTTGGAGGAAGTGACTGTAATTGATTAAACAGTCTAGAGGTCATCTATGGATGTATCGAAAGAGCATAAGGCTTCTAAACTCTGCCTTCCCACCCCCACCTCCCCTCTCCCTTCACCCTCACTCGGGGAGAGTTCAAATAAAAAGGCTTTCGGGCAATCATTATATTAATAAACAAGGGATTTCTGCGCATAAGAATATAAGAGGCTAGTTGGCTGATGTTTCTATATCTATACTCTCAGATGAAATCGCTAGTGCTATTCATTGCATACCTCATACATATTTAGAGTCGATTATGCATAGTTCTCTCTTTGTTCACACAGAGTAATGAAGCATTCGACACCAGGGTTCAATGCCTATCAAGACAATAGTAGTTAAAAGATCAGATCATCAAAGATAGGGGCTGCTGATGTCTTGTTCCGAATTCTCTTGTTAGATGATGAATTGAACAAAAGACAATAATACGGGTCTCTTCGGAGCATTGTTACTGATATTATTGTATATGGATGTTCTCAAGTGTAAAATAGCCGAAAATGGTCGATCAAAGTGCCTTAACATACTTCCTAGGCAGTAAAAAGATAAGTAACATTCTCCAGCCATTGTCATGCCTTTCTCTGCCATCTCTCAAGTAGTAACGGTGAATTGATGACCGATCCTTTTCAACATCCTTTCGCCTCCGCTCTCTTCTTCAGTATAAATACCAACACAAACCATGATATTTCACTAGCCGACATAAATCCCACAGGCCTGACTGTATAAGGAAATACAAATCGGACAGGGGGTGACCTAAATATTCCTCTGCTCTGTCTGGTATTGGAAAACGTGAACGGAAATATTTCCCAATTGTTTACGGTAAGCGGAGATCTTTTATCCCCCTCCCCTCTTTTCTCCCTTCTATTTATATATAAGTTGATACCCATTATTTAGGTTTCTCCCTTTTTTTCTTATATTTTCTGCTTCTCTCTTTCTCTCTTTCTTTCATTTACCATCTTGCTCACTTATTGATACCAATAAGCACGCACACACACACACACACACACACTCTCTTTCTTATTAACAAAGTATATAGTCATTCTATCTATTTAATCTATAAATAACCCACACTCACTCAAATACAATCTCTTGGTTGCGCATTTTGATACTTTAATTGCATTAATCTATCATCAACATATACATTTCTTTGTATCATTTTAGTTGAAATCACAAATAAACAATTATGCCTCTTGAAGAACAAATAGGCGAACCCCGTAGAAAGAGAGCAAAGATTGTCAGTGCTTGTGGAGAGTGTAGAAGGAAGAAAACAAAGTGCAATGGTGAACAACCCTGTAGAAATTGTGAGAAATCAAGAGTAACCTGTGTTTACCCATCTTCATCAAACGATGACAAGAGAAATGTACCCAGTAAGGCTGCTTTAGAGGCCATTGAAGAGAGATTAAAGACGATAGAAGATATGCTACGTACGATCATTAAAGCACAGAACATACACTCATTAGACATGGATCCTGCAGTCAATTCCTTTTTACACAGAGACTCCAAATCCTCTACTTCTTCCATTTCATCTCCACCTCTACAATCCCTACCACAGCCACCTCAACACCTGTCACGAACACCCCCACAGCCCACTTCACCTTCCCAACAAAACCGACTTCCTTCCATTCGCAGTCTATCCGCCTCTTATTCGAGTGAACCCAAATTAGATCACAGTGATCTACCACCACTAGGCTTCAGAACTTACTCCTATTCTCCCAGTAAATATCAGCTGGAAAATGATGAATATCTGAAGAAGCGTAAACGATGAATTCTATATGATATGAAATGACTTGTCTATTTATATAATACACTGAAATACATATACACAACTGTATATCATATAGATTCCATTTGTAATTAGACATTATTTATGAACAATCTGTGCATTATTAACAGTTATATGTATTCAACCATTACTATTACTATTACTATTACTATTATTATTATTATATTATTATTATTATTATCTAATTCCTCCCAATATAAACATACACCCATCACATACACACTCACTCACTTACACTCCTCCCTCAAAGATATAAACACAATTGATATATCACCACATCTTATTTATATATTAAAAGAAAGAAAACCCATTTATATACACACATATAAATGTCATATTTATTCGTATTATGTACTCTATCCCCCCACCCTCCCCCCTTTAAATACTTCTATTATTGATTATAGATAGAATGGATTGTATTCAAAAAATAAATTATTATCATTACAAGTTGGGAATATAGATCAAGTAGAATAGACAGTGTCCATCACATCTTTTAAATATTGAGTAAATCTATAGACATCTATATATCTATTGTATAAAGGTGTAGGGGCCACTCTGATCACTGTGGGTTTACGCTCATCCACGATAATCCCTCTTGATTTGAGTCCATGATAGACATCCATCATTTTATCAGGGAACTCCAATGACATCTGACACCCACGCTGCTCCACTTCAGAAGGAGTTAGGATACGAATCAATCCCTTTTTGAATTCATTCTCTAATACTGTATACAGTAACTTCTCCAGATAACATGTCAAAGCAATAGACTTCTTTCGTAACTCATCAACACCACCTGCCTCCTCAAATAACTGCAGTGATCCCAACAATGACACTACAGTAAAAACACTAGGATTACTCATCTGATATCCGGATGCACCTTCACTGGGCTGAAACTCTGGAATCATTTGGAATCGATTTTCTTTCTGATTACCCCACCAGCCAGCATATCTTGACCATATTGTTCACATCAGTTTCATGACATGCTATATACAATCCTTCCTTACCTTGGTCTATCATAGTCATTCTTGTATTTCTCGTGGATAAACAGCCCTCCAATTCCACCTGCACCTGAATTAAGGTATTTATATGAACACCAACAAGCAAAGTCTACGTTCCAATCATGCAATTGAAGTGGTACATTGCCTGCTGCATGAGCAAGATCCCATCCAACAATACATCCCTAAAACAAACATATATTAGCTAGTTCATCTATCCCATTCACAAGTGCGACTTACAGCTTCATGTCCAGCCTTGGTTATCTTTTCCATTTCAAAATACTGTCCTGTATAATATTGTACAGCTGAAAACATAACCACGGCAATCTCTTTATCCTTATTGAGTAACTCTATAATATCCTCTGTACGGATGGTAGTCTCTCCAGGTCGTGCTCCTATTGTCAAAAGTGCAGTATTTGGATCCATGCCTCGTGACTGAATATGTGATACTACAGCATACTGAATTATCAACAGTCAATTATCACTGGACTAAAACAATGTTATTCTTAGCTTACATGATCTGATGGAAATGCCTTCTTCTCTATCAGTATCTTGTACTTCTTCTCGGTTGGTCTATAAAATGACAGAAGCATTGAATGTATATTGGAGGTCAAGGTACTCATGGCTGTCACTTCACATGGCTTTCCACCTATCATATATAAAATCATCAATAACATGATTGCTACCCACTCCATGTTGGTCTTCTTTTTTTTTTACCCACTATTTTAGCCAGTGATTCTTTCACGACTTCGTCTATAGTGACCCATGGTCTTCCTTTGGGATGATCCCAGTGACCTTCTACTCCTCTGATGATGATGGATCAGAATAAATCATATTTACACATATAACTCAATCACATACTTTTGACCCCAAACAGCCAGTTCTTCCATAATCAAAGCTCGAGATCGCTTGGGCATCAAGCCAAGGGAATTACCACACAAGTATATAGATTCTTCATCCACACCAGTATCTACTATTGTCCCTTTAAGATGATGACATTCTATCCATATTTATTTATTTTTCAGTTACCTTGAATCGGCTTGTCTCCTGACACATCCACTTTCTTTGGAATGACAAATTCATCTCGGAATCTCGCCAATGTGTCCTGTGCATCCAATGTGACAGCATAATCCATAGATAAAAATACACTCTTCTTTGTGACAGTGGTTGTTTCTCTTGATACACTTTTTGTCATCACTTTAGTATAGAAAAGAGGGTTGGACACAATATTTGAAAATAAATAAAAAATAGAGAAAACGGGAAGGGGGTTGAATAAATAAATAAGCTGTTCTGGGATTAAAAGTTAGGCATCGTTGGGCAGGCACAAATGGGTGAATGAAGGGTGGTGGTGAACAGCAGTGTTATGAGAAGGGAAGTATAATGTATTCAAGATGTTGGTGTAAATATACAGTGAAGCTTATAATTATGAATGACCATCACTTGGAAGTTGGTGACTCAAACTCCAACTTAAGACACTGACTGTAGTTCTATTCATTCGATTTAAACATCTGAACTAGTAAATAGAACATCCAATACTGCTTGGATGATGCTTGTTTATCAACCACATCATGTATACTTACTTCACCTATAATTGGTTCTTCGATTGGCTTATTTCAATCACATCCCATTCCTTCAGTTATC
This sequence comes from Pilobolus umbonatus, assembly GCA_025528865.1. NCBI lineage: Eukaryota > Fungi > Mucoromycota > Mucoromycetes > Mucorales > Pilobolaceae > Pilobolus > Pilobolus umbonatus. The sequence continues at coordinate 510,229 of JAIXMH010000006.1, forward strand.
ACTCACTTTTCTTATTTCAGAGTGATCACAGTCTCTATACTAATGAATTATGGGAATGGGTCCACATACCCTTTATTTAAAATGAGCTGGATCCACAACCCGTTGATTACAAAACAAAAGCATGAGGGTTATTAGTCCTAGCTTTGTATTTTTTATTAAATTATTCTAAGAAAAATAAATTTCATATAAATACACCAATCTTCATACAACGGATCATTGAGGCGAAGGTTGATATGTCTTCTTAGCTAATTTGTCTGGTGGATCAATATTGCAGCATATTGATTACTGGATAAATTAAGACTAAAGCCCATGACCAAACCCCATCTTCTATGCGTCAATGTCAGAGAACGAGAGCTGTATATCTGTGATTGGAATGGCTGAGTGCTCAAGATGCCACATATCACCCGAAAAACTTTTACACAGTTCGCCTATGCTCATCTCCTCCTCTTGCCATGGTACAGTTGTACAGAAAGAGGGCTGGTCTAATTCCATCGACTGGTAATCCAGAGTGTTTCTGAGTGATGAACAGTAACTGTTGGAGTCTGATGATACTGTACTGAAGCTGCTGAATGAATATGCTGGCGAGGCAGCCCCTGGATCAAGAATTTGTGGGCGACAAAGATGCTCATCCAGCACAGATTCAAGATAATCACACCACGCCATCTTATCGTAGGAATTATCAGCTTCAAAATGAAAATTCGTAAGATTGGTGGTGGCAATAGAACAGGTGAATTGAAGTGGCTGATCTTTATATGCTTTTGGACTATCGATGATCTTGCAGGTGTTCCTCGTGCTATCTTTAACCAGCTTCAACCACTCCTTCAGTTTCTTTTTCTCAAGAGGCGGGATAATCTCCTTCGATACTGCTCTGTTGATGATGGTGAGTCTGCCAGGTGTATGTAGCAGCTTGAACCTTGTATTAGGCGATATGCCATAACAAGATTTCTTCTTTGGCAAGGACCCTCTTTCTCTCGATTTCTTTTTACTACAGACCTATCCGTTATACATACTGTCAGTTTCCCCATTCTCTATATCGAATGTCTATCTAGATATTTACCTTCGTGCAGATAATCAAGTTGTTGAACAGAAACACATAGGCTCTGAAATCTTTCTTTTTTTTAATGGAAAATGAACTACCTTTTCTTCTAAGGGCAGGAATGTTAAATGAAGAAGTAGCCATTGAAATATCTGAGTCACTCGGAATCGGGGACAAGGACTTTTTTGTAGTTGGGATAAGCTTAAGGTATCCTTCATAGATCAACCTTCTTCCAGGTTCCACCAAGTTAATCCTCTTCTCTTCAAGACCTTCGATTCTGGATGCTAAACTCTCCATTTTGGCAAGGGTTTCTGCTTCCTCTTGTTTTTCCTCAAAATACTTCAACATGTTATCAAGCGCATTCAATGTATATTCCACACCAGGCTTATCATAGTGGAATATAGGCAAACAATCAGATAAAGACTATGTATATAGATAATAATCATAATAAAAATAGTTAAGATAATCGATAGTCTCATATGACTGATTAATTACCTTGAAGAAGAGTGGATACTTCATTATCCTTTGCATTGGTTTCAATAGATAGGAAGTTAATGGGAGACTCTTGAATTCTTTCCATAGAGATCGACGCTAGGATGATGATTACAGTGGTTAATAACTCAATTAACAGGAACATATTGCACACCGATATTTACAGATATAAATTTTCCGAGTTCATCCTGATCCTGTATACTGGTTGTAATGATATGGGTAACTTTTTCATAGTTGGTGAGATAATTTGTGTATAATTGCAGCTTCTCTTTCTAATAATATCCCTGGTATGATTAGCATTGCTTTGAATTCACAAGACAGATTACACTTACAAAAGAATCAAAGATGGGCGTGATTGAATAAAGCATAGGATAACTATCAGCTTGATAACATTTGAACTCCTGGTATGGATGTATGAAGGTGAGATGAATTCAATGCAATTTGATATGAATGGGTATGTTTACCTTTAGTAAATCCAAGTGAACATGTAATATTTCCGAGAGATTCGTGAAGAAGCATTTGAGTAGGTCGCATAAACCAGCCCATTTCAGGCAGTCTTCGATAAACACCTAGGAATAAAAATATCAGCTGTCCATGTTTATCATTGTCATATATGGAAATTTATGTACTGTATTCAGTTAGTAGGGATTTTTTTTTGTTTTACCTTATAAATCAATACCAAATCATCGACATAGATCTGTTCGGTGAGGATGATCTCATAGAGGATCTCTTGACATTTGATGTCTTTGGGAGACAGTCTTTCTAATATATCTACATTGTACTCGATACTCTCTTTCCATGTACGTGGCAAATGATCTGCATGTATTATCTCGGGAATAGTGTCAGAAAAGTAATAAGAGCTGAGGGCATTCACAGATATGTTGATGGATAATGCCTGATGGGGTTCGTTATCGGTATCTTCACCTGGAAGATGTAAATTATCCGGTACAGCCGTCCCCTCTGGTTCGCACACTGTAATTTTGCGACCACTCATAATAGCAACTCCTTTCATGAATTCCTTGCTCTTCTTTAGTATGCGAGAACCCTTGATCTCGTGCAATTTCTTTTTGATGAGTCCTTGGGCTGGTTTATTTGACCAGGCTAATCTGGAGGAAGTGGGTTTGGAAGGGGTTTTGTTGACCATATTAGTATAAAAGAGAAGAAGAAGGAAAGAAAAGGTAAATATGGATACATTTATATATGAAAATGAAGGCATACATCAGTTCGTATTCTGTCTTGATGAATTTAAATTCATTCAAGTGGTGAAATGCACTGAGGTATTGATATGCTGATAGCAATAAATATGAATAATGTTGAAGTTGGTAAATATGTCAAGTGTCCAGGTATGAAGATATTTTAGGTGGTTGAAAAGTAGAAAAGAAAATTCCCTAGAAGCAAGAAAGAGAGAAAAGAACAATTAAATACTCACCGATTCTTGTTCCTTTCTGATTTACTCCCCCTTCTTTCTCAAATAGGCCATCCATTGTCTCTTTGTGGCAGTTTGTTACCCTTTTCCTGATGGATGGTACCACTCTTGATACAAATAGAGTATATATTTAGATGGTTGGATTAATAAAGTGAGATGGTCAATGTGGGATCTTGAATTCATTACAGAAGGACGTTACAGCCTTCTGCATTGGTATTCACCATCTGAAATGATCATTTTACGGTAATAGAGGGAGTAATACAGTGATAAATACTTGCTGATATAAATAGAATCTACTGGGTGCATTGGGTATCTGCCTTATGTGCTCTTTTGTACACGAAACTTATATCACACCATAAAGTTCATGGCGATGGTGGAACTGAAATTGAATATCAATCTAGAATATTATTGGCACAGAGGACATCCATTGCATAAAGAAAGAGTGTAAACAAGTATAAATAAGTAAATAAAGTTAAGTTCATAAAGAAACAAGGTCTCCGGAGTAAGAGGCAGATGCTGTGAACCAGAGTCAAAAGTGCTTCTGGTAGAGCATCTGTCCTCATACAACAGATAATGAGCAATCCATGATGCTATGCATTCTTTTTAGAGGTTGATTGTAATAATAGCATTACCCTATTTCAGTATTCAGCTTCATAGACACGTTCAGTACCACATAGAGACTATTGGCGGTGTGGAACCTTTGTTTTCATTATGCCGGTTATATATTGCTTGTAGTATGAACATACATTCTATGTTAAAGGTCCTATTTGACAAGGGATCATATGTGTATTGATACAATGGTTTTATTTGCTCTATCTACTAATATACAGTGTCTTTATTCTATAATGATCGAGAAATTGTTCTTTCCTCCACCAGCTTTCTCGTTGACCATCTTCTTCTTCCATGTGATATGCTTTGTGTTTGGTTTACTCATCAACTCAAATAGATAATATGCCAGCTTATTGGAGAAATGATGCTTGATACACTTGGAGTAACCAATAGACTCCATCATGGATAATAAATAGTCATGTGTCATATACCTGGAGTTATTGACACAGGCAACAGGGACGACTAAGAACAGATAATGTAGTCGGTGAGTGTTGTTGGGTGAAGTTAAGAAATCTCTACTGTGTATTAGCATTTGACCTATGTGATGTTAATAAAGTGTCAAAAGAGTAACATATCAAGCATTACCTCTCTCTCTTGGATCCCCTACAAAGTTAATGACCAAACTAAGAGAGACAATATCAAATCTGTTCTTGTCTTCGGCAGGAGGGACCATTTTCAAGAAATCTTGTTTCTGTATATCCTCATGTTGTGGATTCAGATCGATGGGTTTGGCTTTCATCCAAGAAGAATACAGCTTATAATTGTCAGGGGCAACTGCACCAACATCCAACACTTGGAGGGGTTTGGTCGAGTTGTCCAAGGTCTGTTTACATTCAGATTTCAGTGTCTGAATCAACCACTTGGAGGAATTACCACCTCTTTCGTTACTTTGTCCTAGTTGTGAAGCCTTTTGATACCAGTCAATACCGCCCATATCCTCCATTTCTTTTTTTATTTCATTCTGTCTCGTGATGGTTGCTAATGATGAAGGTATAGATTGACATTTGGCCAGCTCTTTATTTAATATATGAAATCGACGTATAAGACGAGCAGTTTCCACTCGTGAGTGCCTAAACTGTGCAGTCGTTGGCTGTATTCTTTGGGTAATAGGTATCTTCTTCTTCGGCTTCTTTGGCATCGGGTGCAAATTTTATTTTAAATCAGTTGTAGGGAAACCCGTCCTTCCAACTGGCTTAACAATCTGTCCCATACCCTATCCAGCATTTTGATTGGATAAGCTGATTCACTACTCCAGTTATTATTTTATAGGGGAGAACTCCCTTTATTTGCTCCTATCTTCAGCATCCATAATCCTTGGAAACATGGCAAGTAAGAGGATAGCATTGACTCTTTATTCTTCTAGTACATGTTCTCTATGTACTACAGCTAGAGAGAATATACTGAGAGTACAGAAGAAGGTAAATAGGGACTGTGTTATTGGTATGCACTCACTGATCAGTTCCATCAGGTACCCTTCAGCTTGACAGTGTTAGATATATATGAGCCTGAATGCCCAAAAGAGTTCCATGATAAATACATATTCGATGTTCCTGTATTGCATATGAATGACAAATTCTTGATGCAGCATAGAGTACCCGAGGAATCACTATTAGAAGCAATTAAACTATATGAGACTACTGGTAAAGTCAACCCCAAGTATTAAGAAAGTGCCTGTCAAAGTAGGGTTCTATCCTCAAACAATAATGTACAATTCATCATAGAGACTGTCTATACAAAATAAATACTAGTACAGAATACATAAGATAGAGGAGAAGAGAGTGATATAAGTATAATATACACTCTCCATATTAATATACATCTCTATATCACTATGTATACTCGTGTATGTATCCATTATCCATGGTATTGTTTTCTTACTATTTATTCTACAGTAGGAATCATATAACTGCTTTCTATGAGTCTTGCTTGTATCTCACTTACTTGCTCACTAATGATATTAAGTGTAACTTCTTGTGAATATGAGATCACCCTGTGATACACGATATATTCAGGGTAGATAACTTCATTAACATGAGCATCTATTTTATGAATCCATCTCTTCTCCCTTCTTCCCTCTTTCCTATCTAATTCTCTCCAATCTTTTTCTCTTTAATCACCTTCCACCCTCCTTTATGCATCTTTAATCTGCTGTACACATCTCTACCTAGTGACACAAATACTTGAATAGATTGCAAGTAGAAGAAAACCAAGTAATAATAGAATGACATCTAAACAAACACCCAATATATCAGAGGCAAAGTTAGCACGACTGCTAGAGTATAATAGTACTGTAAAAGAGAAACTGGATATATCTATTTTATCCATATCAGAGGCATCTACAAGGTTTGTTCACTCTGTTATGTCTGTCATCCAATCATAGGGAGCTACTAATTATATTATGCATTCAAATTGTTATGAATACAGTATAATAGACTTCTGTAATAGAACACTAGATCCATTAGTTCCTTCCGTATGGGGAGTGCAGAAAAGACCAGCCCTTTCACCTTCAGGAGATGATGTAGGATGTTGTGCTATCATATAAGAATGTCTTGGAAATAGATTATTCCCATAGACATCTGGTGTGATATATACGTATATAGGAATATTTTTACATTATTACTCATAAATTAATGATAGTGATGCCTCAATTCAAAGAGACTGTTTATAGTGTGAATATACACTGTATATTAGCGAATGAAACAATGATCTTTCATGCATGTATGAATGCAGTGAACTGATGAATAATTGTATATAACACATGTAGAGCTTGTTACTCTATTCTATGAAAAAGGGACACTAAGGACTGTATTCAAGAGAGAAAAGGGGAGGAAGGTAACAGAAGGATGTCCTTTTTATAGTTTTCATTTAATTGGGATGATAGTACTTCATGTTTGAGGATATTAAGTTACCAATGAGAAGAATTTTACATGGAATAGAGTTTCAGGGAGTTTCATATTTTCAGAAGGATAGGAGAAGAAGACAGTCAAAGTGTTTGCAGGAGTGGTACAAGATGCATGGAGTTTAAGGAGAGCTTGTTTACTCACGACGGCTATGATTCAATTGGCTGTACTCTATTGAACTCTATTCTGTATGAGGTCAATACTAGCAGCACGATTCTATTTCAAACGTGGGAGAGTACTATTTGATTATGTCAGTTGACTTCTGTTACATTGAGCAAAGGGATCGTGGGCATCCTAAATATCTACACTGTTACATTGTTCCCTCTTCATATTGTGCCCAAGTGTCTTTATTTTATATTTAAAAGACCGCTTGAATTCATTACCTATCTCGTCCCTCCTCTTACCCTTCTGTACTGTGTATTGACCATGGAAGAACTTGTCAATCAAGTGCTATCAATCGACAGTTCCAATGATCCAGATGATATTCGATTAGACTTGGAGTACACCAAAAGTGTTGAAGTGACTCTGAACAGGATCTTCGATGGCAAAGTAACATAGAATCTAAATGTCATTCAACTAATCGATATTAACTGTCTGTTTCCATAGTTCCTGGAGGGAATAAATAGAAATACGGTAGCCAAAGAACTTATCATACTAGATTCTGATGATGAAGATACACTGGACTATTCTTAGTAGGTATATTTTTGTTGGAGATACTCTTGTAGTAACTAGATCTACATTAAGCTCGAATGGAGATCTATCCATGGACAAACCACTCGACCAAGGGAATAAGAAAAGAGTGGACTATTCTCTGTACGTATGATAGACTGGCATGGATACTCTTATATTGACTCGATCTGTCTTTAGCTGGAATGATGATTCATCTATTGATGAGCTACTCAACAGTGTTGATAATGAAAATACACTGGACTACTCTCTGTACGTATGAGTATACTGGCACTGATACTCTTCTCTCTTATTAACTCTATCTATCTTAAGCTTGCATGATGATGTCTCTATTGATAAACCAGTCAACAAAGATGATAACAGGACAACACTGGATTATCCTCAGTATGTATTATAGTATGGGCACAGATACTCTAGTCTCTTATTAATAGACTCAACTTAAGATGGGATAAAGATGTATCTATTGATGAACCATTAAAGACCGATGATGGTAAGGAGGATATAATCGATTTATGTTCAAAAGAAGAACTTGATATTGTATCGACAGGAGAACCTAGTAATTATGATCTTACACTCTCACCTGTCAAAGTATATGACATTGATGAGCCTCTGCTGTCAGAGGATGATTTTTTCAACGAGTTATTATCAATTCCTACCAAGAAACACAAAAGATTACCTTTAGTAGAGAAAAGAGAAGTAGTTGATAGAAAAGGAAAGGGAAAAGCAAGCGATATTGATATATTCGAAGTGAGCGATGAAGATGATATATCGATGCCAGTTGAAATCTCATTAAAAGTATGTGTACACAAAGGATTCCCTAGTTTGTGTTTACTCAACGCCCATTGATATTTATCAGGAAAGGAAAAGGCAAGAGAAGGCAGAACAAAAATCCCAGAAACAAAAGATGCTGGAGGAAAAGAAATTGAAGAGGATGGAGCAGATGAAGCAGAAACAGGAAGAGAAGCAAAAACGCCTGTTGGAAAAAGAGAAAACAGCACATTTTGAAAAGGAAAATAGGTTGAAGAATAATAGGAAAGAGACATTGAAGGAGATGATTGTGGATATCCACCCTGATTTTCTTTCAACACCAACGGGTGAAAGCGTACAAAAGTTATTAACTGAAAGGGAAGTAACGATTCAACCATTAGCGGCATCCTCCAAATACAGCCTTAGTTGGAAAAGAAAATGCACTGCTGAATGGAATGCAGATTCACAAACATTTATACCCATTTCTGATACGAAGATTGAAGAAGAAGCATGCCTTTTGGTATACTTAAATACGGACCAGTTTGTTCAAGCGATACAATCAAATACACTAGATACACGTATAGATTCCATACAACAGGCATATCCTAATCATCAAATTATGCTTGTTATTGAAGGTTTAGAAGCATACTACAAAAAGCAATCACTGATACAAAAGAGGCAGTTTCAATCACAAGTACTTGAGAGTCTAGGACCAATGCTGGATGGAAGCAGCAGTAGCAGTAGGAAACGAAAGAAAACGGCTGATATTGAGCTAGGCCTTAGTCAGAAATCAATTGAGGAATATTTAGTACATTTGCAACTCATAAAGAAGGTAATGCATGTCTGTACAAAGGATGGAGAGGATTCGGCTAGTTGGATAGAAAATTTCACTGCTGATTTGGCTGTAGGACGATATAAGTAAGTATGGATAACTGCCATGAAAGCATGAATAGCTGAACATGGTTCATTTATTATAGTAAAAAAAACCTTAACCAAGCCATCAAAGTAATGAAAAGTGGAACAGATCCCAATGATACTTATTTCAAAATGCTGCAGGAAGTTCAACTATGTACCCCTGCCATTGCTAACAGTATAATAAGTGAATATCCCACATTAAATTCTCTGCATCAAGCTTATGAGAACGAACCACCACATAATAGGGGATTGATGCTTGCTCATTTGGAAGTAAGATAGGAAGATACTTTATAAATAGCTATATGTCTCATTGATAACATATATATATATAGGTTCAAAGGAGTGTTGTTCGGGCCAGAGACAGGACTATCAATAGAGTAATGTCCAACAAAATATATAAGTTATTCAATAGTGAAGATCCTAATGAGGAAATTTCATAAGATAGAGATAGGGTAGATTCCCAAATTGCATTGTATAATGTCTGTAAATAAAGTATCGATACAATAGTAATAGATATGGTATATTTTCTACATTTTATTTTGAAATAAGGTGTACACAATACATTAGATAAATTCATTAGGAAAGATACACCATAAACTGGCAGGTTTCCAGACATATCCGGGTTCTTTCTTCTGGATAGGTATATTAAAATTCGAAGTCTGATCGAAAGGCGTTAATATTACGTTGATCACATTGGTGAGCCAAATCTTCACGATTCATGCTATGAACATCAACAATCAAACAGTTAGTCAAATTGATAGGTAGAATATATTAGAAGGTACTTACGTCATCATGAGCATACGAAGACTTTCCCATACATTATCGCTCATACCATTAGACATGTTCGGGTAGTTGCCATTTCCATTCATTCTGGATGAGCTACCAATGTTATTATCGTTACTGCGCTGGAGAGCCAGTGCAGTCAATAAGTGTTCAGCTGCTTCTCTATGTTGGTTCAGATTGATACAACTGATGGCCAGATTATAACGTGCACGGACATAGTTGGGATTTATTTGAAGAGCATTGAAATAAGCATCTATAGCACTCATTGAGTCCCCTGAATTAGCCAATGTGGCACCGAGTTTATTCCATAATAGATAGTCTTGGGGTTTACTTGCAACGGCTGCTCGGAAACAGTCGATTGCCTTTTCATATTCTTCTGATACGTTAAAAAGTACACCCAATCCGACTTGGACATCTGGATCCATTTCACTTCCAGGAGAACTCCTTGCTGCTTCTAAGAACATGTTGGTGACATAAGCATGTCGGCCTTGTGCATTGACCTGCTGGCTTTGCTGTTTATTGGTCAAGTGTCTATAATGGTCATGGTTAGCCAGCCATTGCTCAAGAGCCTCATAGGCATCGACACGGCAATTCTCGTTGGTGTAACTAACTGCTAATGCTAACCAGGCATCTAATAAATTAGGGTTGATCTTCACAGCTTGACGAAGTGCAGCAATGGCAGCAGCATCCTTTTCATTCTCCTGCTGTTTCTGCCCTAGCTGTCCCCATGCATTAGCATCTGAAGTCTGTAACTGAACTTTAGCCTCCAAAGCTAGTATGGAATCAGCCAGGTCAATGTGTTCTACATCATTTATAGCCTGGTGATTTATCAAATATGGGTTGCGTGTGTCAAAGTGATAGGTGTCATATTCGGGATTAGTTGCACGGTAACCCAAGCCAATTTCCGGCTGAAATGATTCCCAATCTTTTTGCATATTATCCCATTCCTTATCTTTTGCAGACTTCAGGTGTTCAATGTTTTTATTATACTGATCTATCCATTCATCTGTTTCTGTTCCTCGTCCGAACAACTTCTGTAAGCGTTCCATCTCCTCGCCATCGTGCTTACTGAATTCAGAGGTCCAGTCTCCCTGTTGATGAGATTGGCTCTGCTGATTTTGGTGAAATTCTCTTGACCAATCACTCTGTGGTCTTTGAGCAAACTCACCGGCCCATTTACCCGAACCACTTGCCTGTTTATTGAAATCGTCGGCCCAGCTTCCGGATGTTCCTGTCTGGAATTCAGAACTCCAGGAGGCCTTTTGAGTTTCGACCATTTTGTTTCCTTGGATGGCCACTTCACTGTCCCTTAATTTTCTCATCAAACTCATAAACTGGGAATTCTTGAACTTGGGATTGGCTTCGACATCAACAGAATCCAACAACATAGCAGCAGTCCTTGACAATGCTTCGTTATCATTATTAGCAAAAACTGCCTTATTCTCCTCTTCAAACTCTGTTGCCCATGATTCTTGTGCTGCAAACTCCTGTTCCCAATTGACAGCAGTATTCTGCTTTGCCTGTTCGAATGCTTGTTCAAAAGCAGCCTTCTCACTCTGATTCAACACTGGATTGGCATGGATGTGTTGATAAGAATTGAATTCTTCCTTCCAATCGCCTGCAACTTTGGATTAATTACCCAGAATATATTCTCAATAACAAAATCAACTTACCCCTCTGTGCTTGATGAGTTTGTTGATATATCTGCTCAAACTCATCAAACTGTTGAGAACCATGGTTGGGTTGATGTTGCATAAAGTCATTAGCCCAATCAGCAGGTTGTCCCTGGGGTTGAATACGCTCTAATTCATGTTGCAATCCATGTAATTGGAAAGCACTCTTCTGTCGCTCGAAGTTCATTTCATCTCTGAAGAATTCATCTGTCAACTGTTACGGATGTTATAGAGTAAGTAACATAACCAAGAATAACACATTCCGTGTTACCTGTCTATCTGTAAAGGGTATATTGGCTGTAGGTCTACTACGGAAAGCAGCCTAGAAAGTGATGTGTCATTAAGTGTGGGTGCCTTATACATATCACTAGTGTATACCTTTGAACTCTCGGCTTGTGGTTGATCAGCAAACCTATCCTGATAACAGGTCCATATTCAGCATAGAGTCATGGGTAATATGAGTTTCATTATTCTTTTTTTACCTGTTGAAGTGATCTGTCTTGTTGAAATTGTTTCAATAGACCAGACATTGGGTTGACTGGTCCACAATCTGATCCACTGATGAAGGACATAATGACTTGATTCTATAAATAACAGTAAGTATAAGGGGAAGGATGTTCAAGTGGTTAAGGTGAAGAAAAAAAATGGTTTGGTTTGGCTGGAAGGTGATAGATGGGGGGGGAAGTTTATCCAGTTGAATCTTAGCATTGGTTCACTTTTGAAGTACAGCCACAGCCATTCAGTCATCTCATGTGAATTTATTGATGAGGATTACATAACATTGTATTTCATTCAATAAGCAGTAGAGACAAGGGTGTTGTACTCATATAAATGAAGGACATGTAAAATAGGCTTAGAGTAGGATAGGCATGAAGAGTCCTGTTCTTACACTATGTACTACTTCCCTTAATATAATACGACAACATGGGTAGATCGATTATTTTTATTTATAAGGGATATATCTATATTCTGATTATCTTAATGCACCATCCAATCGAATGATGGAACCATTCAACAAGGGCATAGTAATTACACTAGACACCAAGTCGGCAAATTCAGATGGACGACCCAGGCGATTGGGGAACAGGCAATCGGGGGATTTGAAGGGGACAGATGCCACCATGGGAGTATCTAACAGAAATAATAAGTAACAGTTTCTTCACTAGTAACAGCGACTACTCACCAAATGGTCCTGGTGCAACATTCATTACACGGACACCAAAGGGTGCCAATTCTTTTGCTAATGGTAAAGTAAGGCCCGCAACACCAGCTAATAAGAGGAGTAATTAATGAAGGAGAATGTCATTGGGTCATTTCATAGACTACCTTTGGATGTACCATATCCAACCAAGACTCCATCTAAACCAGTAATAGAGGATACGGTGACAATAACACCTCGTTCATCTAATGCATACATATTGTTAGTCACCACATTCATGACCTATAGATCATATACATACTATCTGGTTCAGTGGGCTCATTCTCAATCAATTTCTCGGCCACCTTCTGAGCAACACAATAGGTTCCAAAGAGATTGACTGTTGTAATAAATTTGAACTGCTGGAAGCTTGTCAATTTACTCTCTGGACCATAACCTGAAGTTGAAGGAGGTGCCCATAATACACCACTGCATATAACACAACCACCCAATGTATAATCAGCAAAGTGCTCTAAGCCGCTTTCTAAGGCTTCCTTAACCTGTTCCTGTAGTAGGAATAAGAGATATCAGATAGGACAATAGACAATGAAGGTAGTTCACTTACTTCATCAGTCACATTGACTGGACCAGGGAAATAGCAGACATTCTCACCCAATTCTTCCACCAGTGCTTGTCCATTAGTAGCATTGAGATCAAATATCTAGTCATTTAGAGCATATAAATAGATGATCTCATTACTAGTAATCAATAGAGGGTACTTACAACGACACGAGCTTCTTTCTCCACAAGAGAGCGAACTACAGCTTCACCTAATCCACCAGCACTATAACAGAAAGATGGTAAGAATAGACAAAGAATCATAGACTATAATGTATTTACCCTCCAGTGACAATGAAAATGTTGTTTTCGATAAGCATAATGAATTGAGAATACGACGGGTTGAAGAAGTAGTGTTGATCATAATTGTCTTCACTAGAGCCCTTATTTATATCTTTCAATTCTTTTGTTCCTTCAAAATAGAAATAGCACAAACATACCTGCTTAAGACGAGGAAGTGTGTCCTAAATAGGAACACTGTAACACACTCTACATCTGTTCAATGTCCCTTGACTTTCAGCATTCACGTAATACATCTTCTTATGAAGGGAAAGAGATCAATAGAATTCAACAACAGGGGTTCTTATTCAGTAAATGAGAAGGGAACCCTTCAATTCACATGAACAAATACTGTACTCAGCTTCGGAATGATGCCCCATGGCATATACTGTGCTCTAGGTTACCAGTCGCTCAATTTTCCCACCTTACTTCTTTACTGTACCCCGATTAAGTCTTGTGTCTAACGATCACAGATTCATTGGATCATCCTATCCTTTGTTTAACATGTGTTGATGACACAAAATAAACTCTTTCAACAATAATATACACAAATGTAATTATAATATACACCTTATTTTTATTGTAGCAGTCATATTTTATACATTAGTCTATAAGTCGGTTCTTCTGGCTGCTGTTCTTGTGAAGGATGCCAACTGCCATTCTACATCAGCATCATTCAATTCCACTGTTCCTAGTTTGATTTCATAGGCTGCAGTCATAGATTAGTATACAGAGTTCAATTCAAACATTGAATCTATCTTACGTCTCATCTCAAATCGAGGGCCTACTTCTGCTAATTCCACCTGAGTACCTGTCTTCACATAAACATGGTGCCTATTATTGAAAACACGTTTATTATGATTGATGTTCTATCCTGTGTTTTATGATAAACGTACCTAAATGAGATATAATCATTGTCATTTGAAAATGTCATCACTCTCTTGCTGTCATCTTTTGGCACAGGGAATAAGAACTTGAGGATGTTTGTAATCTACAATAGACAGAGGGTAAGTACAAAGATGAATCTATTCGTTAGTGTCTATGTACTCTGTGACCCAGTTTAGAATTGAAGTTATTGAATATTAAGTGAGGGAATGCTTCTGATACTGTCCCTTGGTCTTTGATATCATGTCGCAGTACTACATTGTGCAGAGAGAAATAGGCTGTAGGTCCATAGGGGAAATGGCTGACAATCATTCCATCTGCAAACCACAGTTAATATCTATAGAATTCCAGACCCATTCTCAGATTTAGTGTTTTCTTACCTGGTTGACCTCTATGTTCATGCAACACAATAAGATCCGTTACTTCATTTGCACGGCATGCATCCACTATCTCTTTCATCACATGTCCACCACGATTGATACGCTGAGAATTGGGAAATATAAGACGAACTTCTTTTGAGAACTGTTGTAGACGACTGCTTGGATCTCTGGATGTTGTAATGAGTATTTTGGGATCATAAACACCTCCACGAGCATATTCATCGTCTTCATGTGTTGAAGGGGCTTCAATATAGAAACAGTATTAGTAAAGTAGATCAATGAGAACAGGCATAAAGAGACTAACCTTCTTGTGCTTCATCATAGGTAAGATCGTCTTTCTCTTTCTGATCCATATTACGTAATTCAGTAGGGACAGGCTTGCCATCTAAGAGTAAAGTATATTAATGCTCTGCATTGTGTGTGTGTGATTAAGTATATGTGTTTACGTTCTAAGGCATCCTTCACTTTCTGTTTACGGTCATAAATTGTCTGTTCTTTAGATTCAAGAGACTTTTTATATAAATATTCTCGGCGAAGACGAGTATTTCTGCGAATCTATACGAGTACATAGAGTGTTAGGCAGTTGAATTATGGTTCAAGTATCAATGTGACAGTACCATAGTGACAAAGGGTGGGTTAGAGTGTACTTGTTTGATGTGGATTTGAAAAAAAAAAGTTGAAATAGCCAATATTGTGACTTGGTTAATGTGACGATGGAAATCAGATCCCTTTTATTCACAGCTGAAAATCTCCAGGCTAGATTCTAAGGCCAGTTTCGGCTAGATGGAGAAGTGGGTCCATGGAGTGGTGATAGTGGGAATGAAAGCAGATAGCTCATGTATAATAAACTGATAGTAAAGTGGCGAGAGGAATGTTGTGTGAATACATCATATGCAGCATCAAATAAGCATATTCTCTCAGAAATGAGTCTGTATGAAGCAGATATGGAGTACCCAGTGTATTGATCTACTCTGTGTTTATCAGTGATGCAGACTACCATGTCATATTGAAGAGGCATAACTGATTATTATTATATTGGAATCTATCTGTAATCTCACTTGGATGCATAGACAATCGTATGTAAAAGAACAGGTTACACAGCAGAGATAACACACTCATCTTCCCAAGCACAGAAGTTAAATATATAGTATGTATCTTGTTATTTTCTATGGACTGTTGGTAATTGTGGGTGGTATACTCATCATCATCTAAGCCACTTACTCACCGTTCATTGTGTATCACCACCAAACAAATAGACGTTTGTTCTTGTCTATCTCACAACAAAATGAACCTTATCAATATTCAACGAGACAGTCTAATATATACATCCCACTACTGTGAAGAGAATATATATATGTTATGTAAGACCATCAATGAGAAGTATCCTGAGTTGATAGATGACTGTACAGTCATATTCATCAGTAATGAGGAGAGAAAGGTATTGCAATGAAGAGATGCATTCAATAATGGATTATCACTCACACTATCAGCCATAGATACCCATGTGGATGCAGAAAGCAGCTGGACCAGTGGATCCTGTTGTCTGGGTACATATAATATCTTGCTACCAATATCTGTATATTATGCATATTAATTCCTCCTATTCCTACCAAGGATTATCATGTCATATTGTTATATGAGAATGAAGCATGGTAAAGAATATATATGACAATAGGGAATAAGCAAAAATTATATTAAATGATCCATGATTAGTCCACTCATACTGGATGTAGATACACTACTCCCATTTCCTTGTCCTGCTGATATATACACAGTCGAAACATTGAAGCCTCAACTAGTGCTGCAGAAGCAATATGAAAGGTCTTTTCACCACCACCAAATATCACTACATGAGTACTCACTAATGAATATAGATACTTCAGGCTGATTCCTGCCACTATGTATCTCCGGGAATTTGCTTCAGATCGAAGTCATATGGTATGTCATTCTATAACAAGTTTTGCATAGACACTCACTATATGTTTAATAAGCTCAATGAGATGGGTGAATACTCTGCTCCACCTCCAATCTATCCACCAATCAAGACAAAAGGTAGGCTTATAGTGTCTGCCAGTTGGCTGTATTTCCTGACTTCATCCTGTAGATAATGTGGCCATGAACTTGGATGAGTTCATATCTATGAAGGATACAAAAGAGACGGACAAATATGGTGTTGTATTCGACAGTGAACACTTCTATCATCTAGTTGGATTGATATATAGGTAGATAAGTACTCTGTGGTTGGGTAAATAATAGTTTAGAATAACACAGAATTCCAAGAATAAAAATACAGTACATGATAGTTATATTGAGTATGAAAATTTGATTATGCAGATTAACAGTGGTTGCTATGGTATTGTCATGAACATAATAGGTTCCTAGCAACCAATAACATTTCATTTCATTATTTCTATTTAAACACTCCTTTCCCCCTTAATTCTCTCTTTCTCTCTCTTTTCTTAATAGAGATGTAAGGTAAGTACATATTTGAGGTAAGTACATATTTAAGGTAAGTTATATGTTGTTCTTTACAAATAGATGTGTTTAGTTGATTTTATAATAGTAGAAATAGAGGTCTTGGTGAAAGTCTATCTGTTGTTTAAGTCATGAATCATCTTGTATGTCAATGTTCCATTCCAAGTAAAAAAAAACGCGTCTCTACCAAACAATCAATACAAAAGAGTGTCAATATGAATAATAATATTTACACTCTCTCAACTGATGCTAGTGTATACTCTCATCTGGTGACTGATGTGGGAAAGAGAGATGATGGATGTCCAAAAACAGGAGAAGATCGTCTCTAAATTCCATTGGATGACGTATAATTGAATTCAATATCCGACTGACGCGTAGTGTGGCCTCGTCATCTGGGAGGATAAAGATTTCTTTATATTTCTTATCGTCTTTCCATATTACCTTCTTTTTCTATTTCCCATATCGTTAATATGAATAAATTCGTCACCAAATTTGCTTCATCACCCTTGAACCTGCCATATGAAGAAAATTATGGTGATATGTGTGGTAAATGGGACGCTGCTCAACAGCTGGCATTTCCTTCATTTGACATTCCTGCTGTTCATAACGTAATCCTCTTCTCTGTTTACTATTATTGTTTATTATTGGTTTCATAAGACTTCTATTTTTATTTACTTGTGTTTCTAGCCTGTAGACTTCTTAAGAAACGTAACTGATGAACAATCAGCAGACTATAAAATCAAGATCCAACACGGTACCACCACTCTCGCCTTTCAATTCCAAGGTGGTGTTATTGTTGCTGTTGATTCCAGAGCTACTATGGGCAACTATATTGGTACATATAGAATATATACAAAAACAACTATGAACACTGGTTAATCTTTAGTATGATAGCATCTCAGACTGTGAAAAAGGTCATTGAAATCAACCCCTATTTATTGGGTACAATGGCTGGTGGTGCTGCCGATTGTTCTTACTGGGAAAGAGAGTTGGGTAGACGTTGTCGTGTGCATGAATTAAGAAACAAACAACGTATTTCAGTTGCTGCTGCATCCAAATTATTGGCTAATATGGTTTATGCTTATAAAGGAATGGGACTCTCTATGGTAACAGGTTGACATGGTTACTTATTCATATCACATCAACTCACATTATTGTTATTATTAGGGTACAATGGTTGCTGGTTGGGATAAATCCGTAAGTTTTGTATTTCTTTTTATTTCAACGGAATATGTCATATTAAAAGGGAGGTTACCGTAGGGACCCAATTTGTTCTATGTTGATTCAGATGGTACTAGATTGAAGGGTGATATTTTCTCAGTAGGATCTGGTTCTACATTTGCCTATGGTGTGCTTGATTCTGGATTTGACTATGACATATCAGTAAAGGATGCACTTGAACTCGGTAGAAGATCGATCTACCATGCAACACATCGTGATGCCATGTCTGGTGGTTCTGTCAATTGTAAGTTGTGTATCTTTACTCTTGTTGAAATAAGTCTTGCTAAACAATGTATATATCTTAGTATATCATGTCACTGAAAAAGGATGGGATTACCATGGCAACCATGATGTAGGAACTCTTCATTGGGACTATCAGGATGAGAATGCAAAGAGTATTCAATAAAATAAATATAAACTTATGATCTGATGATGAGATATATGGATTCACCCAACCACTCAATCAACTACACATACATATATAATGAACACACACACACACACACACACACACACACACACACACACACACAACCAATCTATTTTCTATATGAATAAATAAATAGGATCTATATTCCATAGATGATTGTTCATCTCCTTTCTAAGAGTGGCTTGTTCCCTTTTAATGCTTCCTCTACAACACGTGACCCTTAACTGATGACGAAATCAGCAACCACATACGTAAATGCCCCTATTTCCCGCCACGCGTCCTGATCCTTTTTTCTTATCGAATTTTTATTAATTATTATATTTCCCCCTTATTCTACACTTAAGAAGCAATGATGAACTGCCCTCTCACCAACCCCATAGACAGTACATCTGTGCCCATAGAACATAAATTCGAACCCTATGACGATAATGGCGGGTAAAGTAGGCATCAGTGGGTGGATAACCAGTGCTTGACACTTATTAATATATTAAATACTATTAGAACAAGTTTGGCTATTGCAGGAGAGGACTACTGTATTGTGGCCTCTGATACCAGACAGAGTACTGGTTATAATATCAACTCAAGAAACTCCCCCAAAGCTTATAAACTGTCAGAGACCTCAGTTATCGCTATGAATGGGTTCCACGCTGATGGTTTAACCTTGAAGAAAGTACTCGATCAGAGGTTGAAGGTGAGTGGAGATTATCTACTCTGCATATATCTATCAACTCTACATACACTTATATTGATTTATCTATTACTTAGTGGTATAAGTTCTCGCATGAAAAGGATATGAGCTGTACCGCACTAGCACAAATGTTGTCAATTACTCTGTATCAAAAGAGATTCTTTCCTTACTACAGTTTCTGTGTGTTAGGAGGTGTGGATGAACAAGGAAAGGGCGCTGTTTATTGTTATGATGCTATTGGATCATTTGAAAGAGAGAAATGTCGTGCCAGTGGTTCTGCTTCTGCATTGATTCAACCTTTCTTAGATAACCAGGTACTATTTGAGTGGATGTGGATAAAAGAGTAAACGGTCTATTAACTGGTTAAATAGGTTGCTAAGAAGAATATGGCCAACACAGCCTATGCAGACTTGCCATTGGCTGATGCTATCAAAATAGTGAAGGATGCATTCACATCTGCAACAGAACGTGATATTTACACTGGTGATAATCTCAATATATTCATTATCCGTAAAGATATGCCCGTTGAACTCCAGGTGTTCCCTTTGAAGAAGGATTAGTGAGAGACAAAAGAATAAATGACAGTCGATATTTAAGAAATGGGTTTATTACGAGAGATCATGTAAGAGTGTTGATATATCATCACGGGGAACCCAGCATACGAGTGGTGTATTTCCTGCAGTGTAATGTGTTTCCTTGTGATAGAATAATAAGCCATCAATATCATAAGAATAACCATGGGAGGTGGCTATGAATCCCTCGGGATTGGAGGCCACTAATTTGGTATGAGCAGTAGGCACAGGTTTAATGGGTATGAACTTGTAGAAGGAATTATAAGCAGTGGGTTTATCCATCTCATTCTGCTGTAACTTTGATTCTAGCCAATAATGTCTATATTAACAGTGAATATATATATATATGTGTGAGTGAATGAGAAAGAGTGTGTGTGTCTATGCCTATGTCTATGCCTATGTTGGCTTACCTGAAGTTAGTATCACAGTCAAAGGTGGAGTATCCCTTCCAGCACATAATATCTAATACATAGAATGTCCAGTGTATGGCATCATATACGCAGTCCAATATACAGTAATCAGAAGATAGACTGTACCTGATAAAATTCTAGTTAGTACTCAGTTAGTTCAATGCATAATAATGACTAAATATACTTTGAGCCATTGGGTAATATTGACTGGAATCTGGCAATGACATTTCCAGCCTTTGAACGAGCTATGGTCTTACCACCACCAGATGCTACCAAACATCTCTTTCCTTTGGGACATATCATCATAATCCATTGATCAATAAAGTCTTCTGGTATTGTTTCCATGGATTCAGCGTACATAATCTGGTTACTATAACAATAAATTAGACCATCAACCATTCTATGGATTTATATGAACAACATACGCATATAGATTCTTCCTCTTCTTGTTCGTATTCTTCTTTTTATTCTTAACATTGTACTTGACTATCTTAGGCCTCTCTTCCATTTCTTCATCACTTTCTCTGTGTCTCTTCAATGTCTTCTCTCTCTCTTCCTCCTCCTCCTCCTCTTCCTTCTCCTCCTCATGGTCATTGTCATTGGTTATTATTCCCAAGGCCAGGTTGCGTGCCTTTGACATGGTGTCCTCTCGATTCTATAGATAGAGTCAGTGGTTATTCTTCTCTACTGTCTATTATATTACCCTCTTCTGATATTCCAGTGCCTTCTGACGCCTCTTATGCTGTGCTTCAGCTTGTTCCATACTGGCTAAGGGTGAATGAACTGTCTTGAAGTAGGACTGCCTGTCTTTTGAAGCAGTGTATTCTTCTGCAGTTACTTTACTGAATTCAAATGCAAGATTAGCTACTTCATGATCAGTCACTCTTCTGCTGTTCTCCTCTTCCTTAGTATCACTGGACACGACAGAAGACATCTGAAGAAAGTATAAATAGAGACATCGTCAAATAAAATGACGTCCCTCACATAATTCAAACTCAGCCGGTCTCCCAATCCATATTTTTTTTTCTATTTTCTCCCCTTCAACTTCTCTCACTCCTTTTATTCCCTATCAAATAATAACAAAAGAATGGTATTATTATGACAGTTAGCATGCAAACACCCTAATTAACGTATTTTTATTTCAAAGGGTAAAAGAAAAACAAAGAGAAAACCCCAGAAGAAGCTCAAATCTAAGCTGGATACACTGTTTAGTTGTCTGTTCTGTAACCATGAGAACAGTATAGAGTGTAAGATGTAAGTATGAGTTATGGCTTCACTGTTATTTTCGAGTATGTACTCACTATTTATGTATGAGCAGAGATCACTCGAATAAAGTGGGTTTATTGTCGTGTAAAGTGTGTGATGTGAACTGGCAGAATCCTGTAACATGTATACTACCTATCTATCTATCTCTGTGTGTGCATATACTTATTATTTCTTCATTAGATTTGGATGAGCCCGTGGATGTATATTCTGCTTGGATAGATGCCTGTGAGGATGTCAACAGACAGAAGAGACTCCAGGCACAGAAGGCAAGAGAAAGAAGCATGGCCAATGACACCACCCGAACCCAGTCGATATCACCTCCACCTACTCGTGATTACTCTAATGACCGTCTTGATCCCTTTGATGAGGATGAAGACGATGACTACTAAATAGAAGAATGGAATAATGTGTATATACAAAATAAAGCTTAAAAAAAAGGAAGAGTTTCCCTTATACATTTGTTTCATTTTTATCTTTTATTTGACTTGAAAACAATAGAAATATTTCCAGAATATTTTCAATACACTGCAATGTTTTTATTGCTGAGCACATCGTACACCTTCTCCCTCCTCCTCATCGTCCTCATCGTCTTCATCATACACATTATGGCCTGTACTTGAGGCACCAAATGTGTCCATGGTGGCATTATTGAGGGCACATTCATCAATGATCTCATTCTTATACTCCTTCTTCTGTCTGGGTGGTAATAATGATTCAATGGAGGCCAAATTGGCCGGTGAAGTGAAGTTGTCATTGGGGAACTCCACATCAAACTCAATATAGAGATTACCACGGTTCTCGGGTCTCTTGTAGGTGGGCATACCTTCATGGTTGATGCATTTAACCATACCAGGCTTGATGATCTTACCAGGTGGATTCTTCACATGAATACCACGTCCATCCAGATGGGTTACAATCACTTTATCGAATCCACAGAGTGCTTCTGTTAATGTAATCTTCACTTTACAGAGTAAATCATTGCCTTCTCTCTCGAAGACTGCATGTTCCTTCTGTTGTAATACCAGGATAACATCTCCTGGTTCAATGCCTGGTTCCTGATCTCCTTCTCCCTTCATAGCAATCTTCTGCCCATCCATCATGCCCTTTTCTATGAACACATCCAGATATTTCTTCTCTACAGTCACCTTCTTGCCCTTACACTTCTTACATCTGTCCTTGGCTATTTCACCAGTATGATTACAATCACTACAGGGTATCTGCATCTGTTGAATCATGCCCATACCCACCTGTCTCATAGCAACCTTGAATCCTTGGCCCTTACAGGTACCACACTTCTTAGTGGCTCCTGTCTTGCCGCCCTTACTATTAAGGTATGAGTAAGATGATAATAGAAATACCTGATGTTGATATTTACCCATCACAGTTGGAGCAGATGACATTCTTCTCTAAAGCTAATTTAGTGTGTTTACCCATATAAAGGTCCTCCAATGTCACTGTGAGTGGGTACTTCATGGATTCACCCTTTCTAGCACGTTGTGATCCTCCCATACCAAATTGACCTCCAAAATCAGATCCAAAATCAAATCCTCCACCATGTCCACCACCAAATAGATTGGCAAATATATCATCCGCAGACATACCATATCCACCTCCACCACGGGGACCTTCTTCACCAAATCTATCATAAGAAGCACGGGCCTCTGGATCGGATAGGATTTCATAGGCATGAGAAATTTCCTTGAACTTTGGAAGGGAAGGAGAAAATTTTTTTTTAATCTTTGTGCTTATTATTTTTTATTATAGGACATACTCTGTCACCTTCATCAGGATTCTTGTCAGGATGATACTTCATAGCCTATTGTTATGAGAAGTGGGTTAGCTACAATCGACAAGTCTGTCAAGTTTATGTACCAGTTTCCTGTATGCCTATAAAGAAGTGTCAAATGGGTGAGTGAATGAGTGATTAGACAACAAAAAGAAGGCTAGATTACTCTTTTGATTTCATGCTCTGAGGCATCAGTTTCGACTTCTAAAATCTCATAATATCTTGATTCAGCCACCATTCTCTAGATCAGTCAAAGTGGAAGAAATACAGAAAAAGGAATAGGAAGGAAAAAAAAAGGGGGTCATCCTTTGTAGAGTAACAGATTTTATTTCAATATCCGATATTACATGATTGGTTCATGTAGCTGTTTCTCTTTTTGAGTAGATGGGTCTTTGTTAGGTGTCAGAATATCATTCAGCCTCTTCAGTTCTGTATCTGTGTTTGTTGATTGATTAGGTGGTTCAGTGGTTATCTGACTCTTATTCGTGAATGATTGGCCGACAGTTGTCTTATTACTGCTGATCAACTCATTTAGTTCATCGTATTCTGTGTCTGAGAAGTTATCTTCTAGTCCAAAATGCATGGCATCCTCCACCTCCTTTGTATCATCCAGTGTGCTCTGCACCTTATCCATCACATCATTTACTGATTCCACACTCAATTTATCATCTTCTAATATATCCCTTAATACATCTGCACCGATATTGAATGCCTCCACAATCTATAGAGTAAAACGATTGAGATCGAGTTGCCTCTACTTCTTTATCTTACTCACCTGCATATTGTCTTTGGATGATTCTATCTTCATTAATATCGTGTCCATTGTCTCCAATACTTTCACCTTCTTTGCTATGATCTTCTCTATATTCATCTTCTTCTTGATACAATAAAGAGCAATGGATTTATGGCCTGCATGATGTTCTTCTCTAGACTGTTTCGAGAGACTGCAACAGACAGAATGAATGCGTGTTCATTGTTTCATTATAAGTATATACTTTTACTTTTCTATCTGATGCTGCAATTCCTGTATTTGAGTTGTAATGGCTTGACAGGATGTACGGATACTTATGATGGCTTGATCCTGCTCAGTGATCTCTTCCCTCACCTTTTCCTTGAGGGGAAACTTAATGACCTGTACTAGTTAGTTTAGTCTGTTATGTTCTTAAGAAAAGATCAATCATAGTCTAACTCAACTGTGTACGTATTATTGTATCCTTTCATACTATCCATGATGGATATTCCATACTCAGAGTAGAGATATCTAAGGAGAAGGGTGATATCTGTGTCTGTCAACTCAAGATCATACATAAAGTGGTGACAATAGAGTGATCTGAACTGTGTTAATGTGGATAAAGGTTCAGCATTTGTTTTCTGCCTGTGATTCATGATGGCTTTGGCAATAGCCTTCAAGGTGGGCATGACGATAGAATGGTCCTTATCATCACCAGTAGGCAAGAGTGCCCATTTATGCTTATTGTTTCTATCATAGAGCCAATCCAACCAGCCTGATTGGGTATTATACTTTCTACAGAATTCATCTTGTGTCATCAGTTCTCCTTTCTTCTTCATGTAATCCTAAATGGATAGCGTTGTCTTTGAATATACAGAATACAGAACATCCCCGAATTACTTACTAAGACAAGGTCCATAGACAATGGTCTCCCTATCTGGGGTCTCATGAACTTCTCTGATAGGTTCAGCCTGTCAATGATCAGGCATGAATCACTGGAGCCTAGATAGCCCTGTTGACTCACATCCAGTATCACCTGTCTCCAGAACTTAATATTAAGGTCAAATGCATATTTATTGATGATTGATAATTGAGTGAAGTCTGAATAAAGGGCTCTGATGCGCTCTTTATTTGACTGACTGAACTCATTAAAGTGTTCATTGAGGAATGTCTGTAGTTTCGAATCTCTCTTGATGGCCATTGTGAACAAAAAGAAAGAGAAAAAGGTGAAAAATCAATTGAGGCACAAGAGGAAAGAATAAAAATAAAAAAAGAATGGGATAAAAAATAGTTTAGATGATAAACATTAGATTGACATCCATGGGATGAGAAGCTGATAACTGGGGTCTTTGTTGATACTTTTGATACAGAATACCACGAACAGACTTCAATAGTTGAATATAAGACTGGTGCTTATTAGCCCTCAAGGATGCTTATAAAAAAATGATAGAATGAATATACAATTGGGAAGTGGTAAAGTTGGAAAACTTACTGGTGATAGCATAACTCATGGCACCCGTGCTTCGTCCATTCTCCGTTGTATCTGCTGATGTCTGTGCATCCTTACACCCAGAGAACATGATGACATCTGCAGGAGAACTCTTCATCTGTTTGACCTTGGCATTCTGTGCTGAACTCATCTTTCCTGTCAACAGGCCACTGGCTAATGACATGACAGATGAAATAGCACGAGGACCGTTTCCTGAAATATACGCCTTTCCTGCATCCTTCAATACATTCCCTGCTGATTTCAACAAACTGTGTTCCTTAATAGCTCCTTGGGTGGAATAGATATAGGGCAGGTCCAACGCTGTTCCAGAATGACAGCTATCAAATATAGCTGTTAATCTACATCCAGGTGGTAATGGACGCACCATAATATCATGCATCATCTATAGGACAGTGAGTTAATGTCGTTCTATCTGTCTTCACTATTATCTTACATCATCCACTATCTGTCCATAAGTTGCATGATCCACTGGATAGATAGTCTCATCATATCCATCATCTTCATCTCCATCATAATCCTTCATCTAGAAATCAAATGAAACGGTCAGTAATGCTAAACTGATTGTTTACTGATTTTACCCTGCCACCATGTCCACTGAAATGGAAGAAGAAGCTAGAAAAGAGAGAAGTGAATGGGACGATCAACCGATGCCTGTATAACTTACGAGTCATTAGGACGAGCATCACGAACCAGCCATTTCATTGCTTCGATTATATTTCTCTTGGTGGGAAGAGACTTGGGATTGTTCTGATCATCCGTCAAGATAACCATGTCATCTGCTCTAAACCCATAGAGCGTGATCAAGAAGTCCTTCATGTTATGGACATCGTTAATACATCCTATGAACGCTCTTGTTGAATAAGTGTTGTATTTAGCACCCACACACTTCTTTACCTTTCAATTCAGCAGATGTATTGAAGTAGTTGATACCAATCAACAATGCTCTCTTTCTTCCTTGACCTTTTAGAAGAAAGAAAAAGGAGTTAAAAGAGATAAGAAAAGGAAGACAGAAAAGTGGTATTACAATTAGATAGCTGGAAGTTGGGTGGAGGCATATTTCTGGCTTTAGGATCAACATACATCACAAATTCATTCATGTCATTAGAGGATGCAGGGACTCCATAAGGCACTATAGGACATGGTGTGGTTAATATAGAATAGACATGACATACAAACAAGGAGTATTACCGGGATTGGGTGACTGATTATGGGTCGAATGAGGTGGTTGTTGATAGTTGGCTTGTGAGAGTGGTGGATTGGAGGGTGAGAAAGGGGGATCCTGTGGATAATGACCACCTGCCTGTTAACAATAAAGGAATAATTAGTTTATTTTTCATTTATAATAAGTGGAGTGATATTTACATAAGGTGCATGAGGAGGGGGTGGGTAGTTCTGTGGAGGATAGCCAGGGTTGGAATGAGGTCGGGAAGGATGTGGAGGGGGATATCCGGCGTTAGGATAGGACTGGGGAGGATAAGGTTGTTGAGGAGGATAGCCATTGTTGGGATAAGGGGAATGGCCATAAGGTGGTTGTTGCTGCTGTTGATAGGGTATATTATTATTATATTGAGGTTGACCAGGGCGATTCCCAGGATATCCTTGTCCGTAATAACTCATAATATGTAATTGCTATAATGGAAAGGGAAAGTATGAAAGAGGAAATAGGTTCACAGAAGCACTTTTAAACTATGGCATCACGTGATATGTCACGATTCACAGTGTCATTGATGTGCTTAGTAAACAACACAATTCATTGCATAGAAGGGCAGGGAAGGGCCTGGACATCCAAGTAAAATAAGAATTACCCAATGGTATGAAGAGAGATTCAAAGGGAATACCTGAGATCTGTTATTCTCGATCGTTGATTAACTTTATAGTCACACAAAGCAATCCACCGAGAATATAGTTTCTTTCAATGAACATGAATAGAAACAGAATGGCAAATACCATCTATTTCTTTACTGTAAGCATCCTTTGTTGTGTTAGAATAAGGACCGAGGTGTTTAATATTTTACCATAACAGGATCTTCTATAAATAACCGATTGGTCCATTCTCGGAGACGAGATGATTCATCAATAACTGCTTTAGGGCATCAATAAATGAATACACAGATAACCAGAGTAACATCTCTATGGATACATAAACACATGCCAGAAGGGTACCATGGATACAAAATGGACTTTTGGTGCTCATTCTGGTTTCTTGTATTGGTTTTTAGTCTTCATTGGTACTGTTGCAAATATTTTTGGTACAGTTGAAATAGCGTTAACCTTAAAAATAATATTTGTACTCCATTCGATCTCATCGTCGTTGAATCTTACTCAAATAACATCCCATTTCTCTTGATTGTCTTTCATTTTTAATCGTGAATGTCATTTCAACAGAACAGCCAAGATGCATGTGTTTATGAGAAGAATATGCTCCAAAATTGACCGAAGAAGCGGACGTTTTCTTCCATTGAGAAATATGTTAAAACAGATGATCCATGTTACCATCCCTTTTTTTCTGGACAGTAAATTTCATCTCATTTTTCTCATAAACACAATCTATATGTCATGGAAAGAATAAAAATGGTTAAGTTCTGTCATGGAAGGGACAGTAACAGCATAGCTTATTATTTTTTTAACTTCTATGGTGAAAGTAGAAGTGATGTTGGAAGGTCGAAGTAGAAGGGTGGGAAAGAAGGTGTATGGAGGGGGAGGGGATTAGCTGACTGCATTGAAGAGAGTGTTGTCTACTGCATACATGTTCATCAGTGTTTCCTACTCTTGGAACATCACCCTCTTCATAATTTTTGTTATTCTTCATTGCGCTTCTATTCATTGTCGGGAAGAACGAGTTCAAAGTGCAGGGCACTTTCTCCACTGTATTATTCTCCTAGAAGAACCATGCCTTTTTTCTCCCTGGGTACAGCACAATCATCGCTATCACTAGAAGACCACCTACTTCTTTTCTCCGGAACATTTGTTAACAACGTTGGCCGAGTTCTTTTCAGCCATGGATCTGGACAGAATCCTGCTCTTGACCTGCCTAACGGTTCTTTCAAGTGGTCTTGAGTTTATCAATCTCAGAGGACCAAGTGCCCTTATCATGAATGATAAATGAGGCAGAAGGTGTTGGTTTATCGTTCGCATGTATTACAAGAGTACTTTGACTTTACGTCTAGATTGCAAATTCCTCACAGTAATCTTTCATAGTCAGGGGCGAGTCAAAAGTGGCGTTTGTGCAGAAGCTGTATCCGTCAAGATTGGATTTACGAGTTATTTCCAGATCTTATAAAAAAGGTGAAGAGCTTTCCATTGTTGAATTTGCAAAGCAGCCACGACCCTGTAAATATTCTACAGTGACAAAAAAAGAGCTGTGATGTCTAGTTGGTTGCACTTGAAGCATCACATCAAGGGTAGCCAGATGAATCTACAAGACGCTAAACGTTTAGTGATTCCCTTTGTATTATGCGAGGGCCATGTAGCAGATATATATAAAATAAGATTGGCACTATTTGCGTTTTCTATAGGAAACTGTAGATATTGATCTTATAGAGAAGCATCAAGAGATGAAGGGATTCTAATTTATAATAGATAAAGCGCCAATTTATACAAGTAAACAAAGAGGGTACCTGTTTAGTGAAAGAAATAAAGTCCAAGTGTTTATATCTTCTTCCATATTCGACTGAACTCAACCCTATCAAGATGTGTTGGAAATTGCTGAAAGATCGAGTTAGAAGAGAGAAATTGACAGAGACATTCAAGAGTAATTGAAGTCAGTGAGGATGTTCCTGTTAAACATATACAATCAATGTAATCCCCAAATGCTTGAATAAGGAACCTTTGTGATCGTTTTAGTGTTTGCTCAAGTTATTTTCTAGAAAGTAGGCAATTTATTTCGAAAAGATGGCCAACTTAGATTCAAACACTTGACCCAAATTAGTCTCAAAAAGCCGGGAAGAGTTTTCAAACATCCCGTAAATGGAGAGTGGAAGCACGGTATCCATTTGTTATGCCCAGTATATACTTACAGTATCTCTGTCTTGTCCTTGTCCTTCTCTCCTTTATAAGGGCTGTAAGTACTGGATTTGAAATCCCCATTTTTTTTTCACCCTGCCACCCAACTTCTCACACTGGGCGGGCAATCAATATTTTTTTGAGTGGGAAGGGTGAATGGGGGAACGAGTACAAAGGATGAAGTAAGGCATATCATCCGTAATCCTTCTCTTTTCTTACTGACATAACATGGATACTCTTACTCTCCGCGGAACACTTGAAGGTGTGTAATATCATTCGAATGATGAGTTTGTAGTAGATGGATGAATGGATGAATCAGTTATGGATGGATGGAATCAATGGATGGATACACCCTTTTTTTTATATTTTCTCTCTCTCTGTTGCTATGGACATTCACGTTGTTTATTTCTATATTGCAATGCGCCATGAGACAATAGAAACATATTCATATTTATGGAGGAGACAAAACACAGAGTGGATGAGAGAGTAGAACACATAGAACACTGTCAACTACGCCCATTCATTCACACCTATTACAACTCATCATTTTAAATATTCTAATGGAATTACTCATTCTATTCTTATTTCTATTCTTATAGGTCACGGTAACTGGGGTAAGTGATTAACTATTATGTGAATAACCAAGTAATTAACATATGATTGATTAGTCACTGCCATTGCCACCACTTCTGAGGCCCCTGATATGGTCTTATCTGCTTCTCGTGATAAGTCTATCATTGTCTGGCATCTTACTAGGTAATATAGCATTTAGATACTTGTCTCCAATAGACTATTGACTTGTTTGAATAGAGATGAGATGCACTATGGTGTTCCTCGTAAGTCTCTTGTTGGTCACTCTCACTTCGTTGAGGACCTTGCCATTTCTTCTGACGGTCAATTTGCTTTGTCTGCTTCTTGGGATCAAACTCTCCGTCTTTGGGATTTAAATACTGGTAACACCACTCGTCGTTTCGTTGGTCATACCAATGATGTTTTATCCGTCTCTTTCTCTGCCGATAACCGTCAAATCGTCTCTGGTTCTCGTGATAAGACCATCAAGCTATGGAACACTCTTGGTGAGTGCAAGTACAACATCACCGACAATGGTCACACCGAATGGGTTTCATGTGTTCGCTTCTCTCCTAACCCTGCTAACCCTCTCATCGTTTCCGGTGGTTGGGATAAGCTTGTCAAGGTCTGGGATCTTACCAAGCTCAAGCTTCGTACCAACTTCATTGGTCACAATGGTTATGTAAACACTGTCACCATCTCACCCGATGGTTCTCTCTGTGCCTCTGCTGGTAAGGACGGTATTGTCATGCTTTGGGATCTCAATGAGGCCAAGCACCTCTACTCTCTTGAGGCCAACTCCCTTGTCCATGCCCTTACTTTCTCCCCTAACCGTTACTGGCTCTGTGCAGCCACTGCTGGTGGTATCAAGATTTGGGATCTCGAGTCCAAGTCCCTTGTTGACGAACTCCGTCCTGAATTTGCCCAAACTGGCAAGAGAAAGAACCCTGATCCTGATTGTTTATCTGTCTGTTGGAGTGCTGATGGTGCCACTCTCTTCTCTGGTTATTCCGATAATGTCATCCGTGTCTGGCAAGTCACTCGTACTCTTTAAGTTTACATTTTTGTCTGTAATCCATCTTTCTATCTTTTACAACTTAACTAGAGTGCATCACCTATCATTTTCCAAAAGCAAATAATTAAACAGAATAAATGGTTTTTTTTAAAAATATCATTACTTTTTTTTTATTATTACTTTGTGTCTGTCTTTCTATATACATATTACAATGGATGTCTATATATATTGTATGAACAAGAAGGAAATGTATTATTGTTTACACTCTACAGTTTGTAAAGGACATCACCATGATGTCTGTAGCACCACATTCAGATAACTTATCCAATATTTCACCCTTCTCCTTCTTATTGATCATGGATGATACAGCCACCCATCCTTCATGGGAATCTAGGGAGGAAATAGTAGGACCTAATCTGCCAGGGGTGATCTTGGTAGTCTGGGCAAGGTTTTTGCGTTCAACATTGTATGTACATAACACATATTTATCTGCAGTGATGACACCACGTACACGGGATGCTATCTTCTCGATCAAATCAACATGTTTTGACTTCTTATTAGCAATCAACACAGACTGTGTTTTCATCAAGTCATAAATGTCATGAAGACCAGCTGCACGCATTGATTCCCCAGTTTCCACAAGATCCACTAAATGAGTTTTGTTTTAATATAAGATCAAAAACAAATTGTTTCTACTGTTTACCTATTCCATCAGCCAATCCCAATGCACAAGCAGCCTCAACTGAACCAGACACATGTTCTATAATAGTCTTCTTACCACTAGCAGCATCAAGAGGACCGAATACTTTAAGGGCACAGTTGACAAAACTAGTAACAATACGTCTACCCACTAATGATTCGATGGATTGATATGGACTATTGACAGGTACCTCGATTGACAGGCGACACTTTCCGAAGCCCAATTCTTCCACTTCACGAATCTTGTCCTGGACCTCACTTTCCACCACAATATCCTGGCCTGTGATGCCCAAATCAATGTTACCATCACCCACGTATTTAGCAATATCAGCAGCAGGTAAGAATACAAGGGCAATCGGAAGATTGGTACACAAGGCAATGTCCTGGCGAGTATTTCTGTTGAAATGAATATCACAACCCTTCAATAATTCTATGCATTTCTCATAAATACGGCCCTTTTTGGGTACAGCAAACAAAAGGCGATCTTCCAGGTCCTTAACAAACTGCATATCTCTCCAAATTGGTTGTTAGGGTAATAACAAACAAAAATAAAGGGGGGGAAGGGGGGGGAAAAAGGTTCAAAGAGTTTCCTTGTCTTTTTTCATTCTCAGAAAGCAAAAAATTGTAGGTGAATTTTGTTGTTAGGAAGTCACGGAATGTGCTGGCCAATAAGAGAGGGTATATATCATGAACAACTTGTTAGTTATATTCCTCCACTGTGTGTGTACCAGGAAATACTGCTTCTAATGGTCTGTCTTGACTATTTCTCCATTAAAAGTAAAATGCAGAATAGTAGAAGTAAAAGGGTCCTCCAGCCCCATTTTTATACAGAATTGATTTGTTCCCCCCTTTCTTTTTTATATTTAAAGGTATCTTCGATACATATCCGGTACTCTGTCCGCCCAATTCACCTCATCTCCTCTTGAATTAGATAGGGATATTGATTGGCTTACCTGACTGACAGTTGTTTATTGGTATTTGGGGAGTTAAATACAGATCGTCATCTTATGATATCAGGCGATTCATCTGCTGCTCAAATAAGTGATGTCATGTAGATACAGCCCAGATTAAGTGGGATTGCTGTTGATAAGGAATATCAAATATCTTAAATATTTCCTAGTAACTGTTGTTATGTAAAAGATAACAGTGTACAACAGAAGGAATAAAGAGACACAATCTTCCATTGAGGCAATTCTCGGTTCTGTCTCTGTAGTTACAGTAATGAAGTCATGCACTCTAAATAAGTTACAGCTTCAATACAATGGATAAAGGGTGGAATACTAGTGTTTATCTTCTATATTAAAAGGTTAGTATTGTTGATCAATTCACTGACCTTATTCTCAACTGGAATAAACATAAAGAGAAAGAGAGAAAGAAGTGAAAAGAAATAGTATTTGAATAGTGTAAATAGGAGACCAACAGGACTTATTTATCGTCATGTTAAATACAGTAATCATGTGGGAAGACATGTTGAATGCCCCCCCACACACACACAAACACACACTAAACTCAGAATTATGTACTCTCCCCCACAAAATATAAAATTACTTCGCAGTTATAATATTCATGTTTCAATCTTGGAGTATCAAAGTCTATTGTCACCCAATTCATAACATGACTTGTTTTTCCCACACTTCTTATGAAGGTCAATGCCATATACCACTTCTTCAACTTATCCCGAATAGCACTCTCTATGAATTGAATACTTGGTTCATATCCATTTTCTCACGGTAACTGACTCTGTACAACTGATGCCCTTTAAATACCCATGAACATCCTCCTGGAGTAGTCAGCTCATAAACATAATCTTGACATAACATTAGTACAGCATAATTGAGTGCAGCATAGACATTTACTCGTGCATACCGATTATTTATGGTAATGGGGGGAATAGATGGAAAGATCTTATAATTTGATCATACACAATCAAAAACGCGTATCTTCTAACAGTTACTGCTATGGCTGGTTTCATATCCATTATTCCTGCATCACCTATCCCGATCTATTAAACCTCGCTTCTATTGTTATACTTATACTATTATAGACAATACCAACATGATGGTTGCAATATAAGAGAATGTGTGTTAATACGGCTAAACTGAGCAATGCGTTGTGTAATCCCACGATAGATAATGTTGAACAAGAACAGTCATTTGAATGGGCGATGTCTGCAAACACTCGCCATCTACTCCATGTTTAATAGATGGGGCAAGCATAGCCTTATGAAAATAGACCGAGAATAGGTGTGAGTGTGTATTCACAACTAGCATTTCGACTCAAGGTATACATGCTTATTCATATAGAATCCATTTTCTGACTCATCCCCATATTAATATAATTTTTCCCTATTTTTTTTTCATTTTCCCCCTTTCTTTCCCCTCCCCTACTCTTATTTATTATGGCCACTACAGCTACTACAGGTGATCAAGACATGAATAACTACTCCAACTACTTCTTAGCCAATTCTGAATTGAACAACGAAAATAAGAAGAAGAAGGCCTCTCGTGCCTGTCTTCATTGTCAGAAAGTATGAACTATCCGTTTATGAATGAACAGTGGATCTAACATTAATAACATCATTAGGCTCATTTAACATGTGATGACTGTATGTTCACACTAAACATAACACATATCTTGTTACTTATATCTATACAATAGCTAGGCCCTGCCAGAGATGCATTAAGAGAGATCTGGGGAATACATGCACCGATGCAGCCAGAAAGAGGGCTAAATATCTTCAAGGCATTCCTTCTGAAAGCTGTAAAACTTCCTCTCTCTCTTCTACTATCTTATGAGTCTCCTAATGAAAACTTAAATTCTCTCTGTAGTATATAATATCCAACCACCCACATTCAGTACAACCATCCACAATACCACCCTGAACAATAACAATAATAACACATCAGCAGCCTCATCATCTATGGGTATTTTGATAGATAAATTAATGGCTGATAAAATAGAACTAACATACTCTCTCTCTGTGTGCATATAATGTATATTTATATTACTCTATAACCTATATAATAGCAACACAATTACTTTATCCGACCCAGCTATTTGATTTCTCTCTACCTAATCTGGGCTTCGGATCAGAAACAGTAGGGCTAGAATATGGATTTATAGGAAATATGTTAGAGAATCCCATGGATCTGACTGGATCATTAAGTAGTACAGCTACGAGTACAATCTCTGCCACTCCCATGCATCTCTCGAATACCCCGATCCATCAACAGATGACCAAGAACCACAATTACCAAGATCAAACTGCTATTCTCACTTCAAACCCCACATCTAACTCATCCACGCCCAATCTCTCCAGCCAGCCAATCCAGTCATTCTTCCAGATGAGTAATTCCCCCATGAGTTTCACCCAGCAACTCTCACCGGCCACACCTACACCTAAAAGATCGTCTCCACTGATAGATGCACTCAATTCGAGTTCATATACAATGAAGAGAGCGAGTGTGTCTTCATCAGGAAGGAGAAAAGGACTGGGTAACACACCCGAGGAAGCATATGCTAATGTGAGAAAACCATTCAACTATGCAGAGGGATTCCATTACTTGATTCAGTATGTAAAGGACAAGTAAGTAGAGTTGATCTAGAGCTATGTGTTTTTCTTTAGTCACTGAATCCACTCTATTTAGGATGGGTAGAGATGATCTGATGAGAATAAGTAGAGCGCTGGCGCTGTTTAGACCTTCTTTCCTGGCACTGATTATGAATCTAACAGAAGAAGACCTGATATTCATGGAGAAGTGTATTCAAAGAACATTGCTCGTAATGACAATAGAGTTGAACATTTATTTTTTTATATGATTTCTGAACAGTATTTTCTACAGGAATATGAGAAATTGATCAGTTTCTCAGGCACCCCGACTATCATGTGGAGAAGGACAGGTGAAATATGCTTGGTTGGGAAAGAGTTCTCATTGTTGACTAAATGGACCAAAGACATGTTATTGAGTAAGAAGATATATATATACGAGGTAACTGTCTATTCATTTGTTGGCGAATATCATTGTAATCATCTTCTTTTTGCAGTTAATGGATAGCCAATCAGCAGTGGAGTATTGGGAGAAGTTCTCAACGCATGCATTTGATAACACAGACAAATCATGTATATACTCATGTATCATAAAGACTCCTCAACAGAAACCAGTGCCTTGTACATTCTGCTTTACTATCAAAAGAGACATATTTGATCTACCGAGTGTCATTGTAGGCAATGTAAGTTATCTACTTGTATTTCAACTTCTTTTTACTCATATCGCTATTAAACTAGTTCTTACCCATCCTGAGTTGAGGCATATAGGCATTAGAAACAGAAACAAAGATATTAAAGTGCAAAACAAGAAGGCATTTCTTTTTTATTAAGAAAGAATGTTCATTGTCATTTAGTGTACATTGCACATAAAAGGGTTTTTACTAATACATAGTATTGTATAACAAAGATGGGGAAAAAAGGGGGAAAGGGAAAGAGGTATCTGGGGGCGGATTATAACTTTAAAAATATAATAGTCTTCTATTGAGAGCTTGAAAAGAGTAGGATGGGATGATGAACTCTTTAATCATAACAATCATCCTCACATACATGCCAAGTGATAGGAATTATACCCTTGTCATAATTTCTTTCCAATTGACCCCATACGGCAGGAGTAAGATCAAGAGATCCTATTGTTTAAGATTTGTTTAATTCATATAATAATGATATCAAAAGAGCACATCTATTACCTTCACTACATCCAGGGCATGCATCAGTGACAGTGGCAACTGTGTATTTATCCTTGTACATGATCTTCAACTTCTTACCACACCAAGGGCTCTTTCTGTTCATGGGACCATATTGAGCAGCATTCTAGAGAAGGAAAAGAAAAGAGTGAGTATGTGCATATGTATATATGATATATGTTATATTGACTTACCATGGCGACAATCTGTGAATTCTCATCAGCAAATGGTCCACAAGCACCCTGGGAACCACCTTCAGTTTCGGGGTCGAAGAAGGTAGCAATACCCTGATTCAATATGTTATTGACTGCCTTCATTACTTTGGAAGTGAGACCTCTTCTGCCCTGGATAGGTTTGGCGGATGACATTGAAAGTATGAAGAGAAGCATACACATTGATAGGATTTGAAGTTTCATTGTTACAATTGTTTAGTTGATTGATTGATTGAATGGATGAAGTGAAGAAGAGAAGAGAGAATAGAAAACAGGTTTATATACCAAATAAAAAGAATCCAGAAATAGCCATTGAAGTGTTATGGAAAAAGGGAGTTAGGAGGTGGTTTGGGGGCAGGGAGAAAGTAGGAGTCAGTGAAGGCAATGAAACAGTTAGACAAAAAGGAAAAGAATGAGTAGAGAGGATAGGTTTCTATGTCTGTACTCATCTGTATTTTTGATTCTGTCGAACCACCTGCAGAAAGTGGCATAATTGACTTGATCTTGTAATAGAAAGTAATTATAGTAACAATATATAATAATAAAAATAATAAGGAACAATACATGAGGAGTCATCGGCTTGGTATTTTCCTATTCTTGCTTATTGTCTGATTATCATATTCAACATAAACACTCACACAAATTCTCCTGAGCCAATAGTTCCAAGTGAGTGAATAGCTTCAATTATATGCAATTAAATTGTCTATATTGAATATCAATCACTATGCTATCGAAATATACATTCTCAAATAGATCATTAACTACTATTATGTTCTTTGATCGTGATATCCATGCCTGATTAGACATGTGCACAACAAGAAGAACATACAGCATGATATCTGATCATACTTCTTGCTATTAATGGGGTTTGAGAGTATGTCTCGAGTAGATACATACATGACATTTCAACTGAAGATGCCATCGAAAGAGGTGTATGTATGCTATATGTAGATCCATCCATTGATTTGTCTACCCTAATCGATTATCATGAGTGATTGAATGTGTGTATACCTTACATGATTCTTAGAATCCTCTATGTATCTACATCCCATCTCACTTTACAGGGAATGACATGTACATACAGTGAATATACTCTGTACATACAGTGGATAACCTCTGTATATACACACACAATGTATTCAAACTCTCACTGTATTCATACCACACACTCATTTATATACACTATGACCAAGATGCATATATTCCATGTGTTCATGTTATCATCTACATGAGGTGATTCGGTCCAAATGATAATGAGTGCTGTCATTATTAGCAAATAGAAGTGCTACAATGGGTGATTAGAACAGAATGTGTGCATGGGATCACCATTGTTGAAAGTGGTACTAGTGTATTCTATATTTGTCAAATGTATCCTTTCTTTCCCCAGTGAAACAGAGTAACTAAGGAACCGTCGGCAAGGAATATCGAATATTGAGTGACACGGCTAACTTAATATATAAGGTATCGGATATGAAATAACCAAGTTTCTTCATGGGCATCAAATCGGGTGATTAGATTTCTGCAAAAGAATAAATGGTCTCGTGTTGCATTGTACTCCCCACTCTAACCCCCCACACTCCCTTCTCCCTCCTTATATATTCCCATCCCATTCAATAGATAGGAATATAACAGGCAATTAATAATTAACAGTGTGTGTGTGTGTGTATAGATGTGTGTGTGTATATATGTGTGTGTATATATGTGTGTGTATATATGTGTGTGTAGATAGATATATATATATATGTGTGTGTGTGTCTGTATATCCTACTCACCCATACTTCCCATGCTCTCCCATACTCCCATACTCGCTTTATAACGTCATATAATAGCATAATTATATCATCAAGATGTTATTAGAATATAACATCTTCCGGATACAATCTCAACTGCTATTGAAAAGGGGTTGTCAATTCTGGTGTATTCAAGGTGGTATTGAAAGCAGTTCATATACTGATTATCTTAAATCTAAAGAACAATAAAGTTGGCCATTATCTTAATAATAGGTATTTATCATTGTCACTCTCATGTTACATCATTCCTATTCCCTCTTGTTACTCTGTCCTTTTTCTTCCATGTTGGCCATGGAACAAAGGCACGTGAAATAAAGAGATCTGATTGGTTGAATCACTCTTCTCCATTTTTTGCTTTTTTTTTCTTCTTCTTCTTCTCTATTTATTTATTTATTTTTAGCTATGGCGAGTCCGTTGAATAACAATGACAACAATCTGTATCAGTCATTCGTTTCCTCTCCTTCACTCAACCAATACAATCTATCTGCTAGATCATTCATTCCCTTCCATCATCCTGTCTACAGTGACACAGTGAAGGAGGCTATGTTGGAGGACGACGATATACTGAATATCAACGAGCACTTGATGAACAGTCATCTATTGGAGGAAGAAGAGGAACAGGAAGCAGTAACAGATGATAAACAAAGTATATGGACACAGCAGTGGAATATTCCCAAGGACAATAACAGTGTAAAGGACATATGGAAAGACAACAGTCATTATTGGGACACATTCCACCCTTACTCAAGAGGAGAAGACGAACAGGACTTTGATCCCACTCTCCAGTTCTATCGAGGTGAATTGTATGATGCAGAAACTATTGAAGATATGAATAAATTGTCACTGGAGATCACTAATCCCTCATTAGAGGAGACTGAAGCAGAGAATGTGGGTGAGGATATGTCCACTCTACAGATGATGCAGACGATATTCTCAGATCTCAGCGATGAACAACTGAACGAGGCATTGGATAAGCATGATTATGATGTGGATAGAGCCATTGAGTCACTCTTGAATAACACTCAAGTCAATCCACTACAATCCACCACAAAGAAGAGACAGGTGTGTAGACACTTTTTGGCAGGAGAGTGTTACCGTAAAGACTGCTGGTTTGTTCATGATTTACAGGAGAAAGTGTGCAAATTCTGGTGAGTGTGTACATATGGATGTCTATGAGTGGTATATTCATTGCAAATATTAGGTTACAGGGCAGTTGTCTCAAGGGAGATCTTTGTGAGTTTTCACATGGAATAGATATACAGGAAGTAGCCAGTAAGATCAACCTTCCTCATGTCCATAAGAAGCCGGAATCAGTGATTCAGTTCAATGAAGGGGATTATCCAGAACTATCTCATACAAAGACCCAGAAGATACAGCCAAAACAAGGAACAGTGGAGGAGGAATTCCCCTCACTGGCAGCAGCAGCACAGATGAAGAAGAAGCCAGTTAAGACTGGACCCATTAACTTTGCAGAAGCAGCCAAAAAGAAGGGTCAGCCAGTGAATAATAAGCGTCCCCAGAAGTCTAAATTACACAATCATAGCCATTCAAATATCAGTCTTCATCAGCTGAAACAGCCTATTCAGATACCATGGTTGGAAGCAGGCAGTGCACTTAACTCCCTGTACATGAAAGAGGTAAGAGTGAGGAGGATAGAGAATGGATGAAACATATGCATAACTGTTTGTGTATATATATATATTAGAGAGAACAAGCGATT
Organism: Pilobolus umbonatus; assembly: GCA_025528865.1. Taxonomy (NCBI): domain Eukaryota; kingdom Fungi; phylum Mucoromycota; class Mucoromycetes; order Mucorales; family Pilobolaceae; genus Pilobolus; species Pilobolus umbonatus. The sequence goes on from JAIXMH010000006.1 coordinate 550,624, forward strand.
GAGTATGGAATGCTCCGTAACAGATTCTTCAGTAAGGCAACAGAGTATTATCTCAAGGGAGATGGAGCCAAAGCAAAGGCCTACTCGATGGAAGCCAAGCACTATAATAAACTGATGCAGGAAATGCATAAAGAGGCCAGTCAGCGTATATTCGAGCAGAGGTCTCAAAATGAGGCATTTATTGATCTCCATGGACTACATGAGGATGAAGCACTGGATATAATAGAGAGAAGACTGATGAATCTGAAGTCCTATTCGGGTGTTATCTATATCGTCACCGGAACTGGACACCATTCAGGAGCAAGTGGGCTGAGTAAGAGGCAGAGTAAATTGAAGCCAGCCGTGGAGAACTATCTGAGACAGGGAAATTATAGGTTTGCAGAGACCAGTGTCATGGGAGACACAAGGGGAGGAGTGTTTGCTGTCGATCTATCTAGACACTGAAATAAACAATATGAAGTTTCATATGGGATCATTCCTCCTTATTTAACAGTGAATAAGGAGTGTGTGAGTGAGTGAGTGAGTGAGTGTGAGTGTGTGTATGTGTGTATATGAATATACAAGGGAGAAATGACTGGATGTAAATGAAAAAAGGGGGGAAGGGAAAAATATGATAAATAAGATAATAAGGGAGTTGTATATAAAGGGAATGATAGATTGTATTTTGGGGTGTCCCCCCCAATTATTTATGTGCCCCATCTGAGTATGAATAGTTGAAACTAAGCCCACCTTATATCCTAGAGTGTTACAAACAAATAGAAAATACAATACCCGCCACCCCCAAATCGGGTACACATATCTTTCTATGTGTTCCTACAATGATGATGAATGATGATTATTCGGAATAAAGAAAGGGGAGTTGTACAAGGCACAAGGAGTATGGAGTGCTCATTCCTTTGTGTAACCTTCTTGACGTCATATCTATTATCAGTATAAATACTTCCCTCTACTAATTCCTCTCTTTCTTCTCCATTCTCTTTCCTTTTTATTTATTCTACATCACTATGTCCCAAACACTATACAATGGCTATACAGAAACTACCAGTCTACTAGAGAGACGACAGCAGAATGCGCCCTATCTCCAATCACTGGAATTACCCTGTCTACCTCCACTATCACAACTACTGACAGACAAAAGCACATCCTTCCCTAAACAGGTCGGAGTCACAAATCTAATTGGAGATGATCCCATTCAACATGAATTGAGTTCTACTATCAACAATACATCTATACCCATCATGGTCAATAACATGGATATGACACTGCAGCAGTCTATACAGCAGCAGAACACATACATGCCTACTATGCAACCACTGCTATACAGTGAATATTCATTACCAGAGGGTAATACAGTACAGCCTGACTCATTGACATCTTCTGATATGATACTACAGCCCAATCTGACGGACACATCCATACATACACTCTATCCAACCAATGATATCATTCAACCAGCTGATTACATTACTAACAAGAGATCGCTCTATCCTATAGATGATATGGCAGAAGACATAGATGAGATGGATAAGGACAGGAAGCTGTCTATTTCATCCAGTCAATCTGATAAGATATACTCATTTGTTGCCTTATCGGGTACTACACAGAAGAAGAGACCCAGAAGAAGGTATGATGAAGTAGAGCGTCTCTATTACTGTAACTGGTATGGCTGTACCAAGGCCTATGGTACACTCAATCACCTCAATGCTCATGTGAATAAACAACAACATGTAAGTATTCAATGTCCGATGGGCATATTACAAATGATTAGAAAGCTAACCATTCAATTGTTTACATTTTCCAGGGACCCAAACGGCAGCCAACTGAATTCAAGGAATTACGTAAAGAATGGAAGCGCCAAAAGAAAGAGAGGGATGCTAAGATGAAGAGAACAGAGTTGACATATAAAATACAGCATCAATCTCAGATGAATGACTCCCTCATGCACTCTCATCGATATCCATTCATACAGAATAATGAGTATATGAATGGTAATAACACCCTTAGTACAGCTGCACCTTTGTCACTGAATTGTTACTATTAAGCCCCTTCTATATAGCATTTGTACATATTAAATAACTAAATAAAAAAAGAGTGTTCACCCTAGACACACCCCAAACTGGGTAAATCTATTTCCTAATTAACTCATGACGTTTGATGGTTATACAAATATAAGACATTGTAATCAACCTTGTTTTTATGAGTGTCACATAGAGTGTTCATCAATATGACGTTGAATGAATAATGTGAGTTCCGAATTACACATATCTACTGGAGACTTCCCATCCTGGTTAAGAGCATCAGCATTTCCACCGTGCTCAAGTAACATGATGGCTGTGTCCCCATGCCCTTCTTCACACGCTAAATGCAAGGGCGTATTTCCTTCCATGTCTTTAGGATTGACTCTACATTTTGCACTCAATAACAGCTGGACGATCAGTGTATAACCTTGTACAGCAGCCCTATGTCTGTAAGTAAGAGTGAGTGATGGGTAGGTAAGTAGAGAGTGGGTGCTTACAGTGGGGTTTGTTTATGGTGATTCAATGGATTGACTGGTGCCTTATACTCCAATAACAATCTACATATCTAGAATGGGAATATTGAGTATATCCATCCATTTATCTCTATCTCTATTACCTCTGTTCTATTCTTGGATGCTGCATAATGCCTATGATATGAATGATGAGTTTCTACTTGTTTATCTCGTTCAATCTATCTTATCAAATTACAAAGCAGATTGCCCTATCTGATTCTCCAATGAAACATCAGCCCCTTTCTCCAATAATGTCCTTACAACATCCGTATGTCCAGCAGATACTATCATGGTTATTAGTATGGATAAACTCACAATGGAAACCCACTTGTTTACCTGCTATCATCAGAGGTGTCCATCCTGCCTACAGAAAGAGAAGGTGAGCAATAAGGGGATATGATTATTATGGATATTACATCATCCTGTGCATTTATAGATACACCCTTATTGAGTAAATAGACTACAATATCAACATGACCACCCGATGAAGCCCAATGAAGAGCACCACGGCAATCCTATAGACTTCTGTTGAGTAAACAGATAGTCTCTCTCTCCTTTACTTACTTCATCCTGCTTATACAATAGACTGGCATCTCTGTCTATCATCTGTTGAACTATAAATAGTTTCCCTTCATAGGCTGCTTGATAAACTGTGAACATGATTGGGGGAACATATGAAAAGAATAAATAATAATTATATAGAGAAAGAGAGAATACCCGTCACACTCTTTCTAGTCACCACACACACACGCACCCATGATCTTCTACTTCAAAAGAATGATCATCCTACTTCCTTTTCTTGGCCACTCTATCAATGAATGACAACGATAGAACGTATACTCCGTCTTTTTCACTAGTTATTTATAAATAGAACGGCATGAATACAAGTGCAGAGACACTGATAAGCGCTACAGAATAACAGTAGTTGAATCTATCCATCTAGAGAAATAAATATACTCTTACTCATGGTGTGTATGTTTATCCATTTTATTCATACATATTTCTCAGTTATTATTATTTACATAGATGTTAATTAGAAGAAGGGTAGACTCCATTATAAATAAGGGGGAGACTTATTAAAGATAAAGAAAAGAATAGGTAGTAAACAAATAAATAAAAATGGGTGTATGGGAGGGGAATACGTCTTAATGATCTCGGGTAGGCACTGGCTCATTACGGCAGAGTGGGCATCTATTCTGTCCTTCTGTTAACCACTTGTCAATACACTCCTTATGGAATCCATGATGACAGCTCAGTATTCGTAAATCATCCTCAGATTGGTAGTTACTAAGACATACTTGACATCCTTCTGAATTACCTAATATCATCTGCTTCACCTGTTGGGTGTATTTCATAATGGGCACATGACTATCAATGGCTTCTTGACTGACTGTAGATCTTCTAGCTGGGCCAATCAGTGTAGCTAATGCCAGTAATTCCTCATAACTGGGATTCTCACTCACTAGGTAATTCTCTACATAACTACCACTGATAATATACACTGTCCATTGCCCCATCTCAGAGAGTGGACTCTGTCTTGTATTACTCTCTGTAGATCTCTCATCCTGATGCATCTCTCTCTCCAATCTCTCTCTTATCCTCTCACTCCTTCTGATTGGTGGAATCATTGTTTCATTTCTATTGGCATCCTCAGAGGTAGTGTCATGGTGAGTATCACTGGTGGTGTGCTGATTGGTGGTGGTGGTGTTATTGGATCTCAATCCATATAAGAATACAGGTAACATCAACAGTCGACTGATATCACTTCTCTCATTACGGGTACTGGTTGAATCATCAGCTGTTGTTTCATTCGATGCAGTGGTGGGTGGGTGAGATGGTTGATCTGTGTCCATTACAGACGATGTTGGACTATTGGTTGTATCTGATGCAATTGATTCATTGGAGTGTGTTATTGATACAGCAGAAGATGCCATTGGAGCATCAGAAGGAGATGCCATGGTGATGTCCTCATTCGTCTCTGCATCTGTCTCTATAGGTACTGTACTGTTATTATCAGTCTCTGTATTCATGACATCTTCATCCATTGTCTCAGGTACATCACTTGCAGGTAAATCACTCGTTGCAGGTGCACTTGTCTCAGGTGCATCTTCTGTTGGTTCAGTGGGAGCAATAAATGCAGTAGACAGAATAACAGGTAATCTCATAAACCGCATAAAGGAATTCTCTGCATTTCCTGGTTCCATCTGCTGAAATATCTCTGGTGATAAATGCATAGTCAGTCTCTGTCTACTGTTTATTCTTTCCTGTGTATTAGAATCAGTGTTCATGATTGGCAATTGTCCATTCTGAAAGGAAGAAACAACTGCCTCACTTATGACCTGTACTATCATTCTTGAGAATGGACTGATATTCTGGGAATTACTGTTTCCAGTATCACTCTGGTGAGACTCTTCTCTTGCATTATTCAATGCATCTGCTAATGTGTTTATTTCATTGTGATCATTGTCTATGTTATGATTTGTTCTATCCTCTGAATCGTTGTCTCTGCCTGATAGTCTTCTCCACCTTCTCTCTTCTCTCTGCCGTTGATTCAGACTTGATGGGGTGGATGATCTACTGATTGGATTGTTTCTTTCTATTTCAAATCTAGCAGAAGGTCTGGCCACTCTGTCTCTAGTGTGTCTGGTGGAACTGTTATCACTCAAACTGCTATTGCTGCTACTGTTATTGTTGTTATTTGTGTTATCAGTGGTGTCATCATGGAGGTTATTTGATCTCTCTTGCTCAGATTCCTGATTTGACTGTGATTGTCCCATATGAATGTTGAGATGTAGTATTGTTGATGGAAAAGTGGATGACTATTTATAAAGAAAAAGAAAAGAAAAGAAAGGAGGTGTGAGGAGGGAAGGGAATATTGTTATATTTATTATTTATTTTTCTGGGTGCTAAATAATTTATCCCAAATTTCATCTTACTCTTTTTTTTTCTTCGTAGAAACAAGAACAATGCTTCAGTTTCTTTTATTAAACGATATGATTACAGTGTATTAATGAGAAGATGGCAAGGGAGAAGAGGGAGTATATATAAGTGTATGGGATATGGGGTATGGGGATGTATAAGTGAAATGGGTATGAGTTGGGTTGGGGGCATAGTGTGTATATATATATTCATATTGGGTATATATGGGTATATTTTATATATATATATATATATTTGGGGGGGGTATTCATGTGGGTTATGCACACATAGAAATACGCACATACTTATTGTTCCCTTTTCTTCAGTAACTGATATTTAAGCTTATCGATGATATGAAGAAGTAACAGTATTTCCTTGTCTTCTTCAATATCATCACTATACTTCATAGACTTTGATTCATTCTTCTCACAACAATGACATCGACCACTCATTCTCTTTCCATCCATATTATTCACTTCTACCTCTGCATGGATCTGTCCAATATGATTCCTCTTGATGGTGTCTATAGTACATAAACTGTCAGTTGAAGATGACATTGTATTCTCTATCATTTACCTTTCTCTATTCTCTTGAGTGTATCTGGTGGATTTGGGAATTGTAGATCATTGATGGTGATATACTTTGGCTTGGTGGTTGTCTTGATGGAGTTCTCACTATCTGATATGATCTCACTGTATATACCAGAATCCCTTAAATGATCAGATAACACCGATAGTCGCAATCCTCTCATATTAGAAGCTACTTTGGAACTAGATGTGCCTGAAGAATACGACGAAGATGGATATGACATTCTGCTTTTATTACTAGGCAAAACCTCCTCCTGTGCTACCAAGTTCTTCTTTCTTTTATAGATTGACACACTGAAGTCTGTGCTCAATTTCTGACTGCTGCACTTCTTATATAATTTATTGAACAGCTTATTTGCTCCTCTCAATTCTTCCTTTTTATGACCTTCATGTGGTTCTGTAGATGATAGGAATTCTGCAAGTGCTGTATCACTTCTCAGCTGATCCTTCATCAATTCCTTCTCATGGATGGAGCCAATCAGATCCACTTTATTGACCTTCAACACATTACGTTGATTGAATCCTGGTATTTTGAACATTTTCTTGAATGATAAAAAGTGAAAGAGTGAGAGAGAGAGAGAGAGGGGAAGAATGGGCCAGGACAGAGATCATGTATCTTTATAAAGGAAGGTTCATATATTTTTATCTTCCTATTCTCCTATTAAGAAGAAGCATGTCATGTATATGTGTTTTGATCCCTTTATTCCCCTCCCTTATTTTTATATATATTTATATAACCTATTTCCTCCTCCTAATTCCAATCATCGCACTCTCCTTTGTCAATATAGAATTATGGTAGAGTATAAATATAAATTTCATGCAGAATATTCAACAGCCATCCAGAGATAGGGACAAGTGGAATAAACCAACATACAATGTCTTTATTAGAGAGTAGATGGGTTCTTTTTTATTGCTGTACATCGTATTCATCGTCATCATCGTCATCGTCCTCATCATCAGCCATCCTTCTTTCCCTCATGCCTACTTGTCTGGGTATAGACAGCTCACCTGGATACATATCAGAATCCACATTACGTATCGAGTAATTCTCTTCAGGCATCACAGACGGTCTTCTCTTACTGTTGCCCATCAAGATAATATGCTTTGATTCATCCTTCAGCCTATTCTTAGTACGCTCTATCAACAGATCTCTTTCCCTCTGATGGTTGATGACCATCATCTCATTCTGTTCTGTAGTCATATTGGAAAGTACATTGATGGGGTTGGGGTCTGATGGGATGGCATAGGTCTTATTATTACCGTGATCTGTAGATCGCCTCCACTTTTTCCACCCTTCAAAATCAATTAAAGCTTGCATACATCCCCACTCCATAATCTTCTTCTCAAGCCATTCCAGACTGACCGGTTTCGTCAAGAAATCATTACATCCAGCAGCAAGAGCAGCCCGTCGATCGGATTCCAAGGAGGATGCGGTGAGTGCTACAATGATCACAGGGGACTGGAAAGATATGATATTGTTGGTAGGTGATGATATCGAAGGTGACATCGTAGGTGAGACTGTCATCTTCATGTTCAATGGATCAATAGGTACTTCTTCGACATAGTGTATCGATGGCAAGACTCCTATCTTATTCTCTTTCTCGATAGCCCTAATCCTCTTGGTGGCCTCTAATCCATTCATGACAGGTAATTGAATATCCATCTAAATAGCATTTCAAAGTGTCAGTCAGGAGGCTTCAACTGAATGATCGAAACTTACTAAAATTAGATGAAATTCCCCTTTCTTCCATTTCTCCACTGCTTCTTTTCCATCTGAAGCAACTGAGAAGTTGATGTTGTGCTTCTTCATCCAAGTAGACAAGATCGCCTGATTCACCATATTGTCTTTTCATTTGTAAGTATTTATAAATAGGGCTCTTATTTTAAAGAGTATAATACACACTACTGTACCTTCTACAATCAACACGGTAATAGGAGGGCTCTGTTTATCTGATTGCGATCGTTCCTTTCTCTTGCGATTCCTTATTTTAAAGCTAAATTTAGATTTAGACTTGGGTACATCATCATTCTTTTTATCGATAGATTCCGATACATTAGTTCCTTCCATAAAGTGGGGTTTATGGCTGGCCTTAGTCGATGGATCCACTACCTCATTCTCTACTGGGGGGACCACGGATGGGTTGTCCGAGGGGTCCGAGGATGCGGGTGTCTGAGAAAATGCTTGGTTAGATCCTTGTTGAAGATGGATAGGTCTTCCATTGAATGTGTTACTATGGGCTCTTACCCTTCTCTTCATGAGAGTAGATGCATTGGCGATGCCATTCTCAGCATTAAGGGCGTTGATACTGTTGATAGTACTGCTGGCCATGTTACTACTGTTTAGGTTAGGTGAGTTGTTGGTACTGATGGCAGTGGGGGTAGGTATCTTGTTGGGAGTTGGGTGGGTTAATGTATGGCCTGAGAGGTGATTAGGTAAGGTGTGGTTGGGATCAAAGAAATAGTTCCCCTTTTCTCCATCTAACTGTAATGAACTTGGAGAATGAAGGTTGGTGCGGGATGCAGTATTGGTGATGGCATTCATTCGTCTTCCTGGTGAGAATCTGTTGACATCATGAGGTGGGAGGATTCCTCCAGGTGTGTTCAGTGGGCTATCAAGTACTTCTTGTTGTGCAGACAATTGGCTGCTAGGTGTGTTGGTACCGCCTGATTTCGTGGTGAAAGGGCTTAAAGGAGAGGTGGCAATAGGAAGGAATTGGGGTTCAACAATAGCATTGATCCATGCAGTATGTAATGCCGTCAAGAAACGACGAGGACCCGCAGGCTTGGGAACCACAACCACTCGAGGCATGTATCGGGACTGCTGAAGATTAGAAAACCATTGGCTGGTGTCCCTCACTTTCTTGAAGTTTGCAAGTGAGGCAAAGAATATAATGGCTACAGTACCGTGCATGAAACTCTCGTTGAAACCTGATCTGGATTTAGATCTTCTATGGCGACGTTGTTGGTGCTGGTGGAGTATGGCTGAGGGTGCGGGTAATTGGTCACGAAGACTCATTAATTTCTGTTCAAGTGTTAATAAATCGTCATCAATAAGGATAAAAGCAGGTGGAATTGCATGGATATTGTCCTCTTCTGTAGCAGAAGAAGGGATCTTGTTGCTACTCATGTTTGAACTGTATGAGCGGTGAGAGGCGGTTAAGAAGGGATTGACTTCTGTTGTTGGGTTGATTGGTTGAGATCGAGTGGAGGTATCTGAGTCAGATGTAGAGACAGTGGCTGTATCAGCACAACTGGACCCTTCATCATCCAGATCCATACATCCCAATACAGGAACATGACTTATATCTGTATTCCAACTTGTTAAACAGCTTGTAAGATGTTTAGCAAACACACTCTTCTCAGGTGCATGCAATATCATCTTCACACCCTTTAATTTGACGATGAACTTTGATAATTCCTCTAATGTGGGTTCACTTGAGAACTGAATGTTTGAGAGGTGTTTCTCCAGTATCTGAGACGGCTTCTCTATCATCAATAAGCGCTGATCGTTTTCACTTCCCAGCAACAGTTCAAGAGATAACTTGATCCGAGTCTTGTTCTTACTTACATCTTCCAGTTCCATGTGTCCATCAACATATTTCAGTAATTGTGCAGTCAGGTTAGCATTCGGGATAGAAGCGGCTGATATGCCATCTGGAATTGCAGGAGAAACCAACTGAAGGATATCAAATATGACCTTTACTTTGGGAGAATCAGGGATCTGAGCGACATGTAATCCCAATTCAATACAAGCACCAGGAGTACAACCTTCCAGCATATTTCTAAGTAACTAAAATAAAAAGTGAGTACATACAACCATTAACAAGAAGCAAATAATACATTACATTCATCAGTGCATGCTTAATGGCATTCTCATCCCCTTTGACATTTGAATAATGCAGACCATTGTCCATATGATAGATTACGAAATGGACACCCAGTTTAGCCGAAATGCCCGCCAAAGAATCACCCAAGTTCTGAACCAGTTGGCAGACATCGAAGTTATTCTTGATGACTGACCTTAACTGCATATCATCTGGATCAATGGTACGGGTGTCATCCAATAGCATTCTGGACATCAGGTTCAGATGAGAACTGATATAGCATACTTGGTTGATGGTGGTGTTGATGGCAGATATACTTGCAATTGGAACAGCCATTGAACAGGCGCTCAGAAGTTCGTGTGATTGTGACAGGATGGAGGATGGAGAGAATTGCTCGAGAGTGGCAATGATCATTAAGGATGCATCATGTATTTCATGGGATACAGTGGACATGAACGAAGATCTCTTCAGGGAATAATCTGTCTTGGCTTGTTCTAATGCAGACCGTGATTGCTGGATATGAGTGTTATAGTGATTTATTATGATTCGATGTGCTATCTTGTATATTGATATCAGTCTGTATGCTATATAATACATGAGTAATGCAAAAACAACGCCCATCAGATGTAGGTAATAATAATCTGAATATAGATTGTAATGACTACTGCTATCATGACTATTATTACTACCATTATGTCTATTATTATTACTATAATGCTCAGTATTCATATCATTACTGCTATGTTTATTATGGGTATCCATATTCATACTATGATTGTAGTAGAGTATAATATAATATAGAGGCAATAGAATAATAATCCCAATGCTATTAATTCTGATCTGTAGTAGAAGGGTATCGAGTGGCATCTGTCTGCTCATCATATTCCAGGCGAACAAGGATAATGATGCAGCCATAAAGAGTGTGTTCAGCAGGGTGAGGTCTGTATTGAGCAAGGATATCAGGGCGGTAATCAGGCAGAAGGTGGTTGCCATGGTAATGAGAAAATAAACCTCTTTGGTAATATATGTCACATGAGTTGCTTCATCCTGAATGGAGGGAAGTGATATGTCAATCAGTTTGTCCTCCATGCAGGCATATTCATCTGATAGCTGTTCTGATATCCAAGTTGACCTTAAATGGGCTAATCTAGGTCGAGTGGGTGGTGTGGCTGTAAACGGGTGATTCATAGTTGAATTGATGAATAGGGCGATACTATCAATAATGAGCTCATATTAGTGTTTGTCTATGGGATATTCATAGTGCTATCATACTATAAACTAGTACGATGATAGTATTCACTCTAACTGTGACTAAGCTTACATGTATTGATATTATCACCAGTAAGTAAGTGTAATAGGAGAGTGTGTAGTATGATATTTATTGTTTTAAAAGAAAAGCAAAAGAAGGTTTTAGAGAGAAAAAGGGGATTGTTTCAGAGTGTATAAGAACATAATCAAATTAAATTTTAACACGGACAATTCAGACACTTTGATATAAGGTCATTTTCAGTCAATGAGGGAGGAATCCGAAAACTACATCTCACATTGGGTGTTATTCCTTTCCAACACTGTTGTGCATTCTTTCACATGAAACAAGAGCCAAGAAGAATAGAGCTTCATCTATTGTATCTGAGGTAAATATACATAAAAAGCATACATTGCCCATTTGTCACCTTGAACTGATGAATAGTAGCACTCACAAACATCAAATCTTATGGATGAGATCAGTTTGACTGCCAATAGAGCCTGTTATTCAGTCAACTCAATAAATGCATAATTATATGACTCAGAGCGTTAATGAACTCGAGATAGAAATACATATGAGTTGTTTGATCCATCAGTAACATGACTGATCTCTCTAGAAGATATAAGAACAAAAAGAACTTCTATGAAGAAGCGGTCTTAAAGCATAGGATATTCATCCAATTTCGACCATGTCAGCCATGAGGAGTTCAATACTAGGTGATGTAGTATGTTCTCATATGCAGTCATGTTCACTTTGCATGAGGAGTGTATTCTTCATAACAGTTGACATGTATCATTTGAATCACTTCATCTGTCATGAAAACTCAGGGTGAATACTACACATCACCACTTAAGAGAGGGTCACACCTAATAACCCCACTTGGAATGTGGGGACAGACTGTGCTTTTTCTAAAGTCATGCAATCTCTTTTCGGTTGTCTTGGATAACCAAGCTGTTTCTTCCTTTTTTGCTTTTAATCAACAACGATGTCTTTATTTAAAAAGATGACATTGAGTACGGTACTCTCACGTTCATGCCTGTGCTGTTTCTCTCTCTCTCTCTCTTATCACCACTATCAACACGAGGAGATGATATACTGCTTCAATAGACCTACGCCGCCTATGCTCTCTTCTACCCCTTTACTATTTCATTATTTGTGGCTTTAGCTGCTTTTGATATCAGACACTTGGTTTAATTATGGTTAGACTCCAATGGTGTCTTTTAGAAGAAACCGAGGAAAGGAAGACAGTGGTTACTGCTTGCTAGAGACTATTTATAATCTTATGCTTTATTGTTTGTGAATTTAAGAAGTTATACAGATTAGCGCTCATCCATACCTGTTTACAGCCTATGTTCGTATTAAGAATACGGTGATCACTTTCTCGCTCAATGTCCAGATAAGGCAATATTATAACCAGCCCATGGTAGAAATGGCTTAATTGGATAGGACAGAACACTAAAGAACAAACAACTCCAGATCGTTTATGCTGTTTGAACAGTGAAGAGAACATTGCTGTTAGGAGTATCACTAGGGACTATCACTATAAAAGGAAATTCTAGATAACAACAAGAATGGGGATGCACTCTAATTATTAGATAGGATAACAGTATCAAAAAGGAAATGGGGGAAATAACCTTCAATACTAGTGATAATACTAAAATTCAAAAGGCCTAGAGATTTTTTATTTATAGGAAATCACTTCAAGTGCCTCATTTGAGAAGTGAAAATGGCCCGTGAACTTATGCCTGGCAAGTACATCTGGTAACCAGTAAGAAGCATCGGGCCACATCTGACTGTAGGGAATAGTGTTATACGAGAACCATTGAGGTACCATTTCATCTGATCTATCTACGTATATTATTAAACAGGCCATTGATTCCCTTTTGACTCTCTACTTACTCTACTGGTGTCCCATGATAATGTCTGGTAATATAGATATGTATCTCTGCTATATATGACTCATCTGTACGAGTAATATGGTTGATGCCTATGTTCTCCATATCCACAGCTTCTATTCCTGCTTCCTCCTAGTAAAGAATATTAAAGAAGCCACACTTGACACTATTACTCTATTTACTCTTAATTCACGCCTGGCACCTTCCTCGGTAGTCTCCTGCAGTTCTACTTTACCACCAAACCCTTGTACTTTATCTTTAATAATCACATATCAATGGGTATTCTATCAACTCATACCATTGTATCGTCCTGCTCCAAACCCACGCTTCTTCATCCCTAGCAATATCTATACATTATCATTGGTAAACAATACTCTGGCTGGTGATATTCAACCTTTCTTTCATCCTCATCCAATACAAAGATAAGAGTGTGTGCTCTTGTTGTCATGTTTACCATAGGAACCCCTATTGTTTATTATTCTCTCTCTCTCTCTTTTTCTCTTTTTATAACTTTTTAATCTCAGCCTAGAAACACATCTCATGGCAACAAAAGGTGACAATCCATTACTATAGATTCTTCAAAATAATATATATATAATATACATATCATGCACAACTTCCATCTTTTTATTCGTTACATATATATATATACATATATATTTGTATATATACTATCTTAACAGCCTCCCATCTGTTCAATCATAACATCGATACTGTCTCCATCCTCCATATGCAACTATAAGAAGTTAATAAGGAATAAATAGCTCTATTTTTTGATCATACCTCGTTGGGTGTTTCATATGGCAGAACACGGGCGCCATCATATAAGAAACGAATAGATCCAGGTGCCTTTCCTTGACGTTCGCAGTAGGCATCCATTAATTTTCTAAGTTGTGTAGAGCGTTTAATCTTGAAGAACACTTCATTTCTGTCCTGTTGAGAAGTAGAGCTTAATAACAAGAGTCACTTCTGATGAGACTGGTCACTTACATTTCCCACTACTTTCAAGTTAATATGTTCAACTGAAGCAGGTGCGCTGGTCTCAGTATCCTTCTTTTCGTTCTTTTCGGCTTCAGACATTATAGAGTTGGGGACGCGTGTATGGAATTGTGTTAAATCAGTTAAAAAGAAAAAGAAGAGAGGGGAAAAAAATAAATAAATAGAAAAGAATCTGCTCTTTATTGACAATTGTTTGTCACGTGATGCATCCGCGTTGCTACTCTCTCTTTTGTTTACTTTCCCTTGTTTATTTATTTATTTTTGTTTATTTTTGTTTATTTTGATAAGCCATGTCCTTCTGGAGACCAGTCAGTGTAAGCATCAGTGTATTTGTTCCAATGCCCTTCAGTTTATAAATAAAGTAGAGACACCAAATAGAGATTGTCAACTCAAAGGCCATGCCTGACTTCTGTTATGGCCCTCAGAACACCCACAGTCAGAAGATATGTTTCTACTAAAGAACAGATCAGAACAAAGGCAGTGATTGGGGTATACTTTGATATGGACAATAATAAACACATGTCTCATCTTCTTGTCACAGCCTTTTACCTTCAAAGCAGCAGCTGCCTTTTTAGGTGTGGGTGCAGGTCTCTTACTCTACTTCAAGAGTGAGAAGAATAAGGTGGAGATATTACGTAAGGTGGTATAGAATCAACTGAAGAGAGCCCTATTGACATCCACTATGTAGGTAAACAGAAGGAGATAGAGAAGAACAGTCCCCAATCCTATGGTAAACCCAAGTTGGGTGGCCACTATTCACTGACCAATGCAGAGACAGGGACACCCTTTGGATCAGATGATATGAAGGGTCGATTTGCATTGATCTACTTTGGTTTCACTCATTGTCCTGATATCTGTCCTGAAGAACTGGATAAGATGGCCGATGTGGTAGATCAGACCAGTAAGACTTGAGAAGAGAACAAACAAGAGTTAAAACACTGATAATGACTATATCTATTCTAGACAAGAAGATAGGAGAGAATATACTCATTCCTGTATTTATTACATGTGATCCCAGAAGGGACACACTGCCTGTGGTGAAAGAGTACATCAAGGACTTCCACAAAGATCTGATTGGATTAACTGGCACTGAAGAGGATATCAGAAAAGTGGCCAAGCTGTTTAGAGTGTATGTCTCATCACCACCTGAGTCCATGGAAGAGGATGACTATTTAGTGGATCATTCGATATTCTTTTATCTCATGGACCCTGAAGGAGTATTCCTCGACTGTTATTCACAGAATTCAGAGGCAAATGATGTCTTCAACAGCTTCTCCCAATATTATAAAGCATACATAGACAATGGAGGACACATCAACACTGCACCCATCCTTATCAAGGAGAAATAGAATCATGTTTATGTACATCAGAACACGTTTATTAGTAATAAAAACAGGTGTTGATATTTGTATTCAAATGAAATATCCACCAGAATGTGTGTATTATATACATGTACATACATCCATTTTTATACATACACATACATACACACACACACACATACACACACACATAAATAAGTGTAATATGACTTGAATAGAATGGATGTGGTATATAGGGTTTAATGAAGGATAATAGCAGTGATGGATGGGAATATGGCTTGTCTATTTTTGTCATCGTCCAGAAATTCATTATGCTCTGTAACAGATGAATCAATTGAATTGGGTGTAGAAGGTACAGAGATAAGTGAAGGTGTAGATTGCTTATGATGTGGAGGTGTCTGGGGCATGTTCATGTGTGGAGGCAAGGACACAGGTAATTTACCACGATATTTACTCCCATTCAGCTGATATTGTTTCTCATCTTTCGAATGAACTGATCTATTCTCCTTCATAGACTCCACTGAACATGGGTGATGGGGGCAATGTTTTTTGTCTTGTGGTGCCTGTGGACGAGGCATCATTCCTGACACAGATGCATCATACTGCGCTTTGTCTTTACACACATCATGCAATTTCATTCCGTGGCTATGTTCATTGTGATTATTAGTAGTATGCTCAAAATGATAATCCAATGCATCCACATGAACAATAGGTTGGGAACAGATACCTCGTGCTCGTTTTCCTTCCAATGATAGCATGGCTTCTTGTCTCGACTTATTCTGTAAGGAGAATGCGATGGTCTTCTCCAGTAGCTGTTGTCTCCACATTGCTTCGGTCATGTCTGATTCAATCACTTTATGGCTGATAGACAGATGCGGTCTCTCTTCCTGACTACCCTCTGTTGAGTGGGTGACCATCAGCTCTTGAAGGGCCAGTGTCAACTGTTCTGTGTCAGGCATGGACAGTGGACTTCTTCTTCTTCTTCTCTCGATCAGAGACAGTCTCGACTTGTCATCTGTGGTTGAACTCATACTATGTATGGAAACAGGTGTCTCTGTTTGTGGATAAGGTTCATTTGAATGTCTTTTATCTAAAGAATCCAGGGAAAAATGTTTGGTTGTCTGTGGTAAGGGAGGAATACTGTTACTGAGACGTGAATTACTCTTACTGATACCCAATGTTCCTGATTTGAAGGGTGATTGTCTGGGTGAATTGGTGGGTGTGAATGATATGTTACTTGAATGGCTTGTTTTGACTGTGGAGATACTGTTGGTATCATCAAGGGAATTCATGAGTTCAGCATCGAGTGATAGACGTAGAAGGGAGGACTTCTTGATGGTTTTGATTATTCTCGGTTTTACTGAGGAGGTGGATGAGGGGTTTAAACCATCCAACTGTTGCTGACTGTCTCTTCTTACCTTGGCCTGCCGTGGTGGAGGAGAGAGTGAGGCGATGGGTGTGTTATCTGTCCATGGAACTGCAATTGGCTGCAGTGTGATGACTGTGAAGAGAGAAGAAAAGATAAGATATACGAATAAACAAGAAGTATGGATGGTTCTTACCTTGACTTGGTTCTTTAACAACCACCCTGGATGGTGATATGTTCTCTTTTTGATGAAGTTCCTCGTGTGAATGTGATAAACGAAGCTTAGGCTTCTGCTTTTTTATTTTCTTGATAAACGAGAAACAAGACGCCCAGCGTAATTTACTTGATTTACTCTCGTTTATGTGATTGTCTGGTTGGTGTTGATTGATCATCACATTCTCTCGTGTGCTTCTTCTGTATACCTGTGAGGATGGTGCATCTACCATGGAGATGTCACTGAAAGAGCTAATTGGATGATTAAGCGACTCAATTTAAGGTTTGGATTGAATGAGATACAAACAAGGTTGAGTGTTGTGTATGTGTATTGTGTGTATTGTGTGTATTGTGTGTATGTGCGTATGGTGTGTATGTGCGTATGGTGTGTATGTGCGTATGGTGTGTATGTGCGTATCTTATATATATATATCTGTATTTCTCTACCAATACACCTCTCTTTCTCTCTTTTGAATAGAAGAAGAAGAGAGAACAAACTAGAGTGGTATTTTTTTCTTTTTTGTAAATAAATGGAGAGATAAAATAAATGAATACCCAGAAGTGCTGCCTGATATTTTAGTAAATGGTGTGCAGTACAGAATTACCATATGAAGTTTAAGTTTATTATAAATAACTATTGGTTGAACATTAAGAATATCCCGATTATACTCCATTCAGAGTAACATGTACAATAAGTGGTGATGGAGGGTGGAAGTATCCTAATCAACACACTCCCAATTAGGCAGAAATGATCGGAATATTCCCTTGTATCAGTACAATGAATAGATACTGTCTTTCCGTCCACTTTATTTTTGGAAAAACTTGGTCGCTTTTTAAATTCCAATTGAATATTTTTGTGACTTTCAATTGGTCAATATTTGAGTCTCAATTGCTCAGTGTTTTGAGTCTCCGTTGGACACCTTTTTCAATACCAATTGGTCACTTAATAAATGAATTGTTAACTCTTTACTACAGCTTCTTTGTATAATCTGATCATGGATTCTAGCATAGCCTTTTATTGCAAAAACAGAAAAGGAAATATATATGATGATGAGGGAAATAATGAAACAGCGTATGATGAAGCCCCTTCTTTTCGTCTCAAATTAAAAGCTTGTTAAGAACACTTATTCGGAATTGCACCGGGAGGACGTTAGCTGGAGACAGAGAATTCACAAAGACAATTTGAAAAATTATTCAGAAGGGTTAAGAAAAACTAAGGAGAGATTGAGCCAGCATAACTATTTCAAAGTCATTGAGATATATGGGCCAAGATGATTTACTTTCTTTACTTCATTCTAGCCTTACTAGACAATTTCATTTATCCCTCACTCATCAGACCACCATTTTTGAGTATCAAGGCTCAATAAGACATAAGCAGAACAGAAAAAGATCGGTGATACGGTAAACTTTTTTTTATTTCACATATAATATTCTGGCTGCTTATACAAATGTATGTGTCTGTGTGAATAGGGTAAAAAGTGATGGAAATTGAAGAGAAGTCTTTTATTTAGTCCAAGCTTATTCAGCAGAGTTGATATTTCTTCAACAGAAAGCAGAAAGTGAGTCTAGTTCAGTGTGGTAAACCTCTCTTGACACCGGCTACCTTTTCTTTGCTCTTTTGTATCTTCAGAATTACAGGTTGGGTGTGGTCATGGAGTTGAGTTTAATTTCTCCTGGAAAGAAGGAAATGTCGTGGTTGACATTGCGTAACTATTTGGGAGTGGCCATCATACACTTATCAAATAGATAAGACCAGTAGCACGATTCAAACTTTTGAAGCACTTCAAGGCCACCATTGTCATTTCTAACAAAATAAAAGGCATTGCAATTGAGTATATCTTCAAGTCTTTACTACTTTCACTTACAAAGTGCGACGAATATCGACAATCAGTTTTTGGGAGACTGGATCATCGAGCACAATACAGTTCAGTGGCTCAATACAGCTTTGCATTTCAGTGTTGGATTCCTATGAATACTAGTACTTATTCCTAACTCCATCGCTGTTAACGACATACCGCATCGAATACAGGGTTGGACATCTCGGTAAGACATGGGTTTATATCCTGCATTGTGACTAATGGTATTTCCTGGTTAAGCTTGTCATATAGCGCAGGAGGGAGGCAGTTTCTCCGTCAAAGTAAATCACCATATGAGATATTTTGACGAGATTAATTTAGAGTGTGTGTGTGTGTGTAGATAAGTGAATATAAGACAAGTTATATAGAGTGATTCTCTGTTTAAACCTCTTATTGTATCCATGATTGAATGGGGAGAAGTCAGGTCAAAATATCTACTCTATTTATAAACAACCTTCATGGTTCGTATCTGTTGAGTGGCCGTTTTGTGAATGTCATTGTTATAGTTACACTATCTTAATTATATATTGGAGAGTACAAATTTTTGTACTATTTAAACCCAGCCCACTTTTCTTATTATTAGTATTTTTGCAGAATTAAAACCCAGGCCATTTTGTACACTGAAAAAGTGGGTGGTGATTTAAGCAGTGAATGACCCCTATCTGATGGGATGAAGTGTGATATTTACTGAAGAGTTAAAGATTGGTATTTGCTAAAAAATATAGAGTAGGATACTTACTGAAGAGATGGAGTGAGATACTTACTAAGGAGCTGAAGTGTGGTATATGCTGAAGAGTTGAAGTGGGGTACCTAAGGTAGAGTTGAAGTGTGGTATTGACTGAAGACATATTTTGTGATATTCACTAAACAGAAGAAGCGCGATACGCATTGAAAAACTGTGTTACAAGCTCTCAGGGCTAGAGCTGTAAGTCCTAGTACTATGTATCCTACTTACATGAGCATGAATGACACTCCTCCTCCTATTGGATTAATACCACTATTCTATATCATCTCACTCATTTGAATCCAATCTATGATAGCCCATCCATATGGATTCAATTAATGATGGGATTGCATGCGACGCTCCACATTTTCCTTATGGCACCACATTACCGGATATTGGATTATGCCGGTCAATAAGCTCTCATGAGATTAACCACCACCATCACACAATCAAATTTGGTATCCCCGTTAAATGAATCTTCAAACAGCTGTTATAATGTTAAACAAAATGGCGATAGTAGTTACAGTTATATCTATTTTCTTAATTTAGAAAAAACTACCCCATTAATTACAGTATTCTTTTGTAAACGTCTTTATCTTCCCTTATTCTAACATTTTTTGGACATCAAACAATAAACGATACACTGTTCCCCTACAACAAAAAATTTATCTCAGTAACTGTTGTTCTTTTAAATGTATAAATGGTAAATACACTGGGGGCAAGCTAGACTGTGTATGAGATAGTTTAACAGCACTCCAGCGAGCTTGACCAAGATTTTGAAAGTGGACAGGCTTGGCTTGTTTGAAAGCTTATCTGGAAGGTCGATGGGTAAATAGGTGACAGAGAAGCTGTCTTCCTCAGCTACATCTGGATACACGCACACGGGTATACCAAAAGCATCAGCAAGGATCTGAGAGCAATCCGGTGTGTTGAAACTGACCCATACGAGCTCTCATTGCACCTTGATGGCTAATGGGCACACCAAGCAATTTTTCTTCCTTATCAACTCTTTCGATCTCTGATATTATCCTATCTATACCTCTTGTGATAATGGCTTCTGCCAGCTTGAATGTTTTATTATTGAACTGAATTACAACACCATTGGGAGTCTCCAAAAACCGAGTATATCGTACATATTGGTAACTATGGATATTGAATCTTAATGATTTATATCCTAATATGGTAATTCTAGCAGTAACACTCGTGTGTATTAGAACTCGTAATGCAAAGGATATTTGTGTTCGATGAATGAGGTGAAATACCATAGCATTTCGGTAATAAAGAGTAAGGACACATAATTGTTGCTCTTTTTACCAGAGTTGCATGAAACATTTCATATTTTCCTGGTTGTCAAGGGATTGCTTCCATGCTTCCCAAATGCTGTGTTATCATCACCGCTGTCATTATGGTCATTGTCATCAACTTGTTCGCTGGTTTGATTGTCATCAATCAAAGTAAACACCTTCCTTGTACTTGTCCTAGTACGACGCCTTGAACCTTTTTCGCAATCGTTACCATCCATAGACCGTTTCCTAGCATTTTCTTTTTCTTCTTCATTGGCCACTTGTTCAGCCATAGCACTTTTTAATCAAGTCTGCAAATATATTGTTTGGTATAAAAGTGAGTATTCTCGTTTAATTGCACCAAGTACAGGATTGCATAGCATTCATATTACCTTTTGAACACCATATTTCAGCGTTTCTTGAGTCATTTGGCTGGCATGGCTGACAAAAAAACGTATGAAGTGATCTTTTTTTCTCTTGAATTCTGTTAAGACTGGTTAACGACAGTAAAAATAATAATCATAATGAAAGTTTACTGATTTGCCAACTGGATACCATCGTACTTGCCATTGCCTCGGCGATTGTGCCTGCTATCACATGATTTTGATTATCGTCGCGTCGTTAATGAGCCTGTTAGATGCGCTACGTCTGGTGATTGCAGGGTCGTGAGCAATTAACTTGGCTAAACAACAGTATTACTGTTTCGCTCCTTCTTGTTATATCAACCATTCACTGTTATTGGATAGAATATACTACTTATAGTAATCATTAGAGAATTTAAGCTGTTGATTACCAGCCATTAACCCTCATGGATGCAGTATCCCGCTACCTATGTGTTACCGCTCGTACTCTATCCGAGGGATTACTGCCGAAGTGGCCGTGCTTCAAATGGACTATGTATATGTATTCTGTAATATATACTGTGTCACTACCCTTTTTGAGTCCTTTGCAGTATGAATAGGTAATGTCGACTGTCTATCCCCGTACACTATGATTAAGTACTTGTCACGTGTATGATGGCAGTAAACATCTTCCTGTCATGAGATAAGGTGCATAGTCACATACACTGATATTACACGCCAAGCAAAAGGGTCTACTTAAGATTCAACACCTGTAAATGGTATTGACTGTGGTATAAACAGCATATTCATTTATGAAGGTGATAATTCATCTTACTGCTGTCTAACATACTCATCTATGTACTTATACTCTGAACCCTTTTAAGTGCATAATGAGAAAGTGGGGGATGACTCTGACTATTGAACAAGAAATGTACGTTTTTACTGCTTACCAGGAATAAACTCAGATCGGGAAATACCTCAATTTATTTATTTATTTCCCCCTCCTCCCCCCCCCTTTTTTTCTTCCCATTCTTAAACAACATAATATATATTTTCAACTGAGTTCAAGATCTTATAATACCAATGTACCTACTTTGGGTACTTGCACTAATAAATACTTTCCGTCTGACTGCTGCCAGTGAACAGCATTGCATTGATCCCGCCAATTGTCAGTTTTATCCAGTTCATAGCTGTTTCGCCACAGATGCAGGACTGATATGCCGAAGTCGTAGTAAGTGCCAAGTCATCCTAACTGTGTTTATCAGTAGTAACCACTCTATTCAGATATGGGTGGATATGAGATGAGTATAGATCCCTTATACACCTTCTTCTATACACCTTGGAACACACAGAACGACACAGATTTACCCTGTGAATCTATTCCGATAACAGACGAGCTCATTAACTATGTTGATCTACGTGGACCCAAAGTGATAGATGAAGGAGATCTACCATTGCTAGGCAACTGTAGTCGGATGTCCTATTGTGATGCAAAGACGAGAACCTGCCAACCAAAGAGAAGTTTGGGATCAAAGTGTCAGCATAATATGGAGTGTTATTTTGGAATAGACGGTATCCCAGGTCATTGTGGAAATAATTCAATATGTGTCATTAGAGATGATTTACCTGCATATTACTATGGAACCACCCTCCATCAATGGACAGTTGGAGAGCATCTAAAGGCAGCCATCCTAGCAGTACTCATCACAGGTATCATCACCACTTGTCTCATCATGGGAAGACAGCAGGTTTCGAGGATGATAGCTTATGTGAGGAGTGTGATTGATAGATGGAGGAACAAGAACACCACAGCCTATGAAAGCCCGCCTTTTGAGAGTGAAGAGATCTGGAGAGAATATCATAAGGAGTGGTGGAAACAGGTGCCTGGTGTGAATTGGGTTTACAGCCGTCTGAATCGTGGAAACAGCGGGAGATTTTATGAACTTAATAACCGTGGTGATACTGTAGATGAACCACCACCTTATCATCAGAATTAATAAAAATAGTGTATTTATATTGATTGTTCAAAAGTCATTATCTTCATATATGAAGCAAGTTATTATCTTCATATGAAGCAAGTTATTATCTCATATGAAGCAAGTTATTATCTCATATGAAGAGTGATATTAACTTATATATGAAGCAAGTTACTACTTTTGTTATGTTTGTATATACATTGTATTAAGGAATCATGTACAATAATGACTATTGCTATGAAGTAGTAGGTTCCATGCCATCAAATGAGATTGAGTGTCATACGAATGGTGTGAGAATGTTCTACTGAGTATATCTTCAGTTTGATCGGGTATTGTACTCGATAATGAATATCCTCTGTTGGCAGATTTGGCATGATCCCATGGTGTAATGACAGTCTTCTGACCTGCATGGGTAAGTCCAGATGTCCTGGGCGGTAAATGAGCCATCAGATCACGGTGATCTGTAATACGAGTAACTGACACTTGGTTATGAAGGATATTCACAAATAACCGGTTGCCTACTCTGGGTGGGTGATAAGCATACACTTCTATTCTTCTATCAGTTAATAACTGTGTGGATCTCAAAGAGAAAGCACACAATGAGGCAACAGCTATGTATAGAAAAAGGAAACATCAATAAATGTCCATTCAAGCCAACTTGTCTTTCTTTCTGTTTACCTCCTCCCAGCGAATATCCAATAATGACTACCTTATAATGAGAAGGAAGCTTATTGCACAGGCGCATAAGCAGTGTAACCACCTTCATCTCACACTTATTCCATGCTATCAAGGCTGATTCCAAGACACAGGGTACATCATCTTCATCATTCGATCTTTCATCGTTATTACTATTCTCTGCTCTTTCAGATTTGATAATAGAGTATATTTCATGCCATTCAACAGGGTGAAATGAGATATCTTCAAACATCGTGCTGGATATTGACATGCCTGGGAATATCACCAGTATTTCCTCTTCTTCTACATCTACTGCGACATAACCATATTGTTCTGGTACTATACTTGAATCATCCTCGTTATCATCTGAGCATTCTGAGTGCTCTTCATCTTCTTCATCACTCTGTATGAATGAACATTCACTCTCCGAGTCATTCAATGAAGATGTGTCTTCTGGAGGTATGTACTGTAATGCAGACACTGCACGTGGTTCATAAACACTCTTTCTGTTTTCTCTGATATTGCCATTGAATGCTGATTCTGTTGGTATGGCGGATGATCGTATCCTTGTCTCATTATTAAGAAGGGTGTTGGATGTACTCATCTCAATCGTGTTCTTGAACTTGATGAACGATATAGGAAACATGATATTCTGTGTTTGATCAGATACAGCAGATGTATATGCAGTTGTTGAAATAGATGACAATGGCTGGAAGTTGCTCTGTACTGGTGGTTGAACGAGAGTCAATAAACCTGTCTTCACAGAACATTCAACACATCTTATTGGACATAATTCACTGTCTTTCTTGTTCAGTAAGGATGAAGGAGGTGTGGGAATAGACGGAGTAGTCTGTTTATGAACAGGTAGCAGTAATTCATGGTTGCATAAGGAAACATGATGTGCATACCGCAGTAACTGTCTGTGCCTGTCTTCAGTCAGTAGTGAATAGGGCGCCATACTCAGCAATTCGTGGTTGATACTCGATACTGGGGGCGGTAATGGCTTAGTCATTGGGATATAATTGGCAGCCTGGAGTATCAATGGCTTGGGAAGTAGGAATATATGGTAGATGTGTGATGGTTTTTTCCAGCGAACAAATTGTTTCAACCTGTGTTTAAGAGACCTCTTCTCATTATCAGTGTTGATGATACCCAGTATCGAGGAATAGCTGGGTATAGAGTGAGAGTACTGTGGCTTCTGCTGTGATGGATTACACAGTAAATAGTCGACTTCATTGTGTACAACTTCCTCCTCCTCCAACTGTTGAATAAGCCAGGCGTACTGTTCAAGTGTCATCTTCAGGCGATTAGAGTGCCTTGAATCGGGGTTTGTACCTAAAATGACTTGACCTTTCTTGGGTTCATAGTGAATGAATGCCTTCTTGTTCATGACAGATGTTCTCCATGACCGAAATGGCTTGAATGTAATATCAGAGTGAAGCAGTGTAATTGGTGTATTATTATGCTTAGTACATTCAGCTGTTAATGTCATAGCAACCTGTTCCTTAGAATAGTTATGTTCCTCCAGAGGGGGTCTGTGTCTGTGGGATATTGATCTGTCTCTCTTGGTGGTTGTCATGACAATAAAGTAGTAAGGGAAGAAGTTGCTGTTGTGGTAAAAGAGCAAATCTATTGACGCTTATGAAAGTTTAATATCTATATTTAAATTAATTCCATTCATATTCCATCCTCTTTCTACTCTCTTGTGCCTGTGTAATGTCACTTGAATTTCAAAAAACAATGACGGAGAATATGACTGATAACAGTCAATCAGGGTCAAAACTCGTTCGTAGGTGTGGTTGGTAGTTGACATAGTATAAAGTGAGACTATTAGCAGTATATAGCCTGTAAAATGTACACTTCATACATGTACATATTCATATTCTATATATATGTATATGTTATTGCCATTATCTAATGAAAATACACATAGATGGTTACACGTGGGAACATCGCCCATTGAATATGGAGGTAGGTACGCCTTCATTTCACTTGATGCTATTGTACTCACCTAGTCAATGATACATGATGGTATTTTTTGAGTTGAATCAAGTGGAGATTGATATAATAACACCATGTGAAGGTATTCTATTTATGTACTTCTGAGCTGAGAATGGATTCATCTAATTGGAAGCAGACACCATGGTCAATTGTAAGCATGTTCATTGTCTGAATACATAACAGAACAACAAAAACATGTCAATTATTGTGTTCTATAATTGTAATATCCAGTATGATCCTCTCTTCTAACAGTGCATAGAGTACTCAGAGAATGTCCATCGGGAATATCATATCCGAATCTCAATACTTTCCGGTGTTACTGGATTCATGGTGAGTTCTATAGTCTGTGTATGTGTATTTTCGCTTATTAGCTCAGTAATCAATTAAACAGTAGTTACCCAGAGTGTATCATGGGGGGGCATCCTGATGAGATCACAGAACCTATCTTTGTGTGACACATAGAGAAAGAGTATTGGGGAAGAATGATAATCTATTGGGAGATGCATTGAACATGAGCAGAGTAATAAGTGCTAGCCCATGTACAAGATGGCATCATGTATTGTTGAAGATCAGGGTTCACTGATGGATGTTCAAAAGCAGCACTCGGTATCACTTAGAATGCTCTAATTAAGAATATCTGTAGTTGTAGTCTACAACTCATATCACCTTCAGTCGTTATCATCTCTACTTACTCCCTATTTCGAACTTTACTCACTGTAAAGAATACAAAGACCGCCATGAGAGGGTGTCCATAGATAAGCCAGCTATTTTTGAATTCATACATGTTTTTGTTTTCTTGCTGTCTATCTTTTTTTGGTTTTGTTATTATTTTCTTAGACATCCTCCCTCCCCATAGTATATACACTACAGATATACGCACATAATATTATATGCATTTATAGGTAGATAACCCATTGACACTCAATCTGCAATACAATAACACACTGATACAGTTCACTGATATATTCATACACACAATAGAGAACATCACTATGGAACAAGGTAAGATCATTGCATAGTCTATTAGTCATTATTAACTCATTCTATTTTGACTATAGAGGTACACTTTATATTATAGATTATACCACAGCAACTGATTATAAACACATATTAGTTATACTACTTAATCGCCAAGTTTCTAGCAGCTGGTCCTTGTCAAGATGCAGCTCTAGCTCTTACCAATGACCTCAAAAAACACCGTGAACTACTTCCACACACAATAACATATGAAGGAAAGAAAGTACCGATGACTATGGATCGACTTGTAAGCATCTATCCACCCTTAGATGCACTCTTGTTTAATCACCTTTATTCTTTTACAGTCTAGAGAGTATCCAGGCATCAGTAAATACTACTTATTAGATCTATTACAGAGATTCCTAGATCACTTTAAAGATACAGGAGATCCCAAGAAACTTCGAGTGAATGCTCTACGACATGGAGACAACTCTCTCTTGACGATGTTATCTGCATTTGTCTCCCATCCAGAGACAGAATGCTCAAACTATTTGTGCATGAATCAACCCCAGTTAGAGAAACTATCGATTCGTAAGTTCCATAGAGCAGAACTGTAATGGGGTGTTAACAATACATAATTAGACCGTCTATTGATTGCCCGCGAAATGGGTGCTAATATCCTAAAGAAGAATCAGATGCCAACTGCCATTTCTACCTGTTATAGAGAGGTATTATTGATCTCTATTTGCAAATTACTGCTCTCATACTAATAATCGTACAGCGTGTTACTATATCTGGTCATCGTAATCCTGTCTATTGTGTAGTATTCGACAAAACCAACAGACGGCTATTTACAGTAAGATCACAACATGACATTGACTTCCAATAATTCATATCTTTTTTACTTAGGGGAGTGATGATTTCCTGGTTAAAGTGTGGTGTGTTCGTACTGGCTATCTCATACACACAATAAGAGGTCATCAGAATATAATCACTGATATAGCAATCAATCAAGAGAATACACTCATTGCAACTGCTTCTTCCGATGGCTGTGTTCGTGTATGGACTATGGATGAATACAAGCCTATTATGTGTCTGCGAACAAATGCCACAACTGTATGTTTGCCTCATGGTCAATGCTGAGATATTTTGAGTATTAACCCTCTTGTCCACATAGATCAAACCGTTCACCACTGTCAAATTCTCACCGTCACCCAGAAGTGAGACCCGTTATTTATTAGCCACCAATGAGGATGGCCTTGTCAGACTATGGAGATGGGATAAGGAGAATCTACAGTTCTATGATATAGACTCACCAGTCACTTTCAGCTGTAAATTCAGGGCAAAGGATAGACTGAGATGTTCATCATTTAATTATACAGGAACCAAGTTTGCTGTTGCTGGGGACGATGGATTTGTATATGTTTTCTCGACCATTCAAGTCAAAGTCACTCATGCGGGTATCACCACACAGACCGACACAGTATCACACGATAACAAACCCCCAGGAAGAGGAAGGAGAAGAGTGGCTAGTGCTTTATTCCCTGATAAAAGTGGTCAGGGTCAATCACAGCCAGTTGTTCCAATTGGTACATTAGAAGGACACATGGGCAGTGTGACAGATTTAGCCTTTAGTCATGATGGTCAGCGAATACTGAGTGGGTAAGTGGATTATTAAGAACGTCTATTTCTCGGTCCTAATGATTCAGTAGCTGTCAAGATGGAACTGCACGTATCTGGATGTTTGATAAAGTCAAGAAAGAGTGGAGTTCAATCAAATGTAAACAATCTTCTATCTTCTCAAACATATCAACAGTCATTCATAACTTATTGTTTTAATAGTGGATGTGAAGGAAAACTCGGATGTTGCGCAGATCAGACCTCAGACGACCCCTATCACCAACTCCATGGATTCCAATACTGTGCTTGAAGAATCAAGTGAGAATGAATTTGGAACATTCATGCCACCCATTGAAGATATTGAGGATACATCACCAACATCTGATCCAACCACTTCTGTTGAACAACCCACAAATCACACCAATCCCATCATGCCAGTAGAGCAACCAAGAGTATCGATGATTGCCTGGAGTTCAGATGATAAATGGTGTTTTGCAGCTACCAGTCATGGAGAGATCAGAGTATATTATTCATACAATGGTGAATTAGCATGCATATTGAAAGGACATGAAGGTGAAATATATGCTTTGGATAATCATCCTCTAGATCCCAGTACCATATTGTCTGCAGGTTATGATGGAAATGTTATTTTATGGGATGTAGGAAGAAAGGCAGTGATCAAATGCACTAAGCATGTTGGTCGAACATTCACTGATTGTAAATTCTCCAAAGATGGTAAGCTACATGAACCCACATACACACACACATATATATACGTTAACACTTGCTTTTTAAGCTATGAAATATGCTATTACTGATGAGGAAGGACATTGTACATTGTATGGTATTGGTGGTCTTCACAAGGATTATGAACAGGTGCGGAATTGGGAAAGAGGACAATACTTCATTTCTGATTATCAGGCGCTTCGACATCTTCCTGATGGTACCTTCTTGGATGAACCAACACAACAAGAACCCTATCAGCTGTCGTATTCGCCTATCATAGATCTACAAGGAGTTGCATACCCAAGTCAAAAGAAGTTAGGATATGGTAAGTGGGTGTTTATACAGTGGTTATCAGAACAGATACTGACCCTCCCTGTGGCAATTCTAATGTAATGAACAGGCAGAAATATACCAGTAATACCAGAGACATTTGAGCAGGAAAACTTAAAGAGAGCTGCATGTTATGCTATGGAGGAAGAAGAGTAAGTTAAGATACAGTGGATACTCAACAATGTTTAACACTATGATATAGAATTAGAAGTATAAAGAATATCGTACTACCCGTGATTGATCGAGCAACAATAGCAAAGAAGAGACGTGAATTTGTTAAGCAGGATGATGATGAAGATAATGATAATAATATGGGAACACAAATACAGTTTTTTCCTCCTTCTGTTCAGCCATTTCTGTTACCTGACGATTCAGCTGACGAAGATTACCATGATGACGAGCCAGGTAATGCAGCCTATATATCCAGTGGTCAAAGTAGTGATGAGGGTGGATCGGATGAGTTTGAGAACATGGAAGACAATAATCAGAGTGATGCTGACCACGATGATGAGAGACCAGTAACAAGAAGCCGAGCTGGACAACTCAGGAATTCGCATTCGCCTACTCGAAGCTTATCTCGATCGAATGACAGCAGCAGCTTCAATAACACAAGGAGATCCACAAATAATCGAAAGGTCAGAAGGGGTAGAGGAGGAAGAGGTAGTGTGGGTGGCATCAGCACAAGATCTAATTTGGCCAGCCGACCAACAAGGAAGCGTAACAGAGAAAGTTCTTATGACGATGAAAATGATTTACCTGTGAGACCCAGAACTCGAAAAAGGGATATTCATTTCTCATATCACGAAACAGACGATGAAGAAATAACAGATAAAGAAGACTATCTTGACATTGAGAAAGAGAGTGAAGCAGAATACAGTGATTCTTCAGAAGATCTCCCAACTAACCATCGTAATGAATTATCAAATGGAAATGCTTACAATGGATCTCATTATCACTATCAGGATGAAGCACAAACATCTCTAGCTTCCTCATCTTCATCCACCATTGTATATAACACACGCAAATCCCATCAACAGCAGCCCGAAATAGAGGATCGTAAAGGAAAGAGGAAGCTTCGATCAACCTCATTTGAGAATGATGAATATGCCAGTGAGATATCATCACCAAAGAAGCAGAGTAATGGCAGTCTTCCATCTCAATCTACTGCTACAGGTGTTCGATTCACTCGGAATAGGCTCGTCCAGAATGAATCATCGAAGCCTGTGGTAGTAAAGAGTGCCAAGAATTCTATTAAAAAGGGAATCCCACGATCATTATCAGAGGAAGAAATAAAACTGTATGAACCGATTCCCTGGATCAGGAACGTAGAGGAATCATTCTCTAAATATCTCCCACAAATGAGTGACCGTGTAGCTATACTGACAGAAGGCCACCGACAGTATCTTAAGACATCAGAAATGAAAGAGCTGTTTGATGAGAAACACGGTGTCATTGATAAATATCATCCTGTGTTATTTGCAGAGGTCACCGGTATCAGTTGGCAAGTAGGACCACCTGCTTTCTGTAAATTGAAATTGGATATGCTTGATATCCCTAATATTCAGCAAGTGTTGAATGGAAAAGAAGCTCCCAGATGGAGGTCATTAGATAGAGAGCAAGTGATTGATTACAGTGATGAAGATGGATGCCCTGAATTCATTGTACTATGGGAGAAATTCTTAGCCTCGATGGACATATTCCGTACACTCACTGCGGGTAAAAAGGTGGAAGCTATATATGACGATGGAAAATACACGGGTACCGTATCTAGATGTAATGACAAAGGACTCAAATGGGAACAGGCTAATTTGCCTAGTCCATGGGCCTATTACCATGTTATCTGGGATGACAATTCATCGCCCCCCGAGGATTTATGCCCTTGGGAATTAGTACCCAGAGGAGAGAATTTCCATGAGAGATATGATGTGGAACCAAGGTTGACAGCACAAGAGATCCAAAGGGCCAAAGATATTATCCAGTGGTTATCTGGAGATAAAGACTTCCAGCTTTATGTGCACCAAGTTGATTACTATGAATATCCTGCTTATTTGTCGATGATTGCCTACCCAATATGCTTAGATATGATATCCAAAAGATTAGAGAATAACTTTTATCGCTCGAAAGAAGTAATTGAACTCAATAACATACGAACATCTAACATTAACTTGTTAAAATAGGGCCTGATTGATGATTTTGAACTCATCCGAAAGAATGCTCAAAAATACAATGCAGATACATCCTCTGCCTATAAGAATTCGGTCAGACTAGCCAACTTCTTCAAGTCACGGTTATTGAGTAAGTAGATATGGTGTAAATAGCAATATCCCACTGACCCATTGAGTTCGTTAGATCTCCATATGCCTCTTGGCTTCTCGAGGGGCGGTAGAAGGAAGGCAGTGTTACCGGAGTCAGATGATGAATATCATGAAGAAGTACAGAGAGACGAATCAGAGGAGGAACCTGATCCAAGGGATGTCATGGATGCTGATAATTCAGACGATGATTGTTATATTGACGATGATGATGATGACAACTACTAAACTATATATATGTGATAATCTGTATTTCCTCATTTTATCAATATGTAAATAATAAGGAACTTACTTCTAAACTATTTCATTGAACCATACATAGAATAAAAACAACAGTGATAATCATATCTATTTAATGCGTGTGTGTGTTTATGTATATACCCAAGTGGACGTATATCCTTGCATATATCCATATACATAAGTGGGCGTATATCCATATACATATGCATGAACATTTCAGTGGATTCAGGTACCATACACAAAGTAAAAGACAGTACTCTATTTCTTGTCCAATCAGTATTGATTGCAATAGAAAAAAAAAATTCACTTTGTGCGGGTCGCAGTGGCGGTATATCAAATAGGGTGGGATTCGATGGTTCTCCAAAAGGCCATGCTGGAGGGTGTGAAGATGAAGTCCCTTCCCTTTAATAATCGATCTAGATAATGGTACGTTATGGATTATCACTTATAACAGGCATATAGAAGAAAATAAGGGTGAATAGCATGCTGGATGACTTGTCAAATGGATGGATGAAGATAGATTACTTACTGGATGAATAAAGTGGAAAATGACAGGTTTAAAACTGTCAAGTACATTGTCAACAACAGCCCAGAAATGCACTCATCCTTATTTCTTCTATACTCACTTGCCTCGACTGTTCTGCTATAGAGAGAGAAAAGTACTTAGTCTATTTCTTTCCTTTTCAATAGGACTCTTCAAAGCAGCCTGTTAAGCTCGCCAGAGTCGTTAAGGTTCTTGGCCGTACTGGTTCTCGTGGTGGTGTCACCCAAGTTCGTGTTGAATTCATGGACGATAGCAACCGTTCTATCATTCGTAATGTCAAAGGTCCCGTCCGTGAAAACGATATTCTCTGTCTTTTGGAATCTGAACGTGAAGCCCGTCGTCTCCGTTAAGAGCATCCTCAACGGTTTACCCATTCATTTTGTTTAATAAACTGCCTTTTTTTCCAAAATAGAGAATGGCTTCTTTCACCTTGTAATATAGGCGAGAATATTGACTCTGTTCCTGGTTGGTGTAAAGGGAGGATGAGAATATGCTAGGTAGAGTGGGACGGATTATGCGATGCGAAGGGTTCTGGGTGGGAATGATTGATGTGCTATTATACTATTTAAACGCATCTAGGGACATATTACAGAAGCACGGATCCCCTTCTTCACTTATTTCTACTAACGGCTCTATTGCCAGAGAAGGGAAGAGGCTTTTTACTGTGTATTACAATGTAATAGAAGGAAGAGAGATATTGTGTTCTATTGTATGTAAACTTGATGGTTATATTAAGTGTCGATATGTGGGAAGTGATAGATGGATATGTGGTCTACCATTAGCATTGAGTAAGTGTCAACATATCCATTGTTTGAATAGAGAGAATATAACAAGGAGAGGAAGTAATGATACATTGATACTTACATTTCTATCAACATATTCAAAGCCTCGATCCATCAATAGATCCTTAAGAAGCGAAAGATTGATTTTACTCGTTTATATCTATTCACTATAGCCAATGAGTATATTCCATGAACTCTTCGTAAGCATTTGTTTGTGTTCTTTCCTACCCACAGCCATAATATCGTATTTACTCCAGATACAAGGGAATGTTAATCAGGTACCAACAGAATTGGGCACGCACTCTTTTGATGGATTAACATCTTATATGCATATTACATCTTTATATCTATCTGATCACCCTGAGTTGTTTTTGGTGGGAAATGAATTTCATTGGTTCATCATTTGGCGTTTCATGTACATATGGCAAACCTTAATACATAAATAAATAGATGTTCTTTCCCACCCTCCCTCTTCCTCTTCTTTTTCTCTTTGGGTATTGGTTTTTAACTAGCTGTCACTCGAGCACAAGAATGATAGACGTCTGTATCATGGAGGGTGGACGAAGCCTTCATATCGTATCTAAAATCCTAGGTAGATACGCATAGCGTAGTGTGTTTGGTATTGATTGGGTATGGCTTGGGTGATTGTACTTGGAGACCATCGGACGGTAGGCTTTAGAAGTAGTCATCCGCTAGGGAGTGTGTGTAAACATCACCGGTGTAGAGTACTTTCATCTGGGCACTCTAAGTACTTGAGATCTATTGAATCATTACGTCTGGTGGAGTCTGGATCCTTTCAAGTGGGCTGACATCTGGCCTTAGGTGAAAATCTTCATGTATACAACAACCCCTTACTTTTGGAATCAGATGGCTTCTCACCTTCTCGTTGGTTGATCCTGTTAATCGAGTACTTTCTGTACTTGAGAACTGAGAAGAAGCCCTTTTCATTAATAAAGCGCGTCTTTCTGTCTTTAATGAGTATTCTCTTAGTACACTGACTGCGAGTAGAAAAGTCTTTTCTTCCTTTTTATATAATTGCACTGTATTTTAAGTGAGATAGACAGTCTGCTGCTGTAGTTGTAGTGTGTATGCTTATGAGCAACATGGGATGCTGTAAGTTAATGTTCATTGTCACTGCATCATTAGGTGAATGTGTATTCCAACCCAAATAACCGTGATTCCTCTGCTCTTTTTTCAATAGTTGCTGCTCTACTCTGTCAATATGGGTGCTAGACTCATCCTATTTCAATCATTGGATATAGAAGACATAGATAATAAGTAACTATGGATACTTACCCTTAGAAAGATTGAAAAAAGAGAAATCTAGAAGAGGATAAGCCTAAGAAGGCTTCTATCATGCATGACAAGGAAGAAGCTCATGTCAGACTTTTTTAAGTCAGTACCCATACTACTCAAGCACTCATTTCCGGCTTCACTTCGGAATGAACAAGCCTCCCTTTTTGATAATGCTTGGTGACATTGAAGTATCTGTAGCTTATGAATGTTTGTGAAGTGAGGGTTTTTATAACATATACAATAATAGGGGGGAATGAATTACTATTTCAATTAGTATTGTATTGCATATGGGAATGGAATAATGCTTGATGCTATATATGTATATAAAAGTAATATTTATCTGATGTGATAGGGTGATCACCTAGTGGAGGGCGACCCTAACCATGATCTAAATCTCTTACGCACCCTATCTGGTTGAGTGGGAGTGGCCATTTCTACCACTTCCTTCTCACGTTGACTATGAGTAGAGTTATTCACTTCCTCAATATCAATCAGATTTATTATATTGCTCATCTCTAATTCTCTCTTCATTTCCTCAAAGGCCCATCTCTCAGCCTATGTTATACGCATTGAATATCAAATACTCCTTCTACAATATCAATATTTACCTCCAATCGTGTCCTCTCTTTGCCTAACTCTATGGCCGATTGAGTCACTTGCTGTTGTTGTTGTAGGGCTTTAGTTCTGGCTGCATCATAGTTGATGATCACTTGGGAAGTATCAGAACTAGACATAATAGCTTAGCCGATTCAATAAGAAATAGATCGTTATCCATATCACTTACTCTGATGCATATTTAGATTCATCTAATGAAGGCAACACTACATCATAGAAACCGCCTTCCTCGAATTTCTTATATATCTTTATCTTCTCCTCATATTCGTACTTTGTTTGTTCTATCAGATCACAGTAGTCAGACACAATTGGGTAATTTATATTCAGTAAAATACCTAATGCTTCTATCAGATCTTCTACGGCCTGTTGTAGACTTATGATTGTATCGTCTTTCTCGGCTATGTCATCTTCAGTATACTCTGCCACCTTCTGACTTGTTTGATTTTCCCACTCTTCTCTCAGCCTCATGATTAACGCATGAACATCCTCTATAGCTTCCTTCGCCCCACAATCTATCGGTAACTGTAGTCTGGCTACTTCTGGGTGTAAATCATTTCTCTTAAATTGTGGAAAAGTGTCATCATATAGCCTGATCTGATCAACTAATAGGTTGCGTACACCAGTGTATATCTTCATTAGACATGTCCTTAAATCTGTATTCTCTAGTTCGATCTGTTTCTGTCGCTCTGTTGATTGAGTCAATAGATCATTATACAATGTACGCATCTATTATCATTTAGTTTATGTGACAGACATTAACCCTTTTCAACCTACTTCCATCATCTTATCTCCTTCCTCGTCATTTGTACTTTCAGGATATGAATTCATTGTGATAGTCGCTACATTCATTTTATAGTGGTTGTTCATCACTTTTAGCAATCGATCCTGTGTTTTAGACATATCCTGTTGATGTTTCTTTGTTTCATGCTATAAACACTTCATTAGTTACTCGTCAAACGCCACTGCCTTTTACTCATACCATATACTGTGCCTTCATATACTGCATATTATTCTTCATCTTCCCTATTTCCTCCTTCAGCTTATTCATTTGAGCAGCCTGTTTCTTTGCTTTCCCTTCGCTATTACTATTTTACTTTGAAGTGAATTCTATGCCTATGACTACACAATAAATAGCTGATATTTACTCTAGTTTAGACTGAAGTCCTGCACATTGTGTCTTCAGTTGGCTGCATTCACGTCTACTGATTTTCTATTTTATGTTTTGTCTAAATAAGTTGTCCTGCAATCAACAATGAATATGATGTTACCAGTTCAGTCTCGATATCTGCATTATCCTTCTTTAACTTATGAATAGTCATCAACATCTGCTCTTTTTCCATTGCATCTTTCTATAACAGTGAGTTGAGAAAGAGAGAATATGTCAAGTCTAGTGTTCTTACTTGACGATCACTGAGAATATTAAACATGCAATTAATAATCTTGCAGTTATCAGCAGTATCTGTTGATTGAAATATCAGTGGCACTGGATAGCCGTAGCTAGTCAATAGCATATTAAGATGATTGGAGGATGAATCTATTGAATCAGGTGTACATACACTTATATAGGAAAAATAAGAAAGAGGGTGCCAAGAAGTTATTTATTAAACTAGTGATCATATACGCTTCATTATTAGGCTATTTACTCGTCCCCAATATCGGAAGAATCGTCTACTGATATTTTGTCTACAGCGTTCATGTCTAAATATCTACAGGTAAACAACAACTATCGGAATAGCCACAGGAAAAAAATATAGGGAGTTAACAATAGGCGGCAATTCATTTTTCTTTAGCCTTTGAAAATTCTGCGAAATACCCCCCCTCCTGGGGAGCCACTTGGTTATGCTTACAGTGTTATGGAAATAAGAGTATTGTATCACTTCAAACAAGGATGACACAAGCTATAAGAGATATTTTTGCTCTTTTTCTGTCCAATACGGATGAATACACGAAGAATAAACTCTTTGTATGGACATTTGAGTCATTTTTGCCCCCTGTTTATTTACCTTCACGTTGAGGGAATTCATTTTGTGTATTACCTGCCAACATTTATTGAAAAGAGTCAATTGTTTCCAATCAAAATATTCTCTCTTGAAAAAAGTTCTTTACTGTGATTATGGAAAGGAACAGTATAATTTACGTGTAATTATGAATGCAGTATAGTACATATTATGCATTTGCACTGATGGATCTCTGCTGTTCTTGGCTCATTTCTTATTTCGTATAATTGGTACACAGAATATGCTGTTTATAACCTTTTCCATAAAACATAATACTTGTTATGGTTTGCCATAAAGTACTCCATCCGATATTGCCAGTAATACTTCCAGCTTCTATTTTGATGGTAGAAAGAGTGGATGAAGGGAGAATACGTGTATATGAAGAGAGGAAGGGGCATGAAAATGGCGGAATCAATGGCGTGCATCGCCTTCAAACGACCAACTCCACCACCATCTTCTTCATAGACAACAATTTGCTGTTTATCCTTGATCATCTCCTTTCAATGATGGAGAGAATAGTATTCATTATTCACCCTTCTAACTCTTTCATGAGTGATATTGTTGGGTGATCTTACAGATCATCGATAACCACTGAAGTTGGAATAGTGTTCCTCCTTGTATTTCAATTAATATGTAAGTACAAGTGGGATCGTGCCTTAAGCTACGAATATATGTAAACAGAAAAGAAAACAAGAGTTGAAGAGAACGTTTGGTCTTTATTTTCTTTCAAAATTGACTATGTAGGCGAATATCTTAAGTTGGGGGAGGATACTAATATTCTTTTTGTTAGAAATGAAGACACCGTAATGGAACCTTTGTCAATTTCTTCCAGGTTTCTGCATATTTTCCTTGAATATTTCAATAAAGAACCTATATAAACATTTTAGAAATCAGTCTACCTATTGGTGAAAGCTGGTCAATTAATATTTCAGTAAATTAAGAGTGTACGCACAGTATATGTACATAACATTACTCATTAACTTAGTATGATCGCTCTTCTATGGGTATAATATTAGTGTGGATCAACATGCACATTTATTATTGGTTAATATATAGGCTTGTAATGTACAGCCATGAGGCTTAAGATATTGAGTAATGTATATATTGAAAAGACCACAGTATTGATAAAGGAAAACATCCCTTTAAAAGTATTCAGTATAGTGATGTGTTAGTATCCAACTATTAAAAACCTCATTGGAGTGAGCAATATAAATTTGATATTGACATTCGTGTAAGGTAGTAGAATAGAGGGAATAATAACCATGTACCATACTTGCTTCATAGCTGGCAAAAGTCATAATGATCATGGAATCAAATAAACGGCAGTAATAGCATAGATGACCTGAGATGTACTGTAGAGAATAAAAGAAAATCGAATCTGTTATCTTACAAGGAATGACAAATGCTAATGATATCCGTACGGTGATAGGAGTGGCATTATTATATAATGTATATGTATAGTATGCTCTACTTATGTACAACCATAACTGAATAATGTGCGAATGTAGCACACAATGGTGTGTTAAGTGGGAGGAGATCTACTGAGACTTTGCAGGAAGAGTGACAATAGTCTCGGTGTTATATACTCAATATGTAGATGTCTTTTGTATTGAGAATTAATCATAAGGATAAATCTAGCAGTGGAGTAAGATAGAATATCCAGATAAGGCAGCAATTAATATGCCACATCTATTCTTCTTCACCCAATAATCAAAACCAGTAACCACTGGGACTTATTTTCACTCGTCAATAGATTCTTTAACCGGACCGGGGAAGCGGAAATAAGCTGGGGGTTCTCCCAGTCAATTGTTCCTCTGGTTCTTTTCTATTATTCAACAGCAAATTGATCGTCTTATCAGAAATGACTAGAATTGCACCAACTATGTGTTAGTTCATAGCCCCCGGAGCTTACATCTATCGGTTATGCATACCATGGCCATATAAACTCCATCGACACTCAATGAAGTGGTTCCAGTCTAACCATCGGCAATTGAATATTATTGCTCATGATTACACCTCACTTCTTGGCTTTTTTTCTATAAAGGATATGTATTCGATTCTCTGTATCCCATTTGTAAACTTTAAAGACGTTTTTGGCTAGAGTGTATGGATGTCAATTAAAACAGTAAAATAATTTTATGCACACTCTATGTGTACTTTGTTTCTTTATTTGTATCTTGTTCGCTCTATTCTATTAACCACTACCCCCTCTATCAGCACATAAAATTTTGCCGTATATTGAAAGTAAGCAAAAGGGGGGGGGATCACCCGTTGATTAAATATTAAATAGCCGGGGAAAGAGGGGTAAGAACGCCCACCAAAATATTAAATTCGCCCATTGAACTTCTATTTCCAGTCATTCTTTGGGCAGAACCCGCCACTGGCCCATCTGGTCATTCATTATCTGAACTAATATAACCGCTTTAGATTAGATGAGATATTTGACATTTAAGTTCATGTGATAATGACGATAATTAGAATAGAAAGAGTGATACCCCAGAAATAGTAAGTGTAAATAACCCATCATTCTATCTATCATCTATTGACATACTCTGAATACTTACAGTCATAAGGACACAACCAACAGCTCATCGTGCCTTGTATAGGTCATTCTTATTGGTGTAGCGCGCTAATTAAATTCTGTGCTTATCAAGTGTCTGAATATGTCTATCACTCTCCATATGTAGTATCAGTAAGACATCATCATATTCTTGAGACTCTATTGTGTTATACACCCCACCCTCGTAGTACCTGAAATAGACACATAGTCACATCTGACATGATCCCTAAAACAATTGCTTCATAAGAATAGTGTTTTCTTATCTACATAGATTAACTCTATTCTCTTGTTTCTATCCCTTCAGTGAGTGATCGTTGTATGAATTAGTGGTTACAATCTCCGGGACCATGACAAAAAGCCATAGACGATCCTTCACCCATAAATAAATAAAAATCCCCAAATAAAGGAGTGATCCATCTATTCATATATAGAAATACACCCTTCACACACACACACACACACACACACACACACACACACACGCTCTCTCTATATATATGTACTCCAATCTGACCTGAGCTCAAAATATACCAGATATACATGTACTATATCTCCCTCAATGTTACTCCATAATCTATATATGAGTAATAATACTATAAAATGGTCGTTTTACATTATCATAATCTTGGCTTAATTAAACATATTAGTAAATATCTGCAGTTCCATCTACAGTGCTCACAGAGTCACACAACCTGCCAAGGATGTTCAGTTATTCTTCGATCCATTTGATGAGAGGGGAATTAAATACACGTGATATCTCCCATCAACTCTAGTAAACCTTCTTTTTTTTTTTTACTTTCCAATAGCAAAATAGCCGTTAAGATTTTTAATTGCCATTTTAATCACACAGATTGCAAATCATTTTTATAAGTTCAATTTTGTTTAATTGAGGCAATTTTGAGTTTATTTAGCTACTTGGAATACAAAAACCAGCTATTTCATCTTCATCTTCTTCCCACATCCTTATTCCATTATTCATCACCATGGCAACTGTCAATTCAAACCCCTCCTCGAAACTAACCATATCCCAAAGAAGAGCAACATATCCATTACAGGAGAGACTGAAGATGTACAATCCAGATACGATGGCCAGAAGGATCAATCAACAAGCAAATAAATTACCCAATAAGTTGATAGTGCATGGAGTGAACATACTCAATAAAGTGAGTGTGGATACTGACATAGCCATGAACAGAATAAAGCAAAGAAAGGCAACACATAACAGAATAGAGAGAAGAAGAAGAGACAATCTGGTGAGTGATTATAGACTGCATGAATAGATAAGTGTATTAACCAAAAAGCAAACAGAATACTCTTGTGAATGAACTCTCAGATGTGATCCCACTCTTGTCTGATAAAGATGATAAATGTCACCGAGCA
Source organism: Pilobolus umbonatus (assembly GCA_025528865.1). Taxonomy (NCBI): domain Eukaryota; kingdom Fungi; phylum Mucoromycota; class Mucoromycetes; order Mucorales; family Pilobolaceae; genus Pilobolus; species Pilobolus umbonatus. The sequence goes on from JAIXMH010000006.1 coordinate 591,740, forward strand.
AAGATACTACGACATGCTATAGACTATATTCGTACAATAAAAGATGAAAACACGAAACTCAGGGAACAATTGGGATTGCCCGAGTCCTCTTTACATTTGTCTGAATCATCATGTTCATCACAGGATGATTCAGATACCTCATTCTCACAAACAAAATAATCATGCCCACTCTCCTTATTTATTCACTATCATTTCCATTCACATCCACAATGTATAAAGACAAAAGAAAGTATCATCGAAGTCTACACGAATAACAAAGCATATGTCAATCTATGTATACATCTATGTTCATAAATAATAAAAAGTTGTTTATATTTGTGTATTATGCATTAGGAGGATGATGCTATAGAGATGTGTGTGTGTGTGTGTGTGTGTGTGTATATGTGTGTGTATGTGTATGTGTGTGTGTATGTGTGTGTGTATGTGTATGTGTGCGTATGCGTATGTATATATATATATATATATATATATATACACATAGACATGTATATTCCATATATGTATATTTATACACACATATATCATTATACCTATAAACAATAGTTTACATATATGGAAGTATTTATAAAAAGGAATCATATGTTATTTATGTACATTTGTTATCTGCTTATCATGGATTGTTACTCTGGTACAGCCTCTAGATCACGTCGTTTACAGAATATACCACGATTGGTATCAGTCACAAAATAGGTATGTCCATCTACTGTTCCATTATTATTACCCACTAAATGAATCAACAGAAGAGTGAGTATACAGTCTCTCTATCGATCTATTCAGTCACTTACCACCATGATCGAGTTCAACACCAATCCATTCACCTTGACCAAAATATACACCACCCATGAATCGCACATGACCAAATGTAGGCAACGGTCTCTTCTTCAGTCTCACTCTTGTATCCATAGTGATAGGCAACCCTGGTTGTTCGACATCGTCTTTATCACCAAACACAGATCGCCATTTGGTTCTCCTTGTCTTGGCTGGTGGTATTGAATGTCGCTTACTGGCCAATATGTTCTCATCTGGCAATGATCTGACTGTCTTTATTTTAGGATAGGCAATTCGATCAGATGATCGAGTGCTAGGTCTCGTCTCTGGAATATCAAACTTGATGTGTCTCGGGCGAGGCGAGGCTGAATTTGATTTACTAGGTTCTTTCTTATGTCTGAAACCACTCGAATTGCCACTCAAAAGTGTATCCAGTTCATTCAAATCAACCAATTTCTTATCCTCTTCTGGGCGAGTAAGTATCCCAGGCTTATCATTTGGGGGTAAACAATACCAATCCTTGGCTGGGGGTGAGGAGGGTTCACTATGGACTAATATGGATGGGGGTTGGTTGTTATCACTATATTCCTCATTAGCAACGGAATCACTGTCTTCAATGTCATGGAGATCGTACTCTTCAGTGTCACTCATGGAACTATATTTAGAAATATTGGAGGTGGAATCAGGGTGTTCAGAGTCTACACTGCGTCTGTTCAATCCAAGGCGTTTTGATAACTTCTTTGCTTTACGGAACATTCGAATGGGTGTAAGGAGAATAAAAAGAAAAAAGAGAGGGAAGAAGGAATTAAAATGGGGTATTTTGACTTCTTTCAACTGGGGAAACAGCCTCTCTATCTCCGTTAGAATAATGTGTCATCATTATATACACAAAATACAACTGTTCTATACAGTCTATAATAGGAAATAGACACTCTGAGCATGATGACTACCGGTATATTTACTACTATGTGTTTATTGATGTTATAGGCATAGATAGATGCTGTTCAAGATACAAAGAAAGTGGTCCTATGTTATTCATAAATGGTACCATCCATCATGCCTCTATCGAAATAGTAGACTTCTGGCTGTATTGGAACAGCTTGGTTACAGCAGAGGAGAAGCATCTGAAGTTATAATCAATCAATCCCTGCTTCTCATAGTTATCATGTTTGATTATACAGATGAGGGCAAGAAGACTATAGAACATCGGTGAATCACTGGGGAATAACCAGTGTATACAATGCTTACCTGTTCACTTCTCTCATATACACAGTGTATCCATCATTGAGCTTGATTATGCTTGATGCTTCTCTTTCCATGATAAATGAGTTAATGTCATCATTCTTAAACTTCCATATCTTCTCATCATTGTCTTCCTTTATTAGTGGAGAACTACCACTCTGGGGTCTATAGGATCTTATAGTCAGTCATTGTTAGAGAGTAAGATGGAGACATTTACCCATAGATGCATTCAATATCAAGAACAACATCAATCATATCAGAGCATAATTCATATGTCTCCATTTCTACTGGTGTACTGTCAGTGGCAATGTATATCTTGGTTAGAGTATCGAATAGATAGGCCTTTTCTATTCCTGATTTCTGTGATAGATAAACTGTCAGTAAGAGCATCAGTAAAAGGTGGGATTGTCAATACTGACTACGCGTAAAATATCCAATAGATTCTCGAGTGTGGGCAATTCCCTTATCATTTGTTGAATGATCTTACTGAAGGCCTCATAGATGGAATAGTCATAGATACTTGTTAGGTGATACTTGAGTATAATGTTCTCTTCCTGCTTATTATCCACTAGAAACTCCTGCATCTTTCTTATGATATCATTCTTTACATCTAATAGAAAATATCTGTCATAAAACCCATTTGACATTAATAAGATTGGGAGTACAGTGCAAGAGAGACATACCATATTGATACTCATCTGATAGTCCATCCACCTTATGAATCAATATCTCGAATGAAATACCAGTATTTACTTTATAGGCTTCATTTATGGTGTATTGAAGTCTAAGCAGTGCATTTGAATAGTCATCTTGAGCATCAATCACAAAGACCAAGGACCCGACTGTATCGAATATCCCTTTAGTGTCATAGGCTACATCATCAAAGTAGTTGATTTGGCCTGGGAAATCCCATATTTGGAAGTCAATGAAGGATCGTCTATTTATGTGTGATTCAGTTTATAGGGGTTGGGAAAACAATGCAATCTATTTGATTTACGTTATATCCTCCTTCTGTATCTTGGTAGTACTCTCGAGATAGAGTGTGTCGGCTGGTGGCATCTTACCAAACACTACTCTCTGAATACTGGATTTCCCACTCCTGATTATTATTTTGTCTATGGTGATTAACTTATATCCTATCTTTATTCTAATTTCATACCTCTGCAGGCCCATCAACAGTATTCGGGGTTTCTCAACGGGTGAACCCACCACAATCTGATTCTTACTGGTGGGACCATTGCTGATGTTTATATAAACGTATTTACTGCCTACTTCTAGACTACTCAGATTGTGTTATCCTTACCTTACTTCTGACTCATAGAGATTATAATAATGATATGTGTCCTATCAAAAAAATATTATATAGGTGATGAAAGGTTTATATACCTATTACATACATTCATAGCCATTTTATGAGGTATTAATGTTTAGAGAGGATAAAGAGTAGATAATAAAGCCCTTTTATTTCTATTTAATTATTATTATTACATAACATGAGACCCATTCTATTGTGTTACTAATGTCAGCATCCCCCCGCAATGGAGAGATTATTCATTGGATTCCTCATCCTCCTCTTCAGGCAAGTCATATTCAAAGGATACATCCCATCGTGATCCAGGGGCTTTAGCACTGACATACTTAATAAACCTCATAACGCCTTCATCTCTCAATACAAGCGATAGTTCATTATAACCAGCTGGTAATGTCAATAGAGCACCATCCTCATCAGCTGCTTTGTAAGTAGCCGGATCCTCCTCTCCTTCATGGGGTGCCATATAACATTCATATCCACCCACATCTCCATCACTCCAGAACTGTGGTTTATTGACATGGCAGAAAGTGGCATCCAATACACCCTGGCCTCGGGTATTCGTAGTGGCCAATGTATAGTCATGGCCTGGTCGGAAACGGCGGGCATCTCCTCGATAACCTACTGGTAACAGCTGTGTAATTGAGTATAACCATAAACGAAAGGACTCCGACTCAAATTGTCTCTTCAGACATCCCAATATGTCCTCTTGATTCTTTTCTGTATCCAAGACCATGAATCTTGATTTGTGAGGGGGACCTTGTACACCCCAGCCATCACGTACACCTGTACCATGAGGTGCAATACCATCATTTCCAGTGTCCACTTTGTCTTTCTTGTCATTCTGGAGAGTTGTCTCAACTAATTTGTTTAGCCACTTCTTATTGAGGATTTCTTTGCATTGTAGAGCAGATTCATCCAAAAAGCGCTCAGACATCTGTTCAATGACACTCAACTTGAGATAATGAGGATTCATCCATTCTGCTAATTCAGTAATCACATCTTCTGTGAGCCCTATAATGTCCTCTTCCTTCAATAGTTGTTTGTACTGAGTAAAGTGTTCACTGGTGTCTACTTCCTCCTGCAGTTGTTCCAATGAGGACTTTGCTTTATCTTCGGTCTCCCTTGTATCCTTATAGCCTAGTTCACCAGGCTGAGGTACATGGAACCACCCTGAGATACTCAATCTGTTTCTGGGACCAACTACTTCTTCCACTGAATGGAATGAATGGCCTGGTTGTACAGTGAACATAACAAATTGATTCCACTGAGGAGGAATGATGACAGTGGGTTCTGAATCAGGGATACCCTTCTTAATAACAGGATAAAGCTCCAATGCACCTCCATCCTTGGGATCCCAATCTTCTTCAGGCTCTGTTAAGTAGAGAATATAAGATACTCTACGCGTGCCAATCACATCATCGTGATTTAACAGGTGACAGCCTTCTTGGTAGGAATTTATGCTCATATCCATTTTTGATCCGGATAAGGGGCCACAGTCGGTCACCTTGGAGACAAAATTACGGAATTCATCCGAATAAATGGCGTTTCTAAGTTCAAATAAATGTGTTAACTGCTTCAACTCGTTCTCGGGAAGTCCATCCAGATTAGCGAGATCACCTGTTTGATTGACCTATCGAGGCGTGTTTAATAACGAGTACATAAAAGAAGAGAAATCTGATTTACCTTATAGATATCAGTTTCCTTCAAGGTGAAGTGAAGATGGGAGGTGATTTCCTTATAGACTTTCTTCAATAACTCGTCATTAACAAGGTGGTCTATTTTACAGTGAAGATAGGGGGTGGATTCCTTGAAGCTTTTTTCTATGGATTGAATAGAGGCGGTGTCAAATAGGCCGTCATAGAACTTCTTTTCATAATTAGTGGTTAACTTCACTCTCTTGCTCATATTATCTCTGAAGGAGGGTGGGGGGGAAGATGAATAAAATAAATAAATAAAAGTTTGGAAGAAATGACAGTCTTTCTTTTTTAAGTGGCTAAGACAATCAGTAGATAGAATACATAGAATAGCAATACAATAGAACAACTTTATTTGTCCAATCACATCCTGGTATATGCTTACAACATAATCACTTTATCGATTGTCATAGTATCTTCTTCTATACCCAGATCATGCTTCAGTTGTTTGGGATCACCTGGCATATGTTCTGTTACAGCATGATAGATGTCATTGAACTGGGATAGGGTTAATAACTAGATGTAGAGATGGTTTCATCTTACCATAGCCTTTCTCTTCTTCCACATCTTCTTACTGTATTCAAACTCCTTCTCCACTCTCTTCCTCTTCTCAACAGGGATCAACTTTGCTTCTCCTCTCAATGTCTTCAGTCTCTGTTCCATTTGTTGATTCTAAATCAGCGGTGAGTACATGCAGTAAAAGGTTAATCGATAGTTACCTCTTTAATATAGGTATCAAGCTGTATTCTGGCTTCATCTGAATTGGGCTGTGTCTTGAGTACACTGATTTCTATTAACCATCGATATTAGAAAGAAGAAAGAGGACTAGACTGTTTAGAGCTCAAACCATGCTCCAGTTTCTTGTTCTGACTGACGATATCCTCATATTCCTTACTGAGCATGTCAATCTTCTTTTCTAGTGATTTCATATCACTCTCCATCTCCTTATTCTGTAAGTCTTGCTTGACTGAATAGATAACAGACTTTCCATATGTCTTTGATATCACCACGGAGTTCTCAACCAGCAGATCCAAGGTCTTTGTGATGATGGATTTGGAGTATTTCCCTTGTAGATTGTTAAAGATATCAGCTAATTAAAATCATAATAAGTAATAGCGTCATTCTATCCTCTCCATTCTTCATTACTAGCACTGTACGGTCTATTGACTCTCTTCAGGTATTCAGAGATAGCAACATACTCTTATATTCATGTAACCCCAGATATGTACATATATGGTAATATCATATATATATTCATTAGATACAGTGTATATATATATAACACTATACTACCATCATCCTTATTATCACTGTTATTATTTCCTTTCTTTTTTGACATATCCAACAATTGGGAAAAAGGGGGAAAGAAGAGAAACAAAGAGTGATTGAATTTCATATCTTCTGTTTATCACATGACTGTCACGTGAATCAGGAGTCATCTTTAAGCGGGGAAAACATCTTCCCCCCTCTCTCTCTTTCTCTCTCTCTCTTCCATATACTAACAGAAGTGCTATGGACGTAGTTAATCAGCGGTTATTTGGACTCTTCTGTGTTGCTATAGCAACAGCAGGATATTACTGTCTATCAACTAAAGCATCAATCACACTTAGTCAGAGATTGTACTATATTCTATGTAAGCGAGATCTGAAGGAAGCCAAAGTGGAACGCCTATTAGCAGAAGAACGTAAACACTGAATTGAATGAATGTGTTGTTCTCTTTATTGACATGTCTTTTACCACACTTAGCTGAATCTGCCATTATAGCTGATAACAGTCAATATGTCGAAATCAATAACCATAAACTACGAATCATCCATATTATTCATGAATTAGGCAGTAGAGTACCACTCATAGTGTTTATCCATGGGTTGGGTGGACAGGTGAGATTTGACTTGGATTTAAGTTTTTCTTGTGTTCTTATCTTATTGTCTCTTCTTTGCAGGTGTCACAGTGGAAATATCAGATTGAATACTTTTCGCATACCGCCCATATCTTGGCCATTGACCTGCTTGGATGTGGGAAAAGTGAAGTAGCAGATGAGTAAGGATAATAGAATGTGTCTGCTTGATTGTCCTTTTAAATATACATGTTTCTAGTTGGGAATCCTATACGACAGCATCCTTGGTGAATGATGTGAAGAAGCTGTTATTGGACAGATATAAGTATCATTCTATAGTCATTATTGCTCATTCTTATGGATGCTCGATTGCATCTTATGTGGCAGCTGATAAGGAAATACAATCCTGTTTGAAGGGGCTAGTGTTGATATCACCCAAGGAGCACATAGAGGAATATCAAAAGAAGAGTCAGCATAAATTAAGGTGGATTCCTAATTGGATGTTTGATATTGCACGTACTGCAGACAGAAAAGGAGGGATTCATTCGAAGAGTGTTGATCGCTTCGTAGGATGTGAGACGGATGAACATTTTAGACAATGGTAAGTAGTGTGGATATCTATTTATATCTCTCTAATTACATATATACTAGTCAATTACGATGGAATATCCAGAGTAGAACTTCTGTATACAAGAGATTCTTGTATGGGGCTGCATTCCCGGATAGATCTCTGTATCAACAGCTGAGAATAAATGTCCTCCTTGTAGGTGGCTCTGAAGATACAATCACACCACCCTCTGAAATGAACATCATCAGGAATCATCTGTTAAACTTGGATCCTCATGATACTCTGTGGAATAGTGTTAGCCAAGAGGATAATATACGCGTACCGGTTCCCTATGTCATACCCAATGTGGGACATGTGCCTATGGTCGTACGCTCAGAATTAATCAATCCAGTCATTTCTGACTTCTTAATCAACAATTGTGGCTTGAAAACATTGAGTGGCGCATGGCAGATATTACATAAAACAAAAGGTGAGAACAAGTGGGATCTCAAGAACTATGCAAAGGTAAAGAGATGAAGGAAAGAATTGTTCAATTGTCAAGTGACTGATCTATTTCTTTAGTGGGCGAATGTTGCCAATATCACTGATCATCCAATAGGTCCTTCTTTATTTCGAGCAATGAAAGTAAGTAGAGTTGATTTTCTTTGGATGGTGAAAACAAGATCTAAAAATGACATACTAGGTCATGCGGCAGACCGACATATCACATTGTCCATCTGCTTTCCTTGCCAGATATCCAGAAATTAGATATATCATAGACATCTCCAATGATACTCCACCCTATAGATCTAGTGATTTCGAGTATTCCCGTATAAAGTATATCAAGTTCAAAACAGTCTC